>VXAD01003953.1:1082092-1215659 GCA_013399195.1 Dicrurus megarhynchus | reverse complement strand
CGGGTGCGAGGCGGCGGCGGCGGCGATGGGCGGTGGGTGCCGGGTCGGGTCGGGTCGGGCCGGCGCTGAGCGGGGACGGGGCTGAAGGGGGAAACGGGGCTGAGGGTTCGGCGTGTTCCCCTCGGGTTTGCCGCTGGCCCGCGGCTGTCGCCCCCTGCGCGGAGCTGACGCCTCGGAGGCCCGAGACCCCCAGGGGCGGTCGGGCTCCGTGGGGATGCCCAGCCGGCCCGGCCCGGTGCTGGGCTGGTTCTGCAGGGACAGGTTCTCTTGGCCCGAGGGCTTTTCTAGTAGTTTCCCCTCTCCATCTTATCTTTTTTTTTCGTTAATGATAGTACTGGGAGATGTCTGTCAAGTAATTTCACAGTGAAATGATGATGTTTAGCCATTCGGTTTGCTCTCTGCTTGTAGATCACTGGTTGTGAACTGGTGGCGTGGAAGAAGCTGAATGAATGGAACAGTCAGGGCAGAAGGGAGATTTGCGTTTCATGCTCTCCGCTGGCCACAGGACACAAACAACACTGTGCCTCTGAAGTGATCTGGAAGCATTGGAGCTGTGTGTCCTGAGGGACTCTGTGCATCTCTGAAGGTAAGAAAGTGTTTAGTAGCAATCTTTCCTAATATTTTGTTGCCCTGAATATCGAACGGACGATCCTGTTTCGTGCTGTTGGCAGCCCTCTCCCCATACTTGCACCCTCTTGTAGGCCTTCTGCCTAATCCCTTTTTGATTGCAAGCATGTTTCCTGAGAGAATGCCAGCGAATGCAGCCTTCCTCTTTTGTGATGTCACATAAAAGGAGTTTCTTAAATGTGGTGACCCACTGTTGGCTGAAAGGAGTGATCGCAGTAACAAAATAAAAATGCATGTTTTTGTATTCCCTTCTGCCGTGGTACAGTAACTTCTTACAAAGACTCTCCAGTCTTCAGTCTTAGAGTTGATTTTTTGCCAGAATACTTGCTTTTGTTCTGTTCTCTGTTTTTCTTTCCTGACTCTATTGACTTGCCCCTTTGTTTTTCCCTTCTTTGAAATGCATGCAGTCTAGTCATTCTATTGAGTATTGCTTCCAGTTTGGCCTTTGCCTTCTCTTTTTTGAGCTTTTTTCAAAAATTTTCTTTTTTGAAAATTTAAAAATTTTTATGTGTCTCACGTCTTTTAAGAAAATGGATACAATTACAGTGTCTTGTAAAGCATTTTTGCCTGTTTACAACCACCTAGTGTCTTAAATTCGTTGCACAGCTTAGTTTCAGCTGTAACTTGTTTGAAATAGCTTCTGCTGTTAGACAGAAATGTGCTGTCAGAGCTATATGAACAAACCTGTTAAAACAGTGAAGGCTCTTGTTGACAGCCTGTGGAGAAAAAGCATTTTTATTTGTTATCAATCTTTATGTCTTTATAATTAGTGTCATCTATGGTAGCACCAAGTCCATTCTAAAGCACCTCCTACACGTTGTTCTGCACAGAATCTTTTGCAAAGCGTGGCATTAATCCCATAAACACGCAGTGTGTTTCTTCACGGTCTTCTCTGGTAACTATTTCTTACTGGCTGTGCTCACTGCTCCCTTTGAGTTCTGCCTGGGGCTGGCAGGATGGTTCTCTCTTTTGAAAGGACACCTCATTTAAGGGGGAGTGTGTCTCCTGTAAATGAAGATGCAGTGGATATACACAGTGAAAGGGCAGGGTAGTCAAGTCTACTCCACTGGCAGGAAAAACTGGTTCAAGCTTTGCATAAAGTGTTGTAGAGTTCTTCGTCTTTTCTGTAAGTAGTTGCAGTGTTAGGCAGAAGCATTGAGGTAACCTTTATTGTAAGGACTTGGGGGTCCACTCTTGCCTTGTCACTGTCCCATCCATACTGAAAGTCATTTTGGGACAAATGCCACACAAAGCCGCCCACTAGACTTTGGGGTCTGTAGCCCCCTCAGCTGCTCTCTATCCCTGCCTGCAGTTACATTACAAGGATTGAAAGTCAGTAGATTGCCATGTCCCTTCTACCAAGTGGATAATGAACACTGGGCAATGCTTTCATTTGCTACTTGGTGATTAAGCCTTCATTTTGCTTATGAACTGTTCTTGGTTGCCAGCTGACATCAACTCTGCAGTGTTCACAGCACGCCAGCACACAGACGGCTGGTCAGAAGTGTGTGGTTGTTTTTTAATGGTGATCTGGTAGGGATACTGCCAGTACCAGTGTTCTACACCTGGCAGCAGGGATATGTAGCTGAAAGTAAGACTTTGGGCCAGTTCTTTTCTTTCTCTATGTTAGCTATAAATTTGATAGGGCTTTGTCATTGTCAGCATTTATATTGAAAGGCAGTGACAGCGGATCAGTGGCCCAATAATGTCCTGGTTACATTCTTTTTCACCAGACACTACTCTGAGGATGGAGCTTGTGGATTTTTGTGATCCTTCCACACAGAGAGAGCCCTTTCTAAAGAGAGGAGTCTGTTGCAGAGAGTTCCTCTTGCAGTAGATCGCAATATAGTGGAAAATCCAGACCAGCCTGCTCACCAGCCTGTTCTGCTGCTTGCGCTGAGAGTGATCTGCTCAGCTCTGAGCTCAGCTGGGCAGGAGCTTTGGCCCTGGAGGTGCTACTTGCCCTGTTTGCTTCAGGGTCACTGTGTGAACAGGGATTGCTCAGTTAACTCAGTAGGGCTGAATGGTGGGATCAGATCTATACAGCAACTTGTTCTTCCTATCCTGTTCATCCCATATCCTGAGCAAGATGCTGGGATATCCAAGGAGAGTGCAAATACATAAACAGGAATTAAACACTGCACAGAGAATTTGCTTCCAGGTCTGGGCTTAATTCTATGTTTTCTACATAAATAAGCCCGGATACGGTGTGTTCTCCCTCTCAATATTTTTATTAATTTATAAAAGTTTACAGGTTGTAGATTATTATTTAAGTACAGTTGTGGTATGCAAACTTTGCAGTATTTTGAATGGATGTTTCTTGTCAGTTCACCAAAAATCAGTTCTATTCTTTCTCATCACTAAGGATGCCGTTCAAGGATGGATATTGCCGAGAGTGTGCCTCATTTAATATGGAAATGAAGCATAGGAAATGATATGGAAACACATAATTTCTCCTCCTTGTTAGCCAGTTTCAGACAAATAGAGGAGCAGATGGAGGGGAAAAGAAATAAGAATGGTATTGTTAACAGGAAACATTGATGCCTTTGAAATTCCCTTCTTTAATTTGCAACTTGTTTTCTAGTTCAGAATTTCTTACTGACAAGTCTGACTTGAGGCTCTGGTGTTTTTCCTGGTGAATGTTGAAGTTTAAGGCACTTGCTGTTTCCTGTTGCGGTTCATTAGTTGCAAAGAAAGTAGACCAAAATATTTTGATCAAAGTGTGTGGGAGAAGGGAGGTAGAGCAAGCAGTAGACAAGAGCTGATTAGATAGTAGCTCCTGCCACCAGCCTACCTCTAGCTGCTGAGCTAGTTTCAATTTTTTTTTTTTTTTCTGGCAAGTGCCTCAAGCCTGATTCACAATAATCCATAAATTTAATCAAGCACACAAAGCGCATGAGAACAACTGGCATCCGAGAGGAGTCCTCTGGTGTATTGCAGCCACAAAACATTTCTTGTATTACCAATCACTTGCTCATTAAAGTCCTGGTATTGTCATAAGCATAAGCATGTGTGGTATTTGTGTTTTCTCCATGCCTCCTTTGACTGTGAATCTATGCCATTTGGAAGCACAACCCCACAAAGGAGGCCATAAATGACCCCTAAGAGAGGGATGCAGAGTCCTCATGGCAGCATATGAAGGCCTTTCAGTTTTGTCACCTTGTTCCCGTGGAACAGGGCACCCCTCTGCATTGTTCTAGGTGTTCAGAAAATACCATTGTATGTATTGTGGCATTATTGCAGCATTTATCATAATTTCCAAATTTGTCTTCAGTGCTTCCTTCGTGTTCTGCCTCTAGTGCCAGGATACATTTCTGTCTTCCCTAAAGGCATTCCAGCACCTTGGCATGGGTGCCCTTTGTGAGCAGCCTGGAAGAGCTTTTTCGGCATGCCTGTGGTTCTTATCTTTGCTGTAAACACAAGCTGTGAAAGCCGTATGGGGTGGCAGGCTAAAAATAACTTCCATCCTTGGTAATCTCTTAAGGAAAGATAAGTCTTCTTCCTGGGCATTGTGGATGGAGTCTCTGACGTTGCCTACAATCAGGATCACAAATGGCAGCGAGCTGTGTCATCTCCTTTGGAGATGAGTTGGTGGTATTCTGTCAGTTGCTGTTTCAGGGAGAGCAGCCAGTGCAGTGTGGCTGGGAGAGCACACTCTCCAGGATATTATCCCTACTTGGAACTCGCAGATCCAGTGGATGCTGGCCAGCACTGTAGATTTGCTCAGTGTTCCTTTGATTCTAGCGGGTAGGGAAAGGAAGGCATGCATACCCTGAGGGGACATTGCAGAAGGGGGCTGATGCCACGAGTTTGGCACTGCTGGGATACTTTGTACTTCCAGAAGTGTTGCTCACTTGTCCCTGCGTTCCCGCCCAGGGCACCATGATGGATAACCGGTTTGCTACCGCGCTGGTGATCGCCTGCGTGCTCAGCCTCATCTCCACCATCTACATGGCAGCCTCCATTGGCACCGACTTCTGGTACGAATATCACACCCTGTCCCCAGCCGAGAATGTTAGTGAAGCTGGTAGAAGCATCTGGGAGGAGTTTGTCAGCAAAGATGCAGATGAGAAGACCTACACAGATGCGCTCTTCCGGTGCAACGGCACGGTTGGACTGTGGCGGAGGTGTATCACTGTACCCAAAAACTCTCACTGGTACAGCCCACCAGGTATCTCCGGAGCAATTATCACTTCCCTAGCTTGCCTGGGGTGCTGTGTGCTAACTTCCTCAGATCAGACTCGTGCCACTTTGTTCCTCCAGAAGGTTTATTTCTAGCTTATGCTTTGGTTGGTTGGCTTTTTAATAAAGACAGTCCAGATTTTTAAAGAAGCAAAGGGCAAAATGGTCTGTGGCTGTCAGTGCTGCAGTTTCTGGTTTTGACATGTGATACTTGATCTAAATTTAATCTTACAAGCTTGATTTTTATTTTGCCTCAGCTGTCCAGTTGGGGATACATTTATAGTTGCTCTCCCAGTTACTGTCTTTTAAGGACACATCCTGGGATCCAGCAATGGAATAAAGACACTACTTTATCAAGGAGGCACTCATTGCTTTTAGCTAGTCATTCACTTTGTTCATCATCATCACATCCTGGATTCCTTGAATGGATATGGAGTGAAATATTTGTATTATTTTTCAAAATTGTTGGGGGATAAAATGGTAAACAATTATTTTCATTGCTTCAAAGTCGATTTTGGGTACTTGCTGTATGTGTGAAACCCCTCCATTTGGAGCTCTCTTAAAGATGTACTTTCAGCTACATTTCTGGAGGAAAAAAGACATTACATGAAATCCTTTTTTTTCCTCTCATGAAAATACTTATTTCGGAAGACACTTAAAACAGTTCTGCTCAATAGGATTCTCAAAGTAAAATCTAAGCTAGAAATTTAGTGTAAAGAAGCAAATCCTTCATATTGTTTAAATAGGCCTTTCTATCCCACTTTTGATTTAACTGTTAGTACAAGACTGCATTCTGTGTGTGGAGATAAGCACAGTTTAGTTAAGGGACCCTGAGCACAAGAACATGTGGCAACATAGTTGAGCATCATATGCCACCACATTTCTTTCCCAATCTGTTACACGTGGCGCAGTTCTCTGTGGATAATCCAGGGAAGCTTGAAGATTCTGCATGTTGGAATGCTGTCCTTTAGTGTAGTACCTTGTTAACATAACAGACACGTTATGTCAGCTACATCGTAGGAAGGCATCTCCAGATCTGTTTGGAGAGGTAATTTTTTCTCACAAAGGGAACTCAGAGGAGCTTCCTAGCTCAAATCGTTGGGAAAGGAGGATTTGAAAGGGGAGAAGGAGGATTGAGGGAAGACACCTAATGGTAACTTCTTCTTTTTTTCCACCCCTAGAAACCGATACGACTACAAACTGCATCAGTTTCTCGCTCTCTGATCAGTTTGTAGAAAAGTACATAGAGCCTGGAAATCACAACAGTGGCACGGATTTGAATCGGACTTGTAAGTGTCTTTCAGTTCTGGCACATAAAAAAGTAGAATTGATAAAAGATGTTTCTCAAATACAGTCAACAGCGAGGAAAGCTTCTGTGTCTTGCTGGCCATTTATTGTTTTTTACAGTAGCACAGGCAGTAGGTCAAAGTTTAAAAGGAAGACATAGATGTGTTAGCAAGGGTTTTGCCTATGAATGCAGCACAGGAATTTTTGAGTTAACAAATTAAGTTCTTTACGCTTCAGTGGAGTCTTTGGTCCTCTTTAGCTATGAATGTAGAATGTCTGATGAAGCAGAAACAGCAGGGTGGACGGGAATGTAAGATGGTGGGAGAAGATCTGTTTCTACCACACCTTCAGCAAACTTGACTTGTCTGTTTCTTTCACATGCAGATCTCTGGCGATTGCAGTTTCTCCTGCCCTTTGTCAGCATCGGCCTCATGTGCTTTGGGGCTCTGATTGGGCTCTGTGCTTGTGCCTGTCGCAGCCTTTACCCGGCCATTGCCACTGGTGTCCTGCACTTCCTAGCAGGTAAGCGTCCTGCCGCCCTCCTCCTGAAGCTCAGAGTACCCCCTGGAGCACTCCACGGGTGAGCTCACTGTGCGTTGCTGTTTCCTTCCCCAGGGCTGTGTACGCTGGGCCTTGTTGGCTGCTATGTAGCTGGGATTGAGCTGCTCCATAGGAAGCTGCCTCTGCCGGAGGATGTGAGGGGTGAATTCGGTTGGTCCTTCTGCCTCGCCTGTGTGTCCGCACCTTTGCAGTTCATGGCAGCTGCTCTTTTCATCTGGGCAGCTCGCACCAACAGGAAGGAATTCACCCTCCTGAAAGCCTACCGTGTGGCATAAGTGCTGCTACTGCAGTCCAGGATTTCCATGTTAGAGCCTCTTCTCCCCCAGCCCTTACTACTTTTTTCTTTTAGTCAGAATTTTATCATGTACTGCATTCTTCTTGCCAGTTGGGACAATTTAGCCTGCAGGCCCCGAAGACAAAGACCTCTGGGCTAAATGACCAAACCCTGCCAGAAGTCTGCAGAACTTTAACAGGTTTTTTAATTGGGTTTTTTTAAGAATTGTTATTATTTTTTAAGCTGCATTTGGTTGTTGACAGTTCCCATTAGTTAGGTGTACATGCCCCTTCCTAATTTTATTACCCCATCAGCCTGGAGGGAATAGAAGTGGTGTTGTGGGGTGGAAGAGAGATAGGAAAAGGTGCAGGTATGCAAGAATGGGAACTTCAGTGCACAAATAATACATAATGAGGAGCTGTCTGCCGTATGACTGAAGCAGGCAGTGCCTACAGGGAGCACCTGAGAGACATGGGGGAATTCAGAAACCTCTGTTATGGAAATACTGTAGCTAAATCAGTCTGTAGCTGAGCTCTGGGTCTCCTGTCGTCACTGGTCTGCTGCATCTTGTGGCATCTGCCAAAACAGCTGGAGGCAGAGCAGGCAGCTGTGGCAGTGCCTGTACAGCACACCCTCCTGAATGTACACTCTGCACTTGCTTATGCCAAGGAGTGAGATAAGATGGCCCTCATGGAGCTCTGTCCTGCTGTAGCTCCACTGCTTCCAGGACCCAGGCTAGTTTGGTATCTGCACTACATGTGATTGTGCACTCTAACCTTAATTTGTGGTGCTTTTGCTTGATGTGGAATAAGGCTTTCTTCTCTCTTGTTGGAAATTACTTCCTCACAAGTTTTTTGGTTTTAATTTGGTTTAGTGTATGTGTGTATATGTACATATATAAACTTAACTTTTTTTAAACCTCACCTGTTTATCCTTTATAGCGCACAACAGGGTTTTTTTAAAAGGTGCTGCTCTTTTCCCATCTTGTTTAAATTTAATAATAATAATAATAAAGACTCGGAAATTTTCAGCTTTACATGAATCTGATGGGAGGGTAAGGGAATGATCTAGAGCAGATTTTACTTGGGGAAAGAGGAGTCAGTGTCTAGATCATTCTCTGTTTTCATGGAAGTATCACCAGAAACCATGACGTTAGATTGGATTTTTTAAATTAAATTCTTGGGCTCCTGCTAACTTAAATTTTCTCCTGCTCATCATTGGTGGTCACAACAACCCATAAATTCCAATTAATTCAAAAATGTTATATTTATTCTAAATCACTGCAACTCTAGCTGGACTGGGTGACATGTCATATCTAGAAAACAACGTTCCAAGACTAAACTGTTTAATTCTGAGGCCTTAACTCACCTTGTTTCTTTACTCCATGCTTAATAAAAGAAGTATGCCTTAGGAGAAATAATTCCTGACAAAACAAGTGATGGCAAAGATTCCATGGGACTCTGGTGATGAGAATGACACAGAAATAGGTATTTTTATCTCACGGCTGATTTTCTGTCGTGTTTTGTGCCTTTGTGCTTTTTTTTTTCCTAGTAGGTGTTTCTGCCCAAGCTATGTTTGCTGGATCAGCAAACAGCCCTAGTCATGATTTCCCTGAAGATCAGGTATAACTGCTTGTATAATTTCTTTTATTTTTTATCCCAAGTGTGTGATAGGCTTCTTCTATTATCATTGTTGGAATCTTTACAAAGTAAAACAAAGATGATGATGAAAACCAGAATCACTGAAAAAAGCAGTGGCAGGCTATTCAAGATAATCTTCTTTCTCCTGCTGTTGAGTAATTTTTTACTTTTCCTCCTTAAACAGCCCCTTTCTCTCCCCACGGTGCCATTTGTAACTTCATGAGAAGGGATGTGGGTACTTTTGTGCAGTATCTGAGAGTAAATGAAAATCCATGCTGCCTGATCTGTACGATAGGGTGTTTTTTCAGAGTAATTATCCTGACTTAGATAGATAAGGCCTAACTGCTCAGCTTGTTGTGTTCCTCATTTGCTAGAATTACTAGGGCATGCAAGCCTCAGCTTGGGTCAAAAGGACTGAAGTTGCTATTCTGCAGTTTGAGAGGAAACACTGCTGCTGATTTTATCTAGTACAGTTTATGGGGATTTTTTCTTTTTTTTTCGGGAGCTGGCAGAATAATTGTTTTGTGTGATTTTAATCTGAGCAATGGAAATCCCGTGCACTCACTCTCTCCTCTTGTACGGGACACTTATTTTTCTGAAGTATAAATCTCAGTTGTCAAATGTTGACTTTCTTGCTTCTAAAAGAAGAAATGTTATAGGCAGGAAAGGGGATGTTAGAGATCCTGTCAGTCCTTTCTCCATCATTTTAAATACCAGCAAAACCAAGATTGTTGGTATTGCTGGTGTCTGTGCCTGAGACAAATGTTTTTCTGCCCAGAAGGGAAGAAAAGAGGCTTTGAGTCTTGATTTGGACCATTTTAACTAAAATGAGGGTCACCTTTAAGATTTGGTGGGGTTTTTTTTCTGTTTTGCCCTTGTGTAAAGTTTTCTTCATCAGAGTGGATCTCGGTGAAAGGCAAATCTCACCCAGAAAGAGGGCTGGCCCTCTCTCTTTGAGGTGGTGGATCTGTGTATCAGTGTCCTGCTTTGTAAATGTGTGATTTGCTCAAGGTGAGCAAAAGGGAGCAAGAAGAGTTCTTGGACTGCTGGCTTGGGTCCACTAAATGGCATTGGAGGACAGAAGAACAGAGGAGATACTGAGGATGAAGTAATTCTGTAAAAGAGATGATTTAAGCATAGTAACTAACAAATAATGAGAGACCCAGACTGTGTGACACAGGCCCTTCACACTGACAGAGCCTCATGCCTTTTTCAGAGGCTGCATTCAAGAGGAACTTGAGGCATGTGTGTGTGTTTGTGGTCACATACATGTGTGCAAATGCAGATACCCTTGCTCAAAAAAGCAAGGAGTGCTTCAGCTCAGAAAGATAAAAGGCTGTATTTGTACTCCTCAGTATCTTGTGGTCTTACTGTGCAATATGTTTGCTGATACTGCTTCAGTGCTGAAGGTAGGGATGAGGCAGATACAGTCACGTGAAAAAAGGGGATGTTGTGGATCTGTGTGCACAGGGAAAATGGCACACATCTCTAACACTTGTATGTGCTGGTGCAAGTGAAGAGAAGGAATATTAAAGGAAAAGAGAAACAGGAGGAATCTGGACTGAGCGTGAGAACTGAGGACTCTTGGCACTATGTGGGAGCAAGCTCCCCGAACTCCAGCATGAATTCCCCACGTGGTATTTCGTAGCCAGGATAGCAAAGGCCAGCTGCTGCTCCTGCACCACTCACAGCTCTGTCACAGTGGTGGCTTAAGCGGGTGAATTGTCCTCTTGTGCTTATCCTAAACATTCTGTCCCCCAAATCTGAGGTCAGCAAGCTGCATTTCAAACATGCTGCTTATGACACTGTTTCTTCCTCACAGGCTTGGGTTTGTTTTCCTCTGACTCTATGAAATGTCTGTGAGAGCAGGACTAGCAGAAACTTTCACAGATCAATAAGGTCTTTAGTCTAAGTAGCAGCTTCTTATTTTTTTTCTTCAAATGGATGTTTTCCCCATTCTGTCCCCATGCTCCAGTAGTTCTGAGAAGGGACTGATCAATGAAGCTGCAAAGAGGGGGGTGTATTGTGTCTGTAAGGACAGCTCCTGCTGATATTAGAGATGGCTGAAAATAGAATAGTCAATCCCATTTCCTTACTTTGATAAAAGGGTAAGGAAATAAAAAGAAGTATAGAGCAGACACAAAATATTGTTGTGCAAAGGGGACAGTTTGCCACGTACAAAAGTAAAGATATATTTTGGGTGCAAGTGGTCAGAGAGTCCTGGATGACCCAAGAGGCCCTTCTCAATCTTGTCATGCCAGAAATTATGTGTCTTGATCTGTTTTTCATTCTGGATCGCGGTGGCCAGGTCTCAAAGAAGGTCTCAAAGAAGGTCTGTTGCAGTCTTTTTGCTATGGTGATAGTGAATGCCTCCTCTCTCCTTATCTAAAATGCTCTGAAGTATTTTTTTGAGAAAGGGGTTTGGATTTTGGGCTGGTTTTTTTATTTGTTTTGTTCTGATTTTTGCCACTTAGGGCTGGCACCAAGTTACGTACCATCTTGTAGTCAATCTCTTGCAGTGTTGTTCTGTGATTCAAGGCAAGGACTTCTGAAAAGCTCTTTCCCACTCTAGTATTGTGTGTACTCAGCCAGGACCTTTTATTCGAAGGAAAATTCTGAAATGTCAGCAGCTTGTTATCATTACATCTCAGACTGACTATCCACCCCTATTTGTGTGTATTTCCTGCTTGAGTGGATTGTATGTCTTAACAGAGAGGATAACATCTTGAAGCTGCTTTTTTTTCTCATTTCCTCAGGAATAGCTAGAGTTTGTGCTATAGAACTTCTTTTATAAACTGATTTCAAATAGGAAAGGATCAAAAGTTTGCATGTTTGCTGTTAACTTTTCTATTGCTGTAGAATATTGCCTGTGTTTTTAAACAATGGCTTTCAGGACTACAGAATGACAAATGAAGCATTTGTCAAGTCATGGTTCAGATACACGGCAGTGGAAGAGTAGATCCTCCATAACTGAAAGATTGCTTAGGTGTCTGGATATGGCAATAACAGCCGTATGCAAAATTAACACTTAACAAGCACTTGTCTGCCTGCTGATACATACCAAGCCTTTATACAAACCAATGAGCACTGAAAAAAACCTGAAACTACTAATGTATTCCACCCCCTTGTGTCCTTCTTCCTTCTAAATTTACCCCTTTTAAAAATAGCCATAGGGACAGTGTTTTATTTATTCCTTGGGTTAGAGCCATGAGTTTCAGATGTTTCTGCTCCGTGCTTTCTATGTACAGACAAAGCTAAAGATGGTGGTTGATTTTTGTAGGGGATCCAAGCATCTCTCTAGCTTTGGGTTTCCTAAGGTGAAGATTGGAAATCTTCAAGAAAGCTAGAACCTTTTGTTTAATGAGAATTATTACTCAATCAGAATCTGCTTTAAAAAAAGTTAGGGATTTTGTTTTAATAGTCTTTTTTTTTTTTTTAACCTTTCTCATGTCTTTTATGTGCCTCTTTTAAAGTGTCTCTTACATTAAAATGTTTTAGAATATTTTATTTTTTATATTTTCCTGCCCCTGGATGCTCAGCCATGGGGAGTTGCATTAGCTGTTTTAGTATGGAGTGTCCTTTGCTCCGTGTCAGGCGAGTGTGATCAGAGCCTTTCCCAGTGTCCAACCACCATGTGCTTGCAGTATTTGTACTCTTGGACTGAGCTACAGAGTCAGCACTCCAGTGAATTAGGGCTTTTTTCATCCTCTCAGGTCAAGTACAGCTTGCACCTTTAGGTGATTTGATTTTTTGGGAGATTTCTCTACAGAGCCAGGTGGCTGACACTGTTGGCTAAGTGACCATGACAATACCTTTGTACATTAAATGGTTTCCATGTGAATTCCCTGAGAACCTTTCTCAATTTCAGAGAATTTGCCTGTGACAAACGTGCGTAAGAGCACCAAAGGTGGCCACCTGAAGTGTTTACACTAATGTTGATTTCATTGTTGATTGAATCCACCAGCTGATCACTAAGTTGGTGCATTTTGGAGCACTGGCTGGGTGAGAGCAGGAGTGTGCTGGAGTGGCAGTGAAGAGTAGGTGCTAATTTTCTGTGGTGCCTCAGCTCTGCCAGAGCCTTCCTGCATGCTGGTGTTTTAGATAGCAGATGCTGGAGAACTGGTTCCACAGCCTTTCCAAATCCTTCCTGGGTCTCAGCCCTGCACTGGACGGTGCTCCCTTACCCCATTACTAATTCCCTAATTTAAACAAACTGCTTGTGTGGGTGATTCTGTGGTCCCAGTGACTTGACATAAATCATTTCTCCAGCCCTCATAAAATTGCTTTGATTAAGAAAGGGGTGGAGTTCTTCTTCCCCACATATCACTTCTGCTTTCTGAATGCTTTCTGGGGCTGTAGCAGTAGTTTCTTTTGCAAACAGATCCCTTTTGTCTTGTGCTGAAGTGACCCATTCAATCAGCTAGCTTTGATTTGCATTTTGATGTTTACTTCCACACAAAACAACAGCAGCAGTGGTGTAAAACCACAGTTTCTGCCCAGTGCTGGGACTGATCAGGTTACTAAAGGTCTTGGAGTTCTGGAAAATGATTACCCATCCACAAATGATGAGGATGTCACGAGCGGTGTCAGTAGCAGGATGGTGCTGGCAGAGGCACCCCAGTGCAGAACTGGGAGGCAAGGCAGGCTCAGGCTGCAGTGGGAAGTGAGCAGCCCTGGGGAGTGCCCAGGTTCTGGAGCAGCTTCACTATTCTGCTTGAGCCACTGCACAGGAACAGCCCTGGGACAGCTGTATCAGTGGTGTGAGGGACAGCATGAACACACTCTGGGATTTCCCCTACGTCCCGGGGGGGGTTGAAGGGGAGCTTGCAGCAGCCAGGGCTGTCCTCTGCTGGGAGCACAAGGAAGTGTGCAGCATTGTGGGCAAAGGAAGCCAAACCTGTTCTGCAGGAGATAAGTGTGCTTTACCTTCAGCCGCCTTTATGAGCTGACAGGAGTGGCATCATCCGGGTGGCAAACTTGTTACTGCCATTCTGTGCCTCCTTGCTTTCTTCTCCCAGCTCCTGAATCTCCCCTCACTGATTCTCCCCTCTATGTTCTCTCTTTCACCACAATAAATGAATTAGTTACTCACTTCAGAGGCACTTTGGGCCATCCTTGGAGGACCTTAAATCTGTCCACATCCCCATTCCACAACCAGCTGGGTGCGTCTGGAAGCCTAAAACCAGCTAATTGGAAATGCGAGGCAGAGGGACATGTTGGGGCATGCAACTACAGCCACTGGCACTCAATTCAACATGGCCTGGATGCTGTTGGCTCTGCTCTGCCAGGTGCTCATTTTACAGTTTAAACTCTCTGCATCCAGTGTTTACACAATGAGAAATAAGAGCTTCATTTGCAGTAAAAGATATGCATTGTACAGTCTGGGCTCTCTGCTTCTGTTATGCTCCCTGCTCTGGGTCATCTTTACGCTCTGGGTCATCTTTACCCCAGGAGATGCCAGCAGGGAGCTGATAGCTTCTTGATCCATGGACATTGTTGCTGTTCAACAGGCTGTCAAGGAAACAGATCAGCTGATGGAGCACTAGAGAAAACTGCCATGGTGGTGTCATACATAATGCAAAGATTCTGGTCTACAGATAAAGACAGTACATGGGGGTTTTTTTTCCCATTTTTTCGGAGGCTGTATCATACGTTTAGCTTGGGTTTTTCCTCTGTTGCCAATCATTTTTAGATTAACTGGTAGAGTTTCAAGAAATTATGGGAGTCATCTTTGTCTTCTTACTGGAAAGGAATATTTCCAACAAAGATGTCACACATTTCAAGTTCCCCAAGTTAATGAAAAATTATGAAGGTTAGCTGAAGCAGTGAGAAGTAAGTGGACAAAGTCACTGAAAATGAAGATTCAGAAAGTTGAATTTCAGACAAAAATAATGTTTTTCTGTAGGTTTCCTACAGAACTCTAGAACTTTTAGAAACCATAACCTACAAGATAGGGAACAACAGAGCCATTATGTAGAAGGAAGGACTCTTTGGGTGGGTCAGGTGATGTTTTTTACAAAGGAAATTGATACAGACAATTGCTAGTAGTTGTCCACATCCACTGGTGAGAAGACAGGAGGTAACCAGTTTAGTCTGTAGTAAAGGAGAACTGAGCTGATGGACAGAAAAAAACATCTCGGTCTCGGTGTGCTTGGTTCTGGCTGGATGATTATTTGTCCTTTCAGCCCTACATTGTTCCTCATCCAAGCCATCTTCAGGAAAATGCATCACCTTCCCAAGAGCTCATCTACTGAGTGTTACCAAGAGACACAATTTCTGAGGGACTTTCTTTATTCTGTCACAGAATTTTTTGCAAAATACAAATACCAAAACTGCTAATTGAACATGGACCCTCAAATGAGTGTTGTGAAATTCGGCAATGATTCAGTTACTTATTTTATCTGAGACACTGGCCCAAGATGCATTCCAAAAAGTCACTTATATAGGGGTTTCCTAAAATTTTAGTTTGTTGTATTTGTTCAAGATGTGTTAATTTGGGGCTTACTTAATCTAGTTTCTCAGTGAGATGAACCTGAGGAAACTTTGATGTCTATGTATTTATGATTGTTGTCCTTCCTTCCTCTTTAGAATTTATTGGCCAGTTCAAGCCAGAGATGCTGAAATACTGGTTCTGTTTCTTGTAAAGGAACTTTGTGGAGGACAGGGACACTGTTAGTACCTCTGTTGAAGGTACCATTGCCATCTGAGTGCTTACTAAGATGTTCTAAGCAGAATAATCCTTTGTTTAGATGACAGTTCATCTAAACAAAGGATTAGAAGGGTAAAATAACCCTTCTTTTTGAATCACTGATGTCACTGTTATATGATGAATGAGAGGTATTAGGTATCCAGACTTTTTTAGGTGATTTTGCAAAATATGGAAGAAATGCACTGGGGTTTGCTCTCCTGGATCTAGAACAAACAAAAGACTAGCCTTGAAATCCTGCAGACATTTGAGTGATGCCATGCAGATCTGGTCTGTAAAATTCCCACTAACTGATACATAACTGTTTGGAACCTTGGTGCAGCATTCTAAGAAAGTCTGTCACCTGGTGTAATGAAGAACCTCTGTTTGACTCTACATGACAAATCTCACCTTATTCTTGTCTCATGGCATTTTCTGTAGGGCTGAAATGAGACCACATATATTATTTGTAGCCCAGAACTGCTGTTTTTTAGGCATTGCTGGAGTAGTTCATAGGGAGTTACATTAAAAATTTGTCATGAATAGCAGAATAAGGGTAGATGTTTGATATGCAGTGAGATGTCTTTTTGATGTTTGTTATGCTGAGTCAGGCTGAAATGAAAGTGATCAAAAGAAAGCATCAGAAATTAGAGGTGATGGAGAACTAGATAAAAGCAAAATTTGGAAAATAAGTCTGAACTGTAAATAATGAAGCTGATATTCCTTCTGGCCTTGCAGGAAAGCAAACAGCTTCATATTAGTGATACAGTCATATGTGTTCTGAGATAGTAATCTTCTTGAGCTTGTTCACACAGAAGTACTCATCAGCAGTTTCCCCACAAACTTCTTTGGAATTTACTTTGGAATTTTGTGACTGAAAATTACATTTGTTAAGCAAGATGTCTTTATTACAGATTTCTCTTCCTTGTCATAAATTTCTAAGACAGAATTTTCTTTCAAATAGGAAATAACTTGTTTCTCATCATAATGTTTTAACAGTAGATTCTGCCCTATCTGAAGTCAGTGTGTGCTTCATTCTTGAGCTCCCCTTTGTTCTCTGTATCTTTATTTTTTTAATGAAATGTCTTTCTAATGTGTGACTGGCTTCTCTCAGATGAGTCCTTTGAACTGTTTCCAGCTCTGTTATCGAAAGATGCACAAATCTTCTCATAGTGACAAAATTTAAGAAACAAGAGGAGAACATTAAAATCATGAGCAGGTAAGCCCACGGAGAGAAGAGCTGGTCCAGCTGGAAATAATCAAATTTGAAGAGAGTTTCTAGCATCTCAATGCCACAAAGTGTTGGGCACTTTGGGTCTATGACGCTGATGTAGTAGGTCTCGTATAAAAAACTTAGAAGGAAATGCTGTGAGTTCAACTCTGGTATAACTGGATCACGCACTTAAGGGTTTTAAATAAAATTTTAAGATTTTAGTGTTAGATGGTAATTTTGTTTCAACATATTGCCCTACATCTTAAAGAAAAAATAAGGAGAAGCTTTGGGCCTTCATTGCTTGCCTAGACTCTGCGGTATAGGGAATTTGTTTTGAAACTATGTTGTGGTTTTCAGCTCATGGGGTTTGCTTTGCTTTGAGGTTTTCTTTGTGTTTGAGACAAAGAAAGTCTTAGTAAGAGAACTGTCTCCCCAGAGATCACTGCATCAACAGATTTAATCTCTAGGATTACATTGCTTTGTAGATTGACAAATTTACCTTGTATAAGGCATTATCCTATGAAGACCTATAAAAATATTAGATGAAGGGAAAGTGTCAGCCAGTTGAACGTTTCCAACCCCTACTTTTTCACAAAGCATGTTAATATCAGGCTTCCAGTTAAAGCTCGGTATGATGGTACAGAGATAAGTGAGCAAATAGGACAACAGAGCCCTGAATATACAAGTTAAAGTAAACACATAAGTACACAATTACAGCCATGGGCAAAATATCAGTCTTGGCACTTCTCACCACATGTAGGTAGTATGAAATGCAAAATCAGAAATTTACTTTTACTAGCCAAGTACAGTAATTGTAGCCAGAAAAGGTCTGCAGAAAAGAAAATGAAAGAAATATTTTCTTTCAAAGATAATAAGATGTGACTCAGGAAATGATATTTTGCTCATATCTGGCACTAACATAAGCTGATAAGCAAAAATTAATTCAGCAGTCGTCTCAGAAAAAATACTCTATGAACAGTAAACAAAGCACCAAACACATAATTTGGCAGTGGTTGGAATGTGTGAAGACGTGCTCAGTGCACTGCAAGAGAGGATAGCAAACTTGCCAAGCCAAATTTAAACGAAACAGTGGCCTAACTATCGCTCTGCCAGGGAAAGCCAAACTGCAATGCCAAGGAAAATATAAAGGTTAAAATATCAGGGAATACAGTGATTACTGAGAAATCTGTTTTGATTGATGGATGTATTTATTTACAGTTAAACTTGCTAAACAAGTGGCAAGGGATGCCCTCAGTAGATCTACAGACAAAACAATTGCTAGTGCAAGAGCATGCACTTGATTTTGGCTTTTCTCTAGCAAAACTGCAGAAAAATGTAATGCTTTGGAAACAAAACAAGTAACATTTTCTGGATAAGTTACTCCAAGAATTAGACTGCTTGTGTCACGCAGTCCAGCGGAGCTTGCTGGAATTCTGTTTGAAAAAAAAACCCCTACAATAAGCTGTATTTCTAAAGTAATAGAAGAAAATGGCAAATAGACAGAATCCTTGTACTGAAGTACATAAAGCCAAGGAACCAGCTGACCAGTCAGCCTTGCCTCAATCTCTGGCAAGGTAATGGAGTGCCTCACTCTGGAGACATCTCTATTCACATGGATGAGAAGAAGATCAGGAGTAGTCAGCATGGATTCACTAAAGGTAAATCACGCTTGACCGACCTGATTGTGTTCTACAATGAAGCAATTACCTGGGTGGATGAGGAGGGAGCAGTGGATATTGTCCACCTCGACTTCAGCAAGGCATTTGACACTGTCTCTCACAGCATCCTCATAGGCAAACTCAGGAAGTGTGGACTGGATGAGGGCACAGTGAGGTGGATTCAGAACTGGCTGAACAGCAGATCCCAGAGGGTCATAATCAGTGGCACAGGGTCTAATTGGAGGTCACTAGTGGTGTCCCCCATGGTTCAATACTGGGCCTAGTATTGTTTAACTTCTCCATCAATGACTTGGGTGAAGGGGCAGAGGCCTCCTCAGCAAGTTCACTGATGACACAAAGCTGGGAGGAGTGGCCGATACCCCAGAGGGCCATGCAGACCTCGACAAGTTGGTGAGATGGGCAGAAAGTCCCCACAAAAATGCCCAGGTCTGGAGCTCTTGTCATACTGTAATATGCTGCCAACAGAGGAATTTGAGAACCAAAAAATATCTGTATGCTCAATCCAACAGAAGTAGGAGTAAATATCAATGGAGTTGCCTCTGAGCTAATTTCCAGGCAGAAGCCAGAGAGAAACTGTGAGTAGGCAAAGATGTGGCACAAGCTTTACTAGTGTTCACACTCATTCTTCTGCCTGGAGAAAAGAGAAGCCTCATCTTCTCGTGTGTCCCAAGTTACCACTACCGATTGAGTGTCCAATATAGCTTCACTTATGAAAATCCTGAATCCTCCAATAAGTCTTGTGCCAGAAAGTTCAGGAGCTGATTGCAACACATATCAGCTGTTCAGAATGACAAGAATGCCTTCAGGCAGGGATGGATGCTGCTTACTGTGCAAATATGACAGTGATAGAGATCAGGGACTTGATGTCCAGTGGGATATATTTGGATAGGAACAAGGTGCAAAAAGAGACAAAATACACAAGTATCAAACATACAGTGGAGCGGAGTGGGAGGGGTGAGTGTCTTGACTGTGAGAAAATGCACTGAAGTAGAACATAGCCATTTTAACTAGGGCTTTCCAGAACTGACCTACTCTTTGCTGCCCAGCCTAGAAGGCCAGACACCCTACATTAATTTATCCACTTTATCGTTGCAGATCTTTTTTCTGCTAACTATTCAAGCATACTTATTGCACGCAGTTTCTTGGTGTGCTGGGAACTGGGTGAACTCCTGAACTCCCAAGTGATGACTGGCATCTGTGAAGTGATAAGACATTTCATCAGGCACAGCCTGTTATCTCATTCCACCACCTCACAACCAACAGCATTCTAATCATACATTAGCACTTAAAATTATAAATACATGTGTCCTTCAGTAAAGTCTTAAATTCTCTGTAAGTACTATGTCTGGTATGAGAAACAGGCAAGAGAGCAAGGTAAAGGTTGAAAATTTCCTATACCTGTAAGCAAAAGACTACATGAAATCATAATCAAAAGGCCTCACCTGGATTATTTGCTGAATACAAAAGAGGCAGCTTTACTGAGAACTGAGGAGATCTCCATGAGCTCCAGGAAGCACCAAGGGGGCTTCCTGTGTTGGCAGTTCCTTGCTGTG
Source organism: Dicrurus megarhynchus (assembly GCA_013399195.1). NCBI lineage: Eukaryota > Metazoa > Chordata > Aves > Passeriformes > Dicruridae > Dicrurus > Dicrurus megarhynchus. Next base: position 1,195,958 of record VXAD01003953.1, on the reverse strand, counting down.
TCTCAAGGCACAAGTCACTAAGTTCATCATTCAGAGCACAGCAGCATCCAACCCTCACCAAACCTGTCCTTGGGTGTAAAGGTAGGGGCTTGGATCTGATAAACCCTTGTCATGTAAGGGAGGAAAGGACTGGCACTGGGACTACAAATGTGGTCATATACCTGCTACAAGCACAAAGCCTGAAGAGGAGATGTAATACAGGCAGCATGCCCTCAGCTAGGGGCTGGCCAGACAGGAAAAACCCACAAACCTACTAGGTGACCACAGTGACCAGCCCAGAGCATTGTGTACCAGCAGAACAAATCGCAGATCCGTCTCCTCTCTTCTTCCTGAAGGGTGGAACTCTTTTCACTGCCCTGATGTTTTTTCCTTGTCTTTTTTTTCCCCAAACCTTTTAATACACCCAATATGGAACTCAGAATACAACAATTTCCACAGCAGGAGAGGTGGTGAGTCACGTAACAAAACAAAGTAGCAGTAGTGAATATGGGTGTTGGTGCAGATGTGTATATATCTACAGAAAAGAAAGAGGTTTTGAAGGGCCTGTGCAAGGATATCGACTGTGTAAGGGACAGTATTTGAACTTGGGTTGGTAATTCAGACTGTGACTGTGGAAATAGTGAAGAGGAGTTTCTAGGGTACTTTAATCAATATAAGCTTAATTGTGTGTCTCTGTGTGGGTCTGATGAACAGCAGAGAGATTCCAGGAATGCTTAAAAGCTTGCTGTCGTGATTTCACTTGCCATAAGTGAAAAAAGAAAGAAAAGCGAGCAGCTAAACCTTTGCTCTCCAACGTTTCTTCTATTAAGTCTGTAGCAGTAACCTTGAGCTCATGGCCAACCTTCAGGAGGGCTACAGGAAGGATGATAGTGAATCATCATAGTTGTATCTTCAGGGGATGATTTCACATTTCTTGTAGGAGTAGCAACACCACCTAAAATTTAGCCCATTATTGGCTTTCTCTTTATGTCCTCAGATATCAAACATGGGAGACATTATGCTATACACTTGATGCATCCTAATTTAGCAATCTGAATAATGGAGCAGAGGTAGTGCAACATACATCCTCTTTCCTTCAGGAAGTCTCTAATTGCCCTGCCTCTTAAAAGTGGAAGATTCAGAACTCCCAAGTGCTCTCTGATGTAAACAGGGCCAACTGCTGTTATGAATGGAAGCCTTCAATAAAAAAGCACTTTCCTGTGTCTGTTGCTACCTGAGGCTGGAGACAGTTACCAACGTGAGTCTCCAAGCTATTTATGACATTGTAGGTGAAAGTGGTAGGTTGGGACAAAAGGTGGAAGGAGAGAAGTATGAGATGGCAAGTGTAGAAGCAGGAAAACTTTTAGCAATTGAAAAAAAAGAAAATGAAGCCTGAATAGTGGGGAAATGACAAACTGAAGCAGACAGTGCAGAGCAGACTATGTGGAAAGGCAGCACTGGAATACACTGGCAGAGCTGAGGGAGGATAGTGGTCTAGAGTTGTCAGGGTTGAAATGTACTTGCAAAGGTGGAATAAGAATTTTATGTGCTGATCTGTGTCATGCCTTCCCCACCCAGGCCATCCCTTCCTCTGTCTCCCAGGAGGATCTATGAACACACCTCTGTTTACATTAACTTTACAACGAGAAAAGAATAAAAAGTACAATTTTGCTCTGTTGAGAACTGCCCATGAATTTAAACAACAGACTTCAAAACACTGACACATCAAACCAAGTATTTTAGTGGGCTTCAGAGTCTGGATGAGTACCATGAATCTTGGTGTAATTGGTATTGAATTCGTGTCATGGGTCTTTCAGCTTTGTCTCTAACAGGAGTTCCTGTTAAATGAGCACAAACATTTATGTTAGTTGTTCTTTTACGGGGAACTCAGAGACATTCCAGGAATTTGTCTTGGATACCAGACTGTACGTTCATCTCTGTGTGTGGGGGTGTTCCCTGGTCTCCCGTTGGATGAAGCAGCCAAACCTCTTGGTGGATCTCCCAGACTAAAGCAGCTTGAGTATTGAAAGAAGACACCTTTATTCAACCTGTACCCATTTATTTCATCTTTTAAGTGGGAAATGTCACCAGGGCTCTAAAATGAAAGCCACCTGTCTTAGGGTGCTCAGCTGATCATGTATGCCTGGTTTTCACTACAGACAATGCTCAATGTGGTTCCAAGGAGATGCACTTGTCCCTGGTTTGTATTGACAGCAATGTCCCCAGGTGGTGATGGCAGTGGGTTCTGCACTGCCAGGGCATGCTGTGTTTCTCATTCCTGACTACCTATGGCCAAGGGACATTGACTGCAGTCTTGAAAACCTTTTTGGAGTCATGGCTCCCTTGCCCTGGCAGATGCAGCAGGTTATGTGAGTTCCACCAAAGCCCAACAGTTCCTGGAGGACACAAGAACCTCTCTGTTCCTGAGCGAGCCTGTCTCTCAGGTGGCAGGACGGCTGCTTGCTCTACAGCAAAAGGGCAGAACAAACAAGGAAATGGGTGCTTCTGAAGGCCTCAGCATAAGACAGGGTGTTGTGGGAAAAGAAGTCAGAAAGCCTTGATGTTCTCAGTGACAACAGAAGGCGGCAACAGGGGCCTGCCACCACCTGCAGTGGCTGCACAACAATGGGACATCTGAACCCCATCTCTCTTCTGTGAATTGCATCTCCACTCTCCATGGCTTGTGGAAGGAATGTGTGAAGGGATGCAACTCTGGGTTTCATGTGAAATGAACAGAGATTGCATGGTTACAGATCCTCACCAGGGCTGGATGGAGGCAGCCATGAGGGTGGCAAGGCAGCCTGCTGGGGTGGTGTAGCTCTTCTCTAGCACACAGCCCACAGTGTTTATCCCACATTCAGCAATGCTGATAAGGAAGATGATGCTGCTCCCTCCGTGTATGATATTACTCCCCTGCTTCAACTCCCCATCATGCCCTGACTCCTGTCAGCTCCGCATGCCTTCTCTCCAGCAGCATTACACATGCAGGCCATGAGGTCCACTCCTTCATGGGAGCAGTGCAAGAAAGTGTGAAGAAGGGGAATGACATAGGTAGAAATTACTTCAGAGGGGAAGGTCCCCCACAGTCAGCTCAGGAGACAGCGCCTTCTGAGACTGCTGGGAGAAAACTGTGACAGCGAAAGCCTGAGAGAGGTGACCTTTCGCCTTCATCACCTGAGGGAGGGGTGTGACTGACTACAGACAAAAGCAGGCTCTGACTTTGAGAGGGTGCTGCAGGCTGGAGCCATCCAGCTTCACTATTCAGAAATGCCACAATCGAGATGAGACCAGCACACAGCAGCAGTGAAACTCAAGGAGATACATACCAGACACCCTCAAACCAGGAGCCACTCTTAGAACTCCTTTCAGGGCTGACTTAGAAACTGGAAATAATTAATAATAATAATAATAATAATGTCTTTCCTCATTAAAGACTGACTGGGCTTTATCAGCACTAAAATATGTGTAGACCTTCCATGCAAGACAATATTAAGCAAGACTGTTTACTTATTATATTACTGTGTTAACGCTGTTACTGGTTATGTTACCAGAAATCATGTGGCAGTTTTAGATTTACTTTTCTACCTCCAGACAGGTAATGTGGAGTTTGCTTCTCTTTAGAACTGATTTTCTCTTTAAATTCTGACTACCCCAACAGTCATTCTGTATCCTTCAGTCTCTTTAGTCCTGGTCTTTGGAGGGGCAGATCCTTTAGGAAATCTCTATTGCTCATGGTACTGCAAGAAAGCTTCCTCTGCCCCTCAGAGGAAAACCCCTTGGCCTGGACAGCAAAAGCACCATTGATTGTGCTGGTGCTGAACAGAGATCTCTTCTTGAGGTTGGTGGCGACATCCACAGTGGTGGCTGGGTATTTCATTTGAGGAAGCACAGCCTCTAGGAGATAAAGGACAACCCACCTTCTACAAGAAGATCTGACATCTTAAACTTCATTAGGTAAGCCTTGTTAAAAACTGTGGAGTCCTTACAAATTTCTTCTCCCCATTAACTGAAGACTTTTCCCAAATATTGTTTTTCAACAACAAACCCAAGAGTATGAAGTACTATCATTCCTGAGGGCCAGCTGGTTTGGTGGTACACGCCAAGGGAGCTCTCTTTTCAACAGAGCCCGTTCATCTGAAGAAACAGTCCCCCAACAGTACGGATCGACTGCCTCACACAAGTGACCTGAGGCTCAAAGTAAGTTTCTTGTGCCTGCAGTTTTGGACAGACAGTAGTCTGAGTCTGAGTTTGATGAGATGACATCCAACACTCTCAGATGCTGCCTCTTGCCACTAGTGAGAGTGGAGCTCAAACAGGTAACATGCAAAATTCACATGAATGGGTGGGATCAAGGAATTAATTTTATTTCCCTAAACAGTACTAAAAATGCCCTCATGATCCCAGTGCATTTGTTGTAACATAGTAAGAACACAATTAGCACTTAATGCTATTTAATAAATATGCTGATTAACTTAGGCAACAGTAATCAGTACTTGCACAGATTAACAAACTTGACCAGTCAGTGGTGTGAAACAATCATGAGGATGTGATATATTAACTCTGCTTTGCATTTTAGGGTTGAATTTGGGCATCCCTTCCTAATAACTGAAGAAACCTTCTTCAAAAACTGAAGATACATTTGGCTATGAAAGGAGTCTCTATTTCTTTATTTTGTATTTGTTGCTGAATGGGGGGCAAAAAACTAATCTGTTATTTGGGTTGCTGTGGGAATGGGAAGAATAGAATTAACTTGTGATCTGAAACTTTATAATGTCTTTTTTGACCAGGTTTATAAATCAGCAAGGCTTTGAAAGAAAAAAATTGTCTGTTTTCAAATCCAAATAATTCTGATAAACCCAAATCAGAGTAGATACTTCTTTTGATGACAGTTCCCCCGGACGTGGGGACCCCGGAATGCTGTAAAGCATCTGAAGAGGTTCCTCAACAACTCCCTCTTGGTCCCCAGTTAAGAACTGGGCCAGCCAGGTACCCGTCAGGGGTGGGGTTTTCTCTAACAGGGCATAGTTCAGCCAGACCCCACGTGATGTTTCAAAGCCTGCCTTCTTCGTGTCACTTCTCACAGGCCCTGTGTCCATAGAGCCTTAGATCACAGCACATCTGTCCTCTGGCATCCTCTTTCTGCAAACTTACATTCTTACGGTCTAACATCTGCCAGCAACAGCTCACACACACAGCAACCCTGAGCACAAACCCAGGCTGGGTGGAGAGTGGATCGAGAGGAGCCCTGAGAAGAAGGACCTGGGGCCACTGGTGGATGAGAAGCTCAATGTGATCTGGCGATGTGCACTCACAGCCCCGAATGCCAACTGCATCCTGGGCTGCATCCAAAGCAGCGTGGCCAGCAGGTTGAGGGAGGTGATTCTTCCCCTCTGCTCCACTCTGGTGAGACACCATATGAGGTACTGCATCCAGCTCAGGGGCCCCGGCATAAGAATGGGGATAGGAACCTGCTAGAGCCAGTCCAAGGGAGGGCCTTGAAGAGGATCTGAGGGTGGGAGCACCCCTCCTATGAAGACAGGGTGTTGGGGCTGTTCATCATGGAGAAAAAAAGGCTCCAGTGAGATCTTATAGCAGCCTTCCAGTACCTAAAGGGGGCTACAAGAGAACTGGAAAGGGACTTTCTACAAGGGCTTGTAGTGAAAGGACAAGGGGGAGTGGCTTTTAAATGAAAAAGGGTAGGTTTGGATTAGGTATTAGGAAGAAATCCTTTACTGTGAGGGCACTGAGACACTGGGACAGGTTTGCCCAGAGATGATGTGGATGCCCCATCCATGGAAGCATTCAAGGTGAGACTGGATGGCACTTGAAGCAACCTGTTCGAGTGGAAGGTGTCCCTGCCCATGGCAGGGGTTTTGAACAAGATGATTTTTAAGGTCCCTCCCAACCCAAACCATTCTATGATTCTGTATAATTTGGCATTATGACTTGAGTAAATTAATAATTACCGAAGGGGGTTTCCAAGGGCAGAAGTGTAAACTTTGCAGCTCCTCCCAAGCCCCTCCAAGGTAGTGCAGAAGCCAGGGCAGGGAGCAGCTGAGTGAGTGGTGTGCTCGAGTTGTCCTCCCCCCTCTCCTGCTGCCAGCACATGGCCCATCACTGGGGTGGTGGTGGGCAGGAAATTTCAGGCTGGTAATTGTAGTGAGATTTACTCGGTCCTGCTGTCTCATTTGCCCTGTACCACAGGCATCCAGGATATACTGTATCTTGAAAACTTGCTTGGCAAAGAGTGAGGGCAGCTGCACTGGGGCAGGTCTCAGCAGAAGGGAGCTCCATAAACGACTTGCTGATGACCTTTGATTTGACTACCAATATGTAGCAAGCAAATATTTAAACACATGCCATTAAGAAGAGAAACGCAGCTTTAGCATGGGGAACTCAGGCAAGGGGTGCTGCTATGATAGTCCCAGGCTGTGCCCAGGAAGGGGCAAGCAGCCTTCTTCCCCTCCTCTTCCACTCCAGCAGAGCACCCTGCCCATCATGCCCATGCCACGGAAGGGGCAGATGCTCAGACCCTGAGTCAGGTGGCTGCTGTACCAAGGAAGGCAGGAGTTTTAAAGCTGTTCCAAGCCCAAAGACAAAATAAGTGTGGCCATTCCTCTTGCCCACGTTGCCTGTGACCCCATAAAAGCAGAGGCTGTGTGAGGGGGAGGCCACCTCTGGATCTGGCTGCCTGCTGTGACCAGAGCCCCAGGGGGCTGGACCCAATGCTGGTCTTCTACTGTGGCTGGCACCGACATACTGATGAGTCTTCAAGAAATCCATTGGTGTTGGTCAGGTGCAGCAACAGGCCAAGAGGGTATTTATCCCTTGGAGTGGTACTGAATTAGCTCTTTTGGTCAGTTTATAATCAGGTACTTGCACTTAACAGTATTCTTTCTGTTGGATTTTTATAGTTTTGTCTTTACTTTTTTAAACATGAAAATAATCAGTCTTAAAATAAAATAATTTTAAAAAATACCCTGGGAAGTGATCTATAAAAGGAGAAAATCCTTGCCAAGGGAATGCCACAGCAGCGAGCCCAAGCCACAGAAAGCCCGGTTGAAGGCTTCATTTTGCCGCAGCTTCTCAGAGGTTAACCAGGGTCTGTAAGCAAACAGCTTAAAGAAGGAGCCCGGCTTAGTGCCTGGGTCTTGGGCTGTCCCAGAGACTACCAGCCTAATGCCCTTCCAGCAGCCCCTCCCTCCCAAAGGCCATGCTGGGCAAACAGAGCCAGCCCTCGCCCTCTCCTCACGCAGCAAGGAGCGAGGACGGCCCGGACCCGCGCTGGGGCTCAGGGGCATCGCAGGAGAGGGTGTTTCACTTCAGACGGGCGCAGAGCCATTACAGGCATTTGTGTATATAAAGCCGGGAGCAGCAGCCCGGGAGGATTGTTTAGCAGGACCACACCTCGGCTCACTCGCAGCACGGCGAGGCGCTGCCGGAGTGCCGGCAGCCGAACCCCGGAGTACGCGAGAGTGGGAGCGATCTGCCCATGGGCCCCCGCCTGCTGCTGACACTGATGCTGCTTCAGGCAGGTGAGTACCACCCCTCGGTCCCTCTGCCCTGCCGTGCCTCCCCCTGTCCAGGGACAGCCTCTCCCCTCGCCGTCGGCTTTGCGTGCTTCGTGGCCAAGTGAGGAAAAAAAGTGTCACTAGACAATCCTCAACCTTACAGTGAGGGACTGTGTAAGTGAGCTGCCTGCCTGCCTGCCTGCCTCACTTCCCAGCCCCAGCTATGGCTTGCATAAACTGTATAAACACTGGGTATTTTTTCTTTTTTAATAGTTTTCTGCTACAGAGTTGTTAGTGTCTGTGTTTCATAGAAATACCTTCTTTTTATACCAGTGCCCACAGAGTGAGCAGTTTTCAATGCATCTGAACTTAAAATAATTTTTAAAAATTCTGTTTATAAAAGCCATAAATGACTGCTAACATAAAGCCCCTACACGCAGAGGCAACAAAACACTAAACTGGCATATCTGAGGTTATACCTGCAATAGAGTTTTAAAAGGAAAAAAACAAGCCCCTGCCTTCATTTACAGCAAAGGCTGCCAGTTTAAGCAGGAAATAGTGCTAAGTTGTCAGACTCACCTCTGCTCACCTCTCTGCAGGTATGTTCTTCTCTAAGGAGCTCCATTAGTAGTGTAACTAATGATTGGACATGCTGCTAACGGGACATTTGGCTAGAAGCAGGCTGCTGTGGACACTCAGACTTTTTCAAGGCTTTCTGGCTATGTTGGCTTGGCTGCCTAGTGTAGAGAAAGCAATTTCAGCTCTTGGTCAAGTTATTAGCTGTGCACCTGAATATTAAAATGTACTTGCTGGGCCTGACCTCTCAGCTGCAGCAACACGCCGCTGGCTCAAAACCCAGACAGCTTTCAAAGAACAGGAACATCAGAGGCTGCCTGGATGCCTCTTGCAGAACACGCAGCCCTAAGCACACTAATTGAGTCTTTTGGACTCCATTTCCTTTGGGGCTTTCTCTCCACTTTCATGAACAGTTCTGCACTGTAATTACAGTTCCCTGATCCTCAGAGATATTCCCCAAAAGAAGAATGGCCTTTCTTCTTCTGGGTGAGGTACAGTTACCTTACACCAGCCTCAGCCATTTTCAGCCAGTGGCCAACAGACCAAGCCCAGCAGTCCTGGCTTAAGAAGCCAGCAAAAGACAGCTAAAAAAAATATCAAGCTGCTTGTCAGAAGGCCGGAATGCCTTCAAAGAAGTTTTTGTCTCCATTGGAACATTTTCAGGGTCTGCAAACTGCAACAGGTTGAAAAAGCATCATTTATACCCCCAAATCCAAAGCAGCTCACTACTTCTGATTTCCCCTGAGAGCTGAGCCCCCTTCTAACTCTGGAGCCTTGTTGTTTATACAAGGAAAATAAGTGGTCTCTTTAGTTCTCAATAAAATCCATCCAATGTGTTTTTAGCACGAAACCTGAACACTCAAGTAGTGTTTAGGTGAGCAGCGCTTACTTTTTCAGGAATGTGCCTTTAATCCCCAGGAATGCCCCAGGAAGCAGACGGAGGCTGTGCTGGGACAGCCTGAGGTGTCAATCCCTGGGGTGAAAATGGTGGCACCCACTCCTGCTGGGGGGTCAGGCTGGGAGAGGGAGCAAAGCCCTGCCTTCATGGGGAGAGCCCCTCCTTGTCTTCACTGGCATTTCGATTGGGCTCGGAGGGCGAGCTAGCCCAGGAGATGCGGGAAGAGGCCCAAGCAAGGGGATTAGAGGCTAGGTTTTAAAAGGAAAGCAACTGTTTTAATAATAGTATTGAGTCCTTGGGTGGTTTAGGGGATTAATTAGCCCGTGTTTGCACAACACTTTGAAGAGGTCATGCGTGCTGCAATAGCCAGGGGCAGGTGGCAAAGCAACCTCAGTGGCGAGTTCCCAGCTCCCAGGCGTCACCTCCCTGTCCATCCAAGCATGCTGGAAAGTCCCCCTGTTTGATTTTGGAGTGGCTGTGCATGGGTGGGATGAGCAGATGGGTTAGGCTGTCGGGTTGAGGATTTTCATCCTACCAATAGAGCAGTGCAAAGTGCATTTGGTCCTTCACAGTAAATCCAGGCATGAAATGCTCCTATTTGTCACTATACTGTGATAAGCAGCAACGTTTGCAACTGAGCATCACAGTGGTTTGAGTATTAAAGGCAGGGTACTCTTGGTTTTCATAACACTTACTGCAAGACTGAGTCTGTGGTTTCTAAAAAAGTTGCAAAATAACATGCGAAATCATGAGACTGTTTGAAAGACTTGTAACTCACAAATCGCCAGGCTGGTTTGGGTGGCCATCCATACACTCCAGCTGACACAGAGCTCCTTTCTTTTTTTTTCTTTAAATTAATGCAGCCCACCTGTTATGACTTAGGTGGAACATAATAACGGAAGCGGATACAAGCGTTGCCAGCATTTCCAGAGTCTCAAAAGAAAGAGGATATACATCCATCTTGGCTAAGGGAGGCACTTTGTCCTTGACAAAGTATGTACTCTTCAGGCTCAGGGACTCATAGCTGTCCTTCTATGCAGATTAATAGCACTGTCAGTACTTTTTGCCACCTGGAGAATGGGTTAAAGGCTCCTGAATAGTAGGGGAAACTTGGATAACAAAGAAATCTTGAGCAACATAGAAACCTAATTTCTTCCCACAGAGCCCAGGTTAGGTCTGGTTGCCTGGTTGTACTCTGCTGCTTCATGTCCCAGCTGGGACCATAGTATAGCTGGAAAACTTTCCCAGGTTTGGGAGCTCTGGGGTGCAGTGAAGCCCACCCTGCACAGTGCTGGCACAGACCCTGCAGAGCTTTACAGCTTGGGCTCTGTGATGTGCAGGATCAGGCACACACCAGTGCTCCAGAACTAGTAAGTCCTGCTTGAATTGAGCTCCCTTGGAAGAAAGAGCCTGCTTGGGTATTTCTGCATCCACCTTTTGATTATCCCAGGCCTCAGACAAAGCTCCTGAGTACTGGGTACTACTGCAGAGTACCCTTTGCCAGTTGAATGTCATGACTAGTTAGATTGTCAGGGCTGCACCCAACCAATCAGTCGAAATCAAAACCACCTCCCTTTAAGGACTGTAGCAAAATCAGCAGCAGGCATGTTTAGTCCTTGTGTGTAACTGTGTTCTGTCTTTGCAGTTTGGAAAGGTGCTCTGGGAAAATCCCATTCACTGCACACTCGAGGAATCATTGAACTGGCTGGAGCTATATCGTGTGGCACAGGACGCTCTCCCTTGGCATATATTGGCTATGGGTGCTACTGTGGACTGGGAGGACGAGGTTGGCCTAGAGATAAAACAGACTGGTAAGAAAAACCTCAACTATGTGTCCAGAAGCAGTGCAGATCTCCCTACCCTTCTCTGTTTGTGCTACTGTGACTCCACTGACTCATTTGCTGCCTTGTGGACAGGGAACTTAGTACATATGAACATACTGGGGATTTGTGAGTGGTGACCCATGTATCACTTGGGATGTGAATGAGGGCTTAAGCTCCTTCTGGATGACACCATAGCTCTTAGGACCTTGTACTATGTAGGGTAGAGGGCAAAGGAGAAACCAGGATGTAATTTCTTGAAATAGCCAAATGTTTTTTTCATAGAGATCAAACCCTGCATGACAAAAGGAGAGTAATCCAAGGTATTTGGAGGGTTATTTCACCGAGGTCCTTAAAATGGAAGTGATTGGAAGATCACTGTTTATTGTCTTGAAGAAATCCATATCAATGCAAGGAGTAATCAAACCTTAATTGCCTGTTAGTTCACACTGAATCAAGGTAGAACAAGAGGGGAGAGCACGGTGTTATTTCCCCTTTTCTTAGTTAGTGGGACAGATGTTAGGCTTGTTATTCCCAAGGAGTGTTGGAGATGTCACAGTCAAAGGCTTCTTTCCTGTACAGTGCAATGAGCATCCGAGTAAAGCTGAGCATGATGGAATCTCGTGTGCTCTGAGCCTGTTATTCGCAATCTTACCAGGTTTGAAATATCAAAGTCAGAGCACACAAGTCTATCTTTACCTAAAGTCATCAGGCCAGGCATTACTGTTAAGCAAGCCCTGCTTTTAGGAGGGGTGAAGGCAGTCTGCAGCTCACTGGGAAGGAAACTGAGCTTTCCAGAATACCTTGCTGCTGGAGACAGCATTGCTGTCACATTGCTACAAAACCAAATTTTGCTGAAGTAGCATGACAGCAAAAGCAGGGGAAAAGGAAGAAAAGGCATCAAGGTTAAAGGCCTCTGTGGGCATGAAAGAGAAGTTGTCCCTTAAAACTAATGGAGCTGTCTTCATTAATGCAGCGAGATGTTTCACTCCCAAAGCCCTCTCATCATGTCCCTTTATTTGTCTGTGAAACATTTCATCTATGAAACAGTCAATATGGGGCTCACAAATGATGAGTAACTGCAGTAATATCTCTTGACCTGCTTATCACCATCTACAGCAGTGTGTGTGAGGTGTTTAATTATTTTTTAACAATTTAAGCAATTTAACAAATCTCATAACAAAGCCTTTAAAGTAAAACACTCCTTCACTAATTTGGAGTATGGCTTTTATTGAAGGGCCAGCAGAGTGAACTAAAAGCTGTTTTCCATAGAGGCTGAGTGACGTCCAAATGTAGGTGACCCTGGGAGATGTAACTAGTCAGCTTTCCTGAAAAAGAGAGAGTAAAATATGGCCATGTGTTCATCAGCCAGTGTTTCTGCTGTTGTTTAAATTCCCTGGAGTATGGATTTTATCCCAAAGGAAGAAAATGAGATTTTGCAAGTGGAAATGCCTCAAAATATCAGATAGTTTGTAAAAGGGAAGCTTGATCCTCTAAGTACATTCATTATTATTCCTTAGCTGCAATGCTTGGCTGCTGTAGAAAAACTTGAAAGTTTTATTTAGGTTCTTAGCTAGGAAGAATCAACAGTGCCACACTAGATTTAGCCCTAAAAATTTCCATTTTCTGTTTGCTAGAGAAATTGATATCTAAGAACTACTGCAATGATTAGTATGGTTGAGTACCCCACACCTGTCAAAGTGACCACATTGTTTTCCATATTTGCCACTCTAAAAAAGAAAGAGAGTGGCAAAACTACTGGCTGTGAGTGACAAACACTGTTTGTAATTACTCACCCCCTTGCCACTTCTAGGTTTGTTACTGAGACCCTTACAAAAGGAGTCATTTTCTTGTGTGTAATTCAGTCAATCTGTCTAGACAGGGCTAGAGTGCTTCTAAGCACCTCTCTTTTATGTGCAAAAGAAAAAAAAGGCCATTGAGTGGGTAATCCTTTTATAAGGTTTATTCCACATACTGACTTTGATGTGGTGTTGTCAGTAATTACCTTTTCCCTTTTGTTCCACTCTCACAGTTCCATCACTTCAAGACATAATGGCATCTCTTCCACATAGAGGATTTGTTTCCCCTTTCTGTTCCCCTGGATTGCTGCAGCACCTGTGTTGTAAAGTAGGACCTGAGGGTGCTCAGCATTTCCCTGAAAACACTATGAAAGGCAGGGATGCATATACGACTCATCTAAGTCATGGAATCATTAAGGTTGGAAAAGATCTCTAAGATCATTGTGTCCAACTGTTAAATCCTGGCAAACTCATAGGGAAGAGTAGGATTTCTCCTCTGTCGCAAAGTTGAAGCAAAAGGAAAATAGGCACAGTAATGAGGGTGCTGTTGATGTGACAAACACAACGTGACAAATTCTTACCTTATTGGCATTTCCTCAACAGCAGGGGTCGGGCCAGCTGATCCCTGCGGACCAGCCGGAGCTGTATGTAGCCATTAGGGCTGTCTGAGCAGGTTGTTTACTACCCAGGTGACACAGTTGTGTTTGTTTGCCATAGCTGATGATCAGTGCTCTGCCATGGTGTTGGCTGACTCTGTTTGTGTTGGTGTAACCGAGTGTTAGCAGGTTATTAACAGCTTAGCACCACTCTGACCCAGGTGCAGCAAAGGGCATTTCCAGACAGGAGGGAGACCATCTGAAGGTGGCAAAGGACAACAGTAGGATTCCTTAGTCTTTGTTCACTGCCAGTTCTTTCAGATGTTTGTAAAATAGGAGCCAAAAGTCTTCTCACTTTGTGTTGCTGTAAGCTATCTGTCACCTTGCTGCAGCTGTGGGTATCGTCAGGAGGAACTGCTGTAAGGGGAGCAGAATTGTGCCCCAAATCCTGTGGTCCGACAGAGTTTGTTATGTCACTCTATGTTAGATCTCTGCAGCATGAAAATGTGAACTGTGATGCAGATATGCATAGAGGGAAGATAGGTGAATGCCTTAGATGAAGATATTTTTAAGGTTCTTAAGTTAACTGATATGAATTTCACCATTGAGACTGATTAACTTGTAGCCAGCCCTCAGAACCTGTATGGGCCAAGGAGCATGTTGCAGGTCCAGGTGAACTGAAGAGATGAAGCTTCTTGGTGATACTGAGGAAGGTAAGAAACATCCCAATTCCAAATTTTGGGATGGGTTAAAGCCTAAGCCAGTGAGCCACAATAGCACAACTTGTAGGAACACTTCAGCTCGCTTTCAGCCAGATCACCATTTCTTGACCACACATGCTTTCATGAGGGCAAAAGCTCAGAGAAGAAGCATAGTGGGCATGGGAGCAAATATGACATTAATGAGCTCCTGAGATCCGTGAGCCTTCCCAGAGATGCCAGGATACTTGGTTCACCAACAGATGATTTACTGACAGGCCGGGGTGAGCTGTGTGTGAGCAAAGCACCCCTGGAGTCTGTGCCAAGAGTGGCATGCAGGAGGACACCCAAACTCTATCCTTTTCTGTCTCCCAGGTGCTGCCACAGGCACGACTGCTGCTACGACATGGCGGAGAAGGAAGGCTGCAACCCCAAGGTGCAGCGCTACCAGTGGGCGTGCGAGCACAACACCGTGCGGTGCGGTAAGTACAGGCTGGCTGCTGTCGGGGGGGTTTCTCTCCCTCCTCTGCTGGCACTAGGCTGACCAAAGAGCTTTGGGGGCCCCAGAGGCAGGTTTGTGTTTGCCAAGCTGGTTTCAAAGCTGCTTTAGGCAATGTCCATTCTCTTCTAAGCTCTTTGCCCATTCCTTGCCAGGAGTCCCCAGCTGGAGCTGGGAGGAAAGCTGGAGCCCCAGCACAACCCACTCCAGGTAACCTGAGACCTCCCCAGGCTGAAGAGTGGGAGTGGAGGCCATGGAGCCCACAGGCCATCTTAGTTTGGGAGGGATGCAGATGCCTCTCTGGAGACTTTCTGCTCACTGGTGTTAAGCATGCCTGCTCCTCACTGGCCTCTTCCCACAGCTGCAGGTCTCTGGGGGTGCTGTTCCCATTGCAATTCTGGCCCTACCTCCAGCAGGACTGTCCACTTTTTTACTGTCCTTAAGCACTGCTAGAGAAGAGCCAGGCTATTTAGCATGGCTGCAAGACAGGTTAAATAGGATGCCAGCCTGCACCTCTGCCCTGTGTGCAGCTCCAGCCTGAAGTCCTGGGGTTCCAGGGGGGATTTTGAACAGTGCAGAATCAAATGCTCTCAAGTGCTGCAGGCAGACAGCGAGTGTGGGCTGTGCTCAGCTCTACAGCTGGTACCCAGTCAAGAAGGTTTGAATTGCACAGTCACAGCCCATCAGTGTCTTGCACAGTTTGTTTTGACATACACCAGATGACTTGAGTTTTAGAATTTGTCACTTGTATTTCCAAGTCTCCAAAAAGCTCCTGGTGGTAAAATCCATTGTAGAACACTTTGAAAGTTTGAAAAGAAATTGTTAGAGTAAAACTTATCCCCATAATCATCAAAGCTACTTGCTCAAACATTAAAAGACTATTTCTACCTTATCAGACGACCATAATCTACTGGTGCAATCCTCAGCCTCACCAGCAGCTGAAGATCTGTCAGCAGATAGGGGATGGGATACAGCACATCTGCAGCTGGTCTTCTCCAAGTTCCAGAACAACCTATTAAATACAAAGTGTTGGCAAAGGAGTGTGTCACTTTCATGTACAACTGCTCTCCCTCCTGCCTACCCGTATTTCCGTAGCTGACTGATACTTTCTGCGAGTAATTTTATGGGAAAAAAGTCCTGTTTCTCTTTGCTGTGAAGGAACAATCTGAGTTGCAGACATGAGATGTATCATTGAGTCCATGGGGCGTGTGCCATAGGAGTGCAGTGGGCTGCAGTTGCTTTGACTTGGCCAACAAGCATGAGTTAAATGAGTTCCATTAAATCCTTAACTGATGTCCAGGCAAGACCTGATGCATCCATCAACTGTTCTGCACAAGCCCTCAGCAGGCTTCACTTCCCCTTACATCCCCGGTGAGGAGGAACAATAGAAATGTGTTCTGAAGGCAAATTTCCTACCCCAGGCTACAGCACAGCAGGTCTTACTGGGATGTGAAGGTATAATATCTGATCCCATTCAAACAAAAGGGATGAAGAATTAAATTTCCAGGCATGCTTGCTGGGCCCAGGGTAATGATGTCCAGAAGTGTTAGAAGCAGAACTGTTTGTGCTGTCATATCAATGCAACAGGAATTAGATGCCTGCTGCCTGACACTGTATCATAAACACAGACATTTTCATGTAAAATAAATAGAAACTCATTTTACTTGGGATTTCTCCTCTCTTTGCTACTGTTAGGTAGTTTAGTTTGTGGAATGAAAAAAACTGGCAGAACCATATTCTTCAGTCCAGATACGCCATTGCCAGTAGGCAAATTCTATTCAATAGGTATCTGGAATATAGAAAAGGCTGTAAGTTGTGGGGTCTGGTCAAAAAAATCACTCTGCTCTAACAGAAATGTTGCAAAGCCAGATTTTTGCACTCACATTAGATGAACAGTGGCTGGTACAGCATAGGAAGAGCTCAAGGAGCAGAGGGGCAAGGAGAGTATCAGGCAAGACTGGTAGCTAAGAAAAAAGTGGCCTTAAGTCCTCATTGATGGGACCCTTGAAACACTTTTACCAGTAAATACGTGATTATTCAGACAAGCTTAGGAAACATGGGCTATTCTTATTTTTCAGATACAGGAATGATCCATCAAAGTGCAGCGAAATCTGAAAAAGTTCCTATGCTCATTGCAGTTGGTTTTGGAGTGAATCTCATGTGCACTGGTGCATCAAGTTATACATTAAACTTTGCCTAGTGCAGGGTTTTGTGGCTGTTAGATAACCCATGGCAGCAGCCTCAAATAAACAAGGCACTTTGCTTTGAAATAGAATTAACCCAACAGCTGCATTTAAGCCACCTATAGGTGGGATGAGAGGTTCACTAACCCAAACTCAGTCATTTGCAATGTGGCCTTCTAAGCTAGTGGCTTTGATGTTCTTTATGGTCATGTAGTCATACAGTTGCATTCTATATAGTTCCATGTACGACTTTGATCACTTTGTTAGCTGCTGGCTCATAAAAATCAGGTACCTGGCCCTGCTGCAGAGCTTCTTGGCTCCTCTGCTGTGATCAGAGAGATGTAACAGCAACTGATACAGCAAGAGTGAAGGATGCCTGGTGGGTGCTCTGATGCCCTCAGGTTTCTGAATATCCCTCTGGGACGCTCCTCCTTTCAAAGCTGTTTTTTTTTTCCTTTTGAAATCAGTCTGTTTTGCAGAGGGAGGAGTTAGAAAGGAAATTCACCGACTGAGGAATGGTGGAATATCTTTACCTCAGGCTAAGATATAATAATTTTCCTTTTTTAGCTTTGGCTGCTGAATTAAACCCTCATAGTTCACACAGTCCTAGAAGCAGGGAGTGCTCCGTGCTGGGCAGATTTTTATAAGCATTGCCAATTCACATTTAGCTGCTACTTTCTGATGCTCTTGGTCACAATTAAGGTCAGACCTGTTGAGAGAAAGAGGGCAGGGGAGGGTCAGATCCACTCACAACACAACATGTTGGTCCTGCTGCCACAGCCTCTGATCCCTAACAGTTGCTTTTTTACGGAATTATTCCTCCTAAAACTCTTTCTTGCCTTTGATACAGAATCTCTCATCCTTGGCTCACATTTTCTTTTGCAGATAACCTGACAGACCGGTGTGAAAAAATGGTGTGCCTGTGTGATCAAGAAGCAGCCAACTGCTGGGGAGCAGCCCCATACAATCCACACTTCGTCCTCTGGCCAGACTTTTTATGTGGACAGACTCATCCCACCTGCCATGTCAGATATGGGGGGCCAGAATAATCTTTTTAGGACCTTTCTTCTAACAAATTGAACCTGAAGGTGCTGGAATAAAATTTTTCCTCGTTTTCCAGCTCTAACAATGGTGTGAGAGAATTTCTGTTAGGCCAGGGTTTGTGGGGAGGAGAGACAGCCCAGGAAGGCACAGTGGTCTGGGAGGGAGGGATTCACCCTCTCTGTGAGACAGCATGAGGGAATGTATTGAGCTCTGCCTCTGGGTGGACAACAAGCAAGTCAAAAGCTCATGGGTTGGGATTAAAGGGCAGACTTATAAGGGTGACACTGATGTGGGTGTCTGCTACAGGCCACCCAAGCAGGAGAAAGTGGACGAGGCCTTCTACAGGCAGCTTGAAGCAGCCTCACAGTCACAGGCCCTGGTTCTGGTGGGGGACTTTACCCTGACACCCGCTGGAGAAGCAACAGGTGACAAAAGTGATTAAGGGACTGGACTATCTCTCTTATGAGGAAAGACTGAGGGAGCTGGGCCTCTTCAGTCTGGAGGAGAGATGGTTGAGAGGGGACCTCATCAGTGTCTATGAATAACTGAAGGGACGGTGCCAGGAGGATGGATCCAGACTCTGCTCAGTGGTACCAAGCAATGGAACAAGAGGCAACGGGGCAGAAACTAATGCACAGGAAATTCCACCTGAACATGGGGAAGAACTTTACTGTGCAGGTGACTGCGGTTGCCCAGAGAAGTAGTGGAGTCTCCCTCACTGGAGATATTCCAGACTTGTCTGGACACAATCCTGTGCCATGGGCTCTGGAAAGACCCTGCTCGAGCAGGGAGATTGGACCAGATGACCCATTGTGGCCCCTTCCAGCCTACCCAGACTGTGATTCTGTGACACAGGGTAACATACATGCTGAAGCAAGGGCAAGATCCTGCTCTGATCATGGCCTTTGCAGAAACAGAGGGTTTGGTCTGTGGTGCAGTGGGAACACATTTAATGAGACCAGGTTGCTCAGCGCCCAGTTGTCTTATCCCTTATGCTCCTGCCTCACAGCACTGGGGACACTTCTGAGCTGTGTTCAAGGGTAAGCAGAGTGACACTGGGCTATTGCAGTTACAAGGCCAGCAAGGGTTTCTGCCTTCTACTTACCAGCAGGCACACCCACACTTTGCAAAAGAATATACTCCTCACTGCTGCACAGGCTTCAGAGCTGATATGCTACTCTCTGATACATATAGAAGATGGTCTCCTATACAGGCACATCCCCCAGTCACTGACTGCCTGGGAATCAATTACTGGGAATCAATTACTGTCATGTAAGGAAACGGTGGCTGTGGAGAACATCAGTCATGTCAAGCAAATCTTCCATCTCTGCTTTTTTTTAGAGGGTATTAGAGGCTTATATTCAAACACCACATTTCCTTCCGGCAAGAGAAACTAAAATCCCGTCTTTTATCCAGGAGTAGCTATGTATGAGTGGGCCTTCTTTGCCTCTTTGTTACAAGTGTTTAGGCTGGAGCAAGCCAAAAGGACAAGAGCTGCTTTCAGAACCAATGCTTTTGATTTCCTCAGATAGGTGCTAGCACTACATGGGCACCGAGAGCACCTGGGTAGGCTGGGCTCCTTCTGTCTCTGCTGAAGCTCAGCTGACAAACTTCGAACTGCACCTTTAAAATAAGAACTAATGGCATGGAAAGACCCAGGGTACATCATCAGAGTCTAAATTTGGAGATATGTCGCCAGACCAAGTGGGGTTTTGGCAGGTGATAATACAAATTTCTTCACAAAAGGCTGCTTTGCTTCTTGCTGCAGGAGCATGGTGAATATGCCACCGTGGCTATTAAAGCTGCAAGAAAGAGAAGCTTGCTAACAAAAATAAAAATGCCAAAGTCAACATGTAGAGGCAAAGGCTTTTATTCCATCTAGAACTCCGCTTATGGGGCAACAGAAGTTGATCCATCTGCAGGCTTTGCATATCCCAGCAACTCCTCTAGTGCTGCACCTCAAGCTATGCTGAGCAAGAAGGAAAGGAGAGAGAATGAGTGAGCAACGCAGAGTCAGGACAATAAACTCCTCCGAGGCTTGCTGGCAAAAAAAGAAGTTGTAAACTCTTAATGTAGATTGTTTGCAGAGGGATGATGCTCTGTGGGCAGCATCAGCCTATGGAAGGGAGTGCGCTTCCCAGCAAGGGCTGGAAGATCCTCCCCGGTGAGAGAGACAGAGCTCCCGGCGTGTCCCTGTCCCCGCCACGCTGTCCATCAGGTGGCGGCAGCGCTCCAGCGAATGGCAAGAGCAGCTCTTCCTTCAGCCCTTCAGGGAAGGGGATTTTTTTCATCACGCCGAGCAAGATTTTTTGGGCGCCAGGAGAAGAGGTGCAAATCACACGTCTCCTCACTGAACGCAAAAAGTCAGCTGAGTTCGGTGGTCTGAAACGCATACCACATCTTGGGTTGCTCAAAATGGGAACTAAACTTGTTTCAAAATGCACTGTCAGTCTCCTCAAATTAGACCAGTTGACAGAACAGGAAAAAAGCAGGCAAGATTTTGGGTACATCAGCCTCTTACTGGGGCATTTCTTCGGCTCATGTGTAGTGAAAATGTCTGGTTTTCCCAACATTATCAGCTGTTCTAACAGACGAGAGATCTTTAAATACGGCTTTAAAAACCACACCTCATGCACCTAAGCCATCAATAGGCTTTCTGTACACAAGCATTGCAAGAATACAGATGTAAGCATGAAGCTGGCAGGAGGAAGAACCATCCTTCAGCATAAATGTTAAAGAACTGAATGAGTCCTTGGTCTTTGTTAAAAGAAGCTGCAGCATCTCATTGAAAAACTCATAGTTGAAAGTGGCAATTAAAGATCCTATTATTTTCTTTATAGGTAACTCATTAAGACCATTGGTGAAGCTCTACCCAATATAAACAAAAAACTATTTGAAAAAGTGATGGAACATAGAGCCAGCTCTGTTAGAGTTTCATTCACACTGCTTATCTCCTGAACCAGATCCCATATCTGACCAGGGGTAAGTAAATATCTAACTCCTCTGTCAGTTAAAACACAGGTACCTTTGGCGAGACTCTTGTCTCATGCAGAGGATGCACTTCCTCAGCTGCGGGGTTAAAACAATGATCAGAACCGCTATGCCTCCAATACCAGCTGCCACAACCCCAATGATTGTTCCAATGGATTCTTCTATTCCAAACAAGCCTGGGGGGGAAAGGAAGGCAGAGAGAGTAACGTAAGATGTTTTCCAGACAAGTGCATGCAATGCAGCCAGCATGTTTTCTGCAGTGGCTGCAGAGGAAGCTGCTTACGGTGATTATGCTGATGTCTTGTCTGACATGAAATCCCTTCTAGAGTATCTTGCACTACAGAGCAACTGATTTTTTTCATTCCTGTGTAGGAATTCCTAAGCAGCATTCCTAAGCTCCTATGCTCTCTGGGGCTTTAGAGACAGGACAGCTCCATTGCCCCAGCAATCTCCCTCAACAGCTAGACACTATGGGATGGCAAAAGAAGCTGCTGCTTGAATTAATGGGACTCAGGCCTGTATGCTTTATTTTTGAAAAGAAAAAAATTACTCTGACAGCTTTGAGAAAGCCATTGGTCTCCCTGTCTGCTTCCAAAGGAGACAGCACCTGAGAGCAGACAGAGCTCCACTGAAGTCCTTTCCTTGACTGGTTGCTCTTGGGACTGTTGCACGGCAGAGATGGCATAGTGCTGAAATTATACATTTCATCATCTCAGGAACACAGAAAGGCAATTATGCTGGCCAGAGTGCAAACATTTCAAGAGTAACCTGTGCTACTGAGACTATGAGATCAAGCCAACCGGAGACCTCATTAGACACACGACCAAGCCCTTGCAGAGGGGCACAGTTTTCTTGCCTTAGTGTTATAGTTTAAACTGAGGAGTTTTATAAAAATTAGTAACTCAGGCTCAAAAGGCCAAAGGCTTAGTGAACCTTGGTGAGATAGAAGCTTTGGTAATGAATAAGAGAGAAATGGCACTTGTATAATTTACTCTTGACACAGAAGGAGGTATTTTTTGTTAATTAGATAATTAGATAATAAGATAATAACCCTTCTGATGTGCTGACTTTTTGGGACTGGAATCTGTTTAGCCTACAAAAAGGGAAAGTTTGACATTTCCAGCTGATACAGGCATAGCAAGTTACTTCTTTACTTAATAGTGTGTGTATTTCTTTACTTAATACCTAGTGTGTATCTGTGAGGCTAAGAAAACATAGCATGGCACTTTTAATGCTACTTTCATTTTGATGTGAATGAAGTTAATCAGAAATTATATAACGATCATATTATATATGATCCTCGTGATTATTGTGGGATTACTTATGTCATTCAGAGTTGAGAAATGACTACACAAGTTAGTGGGTTGGAGAGAAATAACATCAAAAAAAAGAGGTCTAGAGCTGTTCCTTGAGATGGTATCTTGTCACCTGTCACTCACGGGGGTTCTGCCAGAGCTGTGAGTACAAGGGGAACTTGTCTAATTGTTTCATTCTTTGCAGTGACTTTATTTTTATGGATAACATTATTCCTTCTTTTTTTGTCATTGCAAATGCTCCTCCTTATAATAATACCTGTGATTGTTTATAGAGACAAGCTAATGAATTTTAGCCTTACAAAAATAATGAGAAATGCTATAGAGCAATTACACTCCATGACACCAGGCCCTTAATGCCAGAGGCTAAACGGGCCAACTTCCCTGTTTCTGCAATTGTGCAGACCAGCTTTGGAGGAAAAACAAGGAGAAGAAAAGTAAATAACTCCAAATATTACCCAGAGCCCTCCTGATCCTGAGCTTTGTGCCGTCTCCTGTCACCACCTTCCCATCCGGAAGCGTAACCTCACAGAAATAAATACCATGGTCACTGGTTGTCACATTGAGGATAATCAAGGAAACAACCCCTTGGGACAAGTCTCCACTCATGTAGACCCTGGAGTTATTTGGCAAGACGGTCACATTCTTTTCTAGCAGGTCCATTTGCCCCTTCTCATCTTCTTTGTACCACTTCACCACCAGGTCGGTCAGGGAGGGACGCTGCGGACTGTTAAGATGACAGTTCAAGACCACAGTTTCACCCTCTTTGGCTTTCTCCTTGGCTGGCGTTTGAGTCACCAAAAGGTTCCACGGCTCAGGTGTCAACAACAGAGGCTGTGCTGTTACACGAGTTATAGCTCCTGCATTCTCCCTGTTTGCACCTCCACCAGTAACTCCTACATCTGTACCAGGGAAGAGAGAGAAGAGGATGGTTGAGGGTGATAGGATGATAAATATGATAAATGTCCCTGCTGCTCCTGACCGCTAACCGGCACAAAGAATGGGTCCTGGAATTAGGACTTGAGGGCAGTCACTGTTACGATGATAGGGATTTTCTTCCTAGTTCCTGCTTAGATTATGTTCTTAGGTCTTTTCCTGAATCAGCTCCTTTCTACTGCCATACTAGAGGAAGATCAATGCCACTGTCTAATGGCTTTGGGTGAAATTTTGAGTCCAGTCAGCCCCATTTCCACCTGCAATGCTAAACTCTTTCTTCCCACCCCAAAAAGTCTCAGGGCCTGATGTCCCTGCCCCAACTGCTTTTGAGGCAGAGCAAAAAATGCATGTACAGTTATACACCAGCAGTTCTATTCTGGCAAGTACACTGAATAAGTGTGCATCTGATGCAACTGCCTGCAGCCCAAAACATAATGTGATTCTTAGAATTTCTGGCATGCACTTTCAGTTACAGGACAGGAAATCCTGAAATTATGGGAAGAATCTCCAATACCAGAGACTGAACCCCTAGCAGATCCTATCAGCAGTCTGGGGGACTGAACATCAGCCTTGTGCACATACTGAAGCTGAGGGTGACAGCTATTCTCTGTGAAGGGACCATTTCCTGCTAACTTTTGTTAGAAAAACATGAACATGTCTGTAGTAGGTATTTCAACCTGCCTTCTCGTACTCAGGTGCTAACCACAGTATCATATCCTTGAGCTAAGAGTAGCGGGAGTGGATCTCATTTCTGGAAACAAGCCTGGGCACAGAAAATGAGAGGAATAGTTGCTGTCTCAAAAAGAGGGAAAAACAAACCTAAAAATAAGCGTTTGACAAGAAGGAGTTCAGACCAATTTTTGGAAAAGGTTCTTCCGTTGTTTTATTTTCATCAAGTGAAATAGTCTCCCTTGGAGCTAGTTGGTGTCCTGTCAAGGACTGCAGACCACTCCAGAGTGAAGGTCGTGATTTCCCATTGTCTTGAGTCTTTCATTGCCATGCACAGAGTGTGAAACGCTATTGTGTGGGTCTGGTAAAGCATCACAATGACAATAGACGCTCTCTGTTCAGGGACAAATGTCTCGAGGCAATGGAAAACCAACCCCCTCTATGATCACTTTGAGACTTACTCCTCCAAGCATGCTTGTACACAAAAATCACAGTTGGATTCATAGTTATTATTATTTATGCCTCTTATGGGAGTAGAGGATTTTTGTCACACAGCAGGGCCCTGTTGTTCTGGGCACCTTACAAAAGGCTGGGGTATAGAGCTTACAGTTAAAATATGAGACAAGAGATAACTCTCGGATGCAAAAATGCAGGAACTATAAACTGGCCATGAAACTAGGCAACAACAGAGCATGTGAAAAACCTTACCAGCTGTTTGGTGCTCTGTGCTTTTAACCTCCAAGTGAAAATTCTGGCCTTAGAACTGAAACACCAATCCATGGGAATTGGATGCCTGAGAATTAGGTACCCAAATACAGTTTTGAATCCAGTCCCCTAAAATTAGTAGTTCTTACTAAAGGTACCAGATGAGATAATATCCTTCCGTTCATCTGTAATCTTACCAATGAGCCCACTGGAGCTTCTTGGGGAAATCTGAGGTCCAGATCTTCCCTGTCCAGTTAGATACGTGTATCAAGGCAGCAGTCATAAAAGTTGAAGTATCTTGACAAGATACTTTGACAAAATTCAAAGTATAATTGAAATAACAGACAAAGCTTGACATATTACAGTTTTTGTGCATCAAATATTCTGAAGTGATATATTTGGTTATTTACTGGAGTGGATTTGAGCAGTTTTATAATGAATGCTCTTTTAAAATCTCAGTTTATCAACCATTTTCTCCACGGGATAACTGCTGCTTTAGCTAGTGTGTGCTACTGCTACCTTGTTTTCAAGGAATGGCCACAAAATTTCTTCCCTGCTGCAAGTATTCCAGCCTTTCCATATGCATGCCTGTAGCACAAATGTAATTTTTATTTCTTTTAGTGATGCAAAAGGTATAATTTTTACACAGACACTTAATGGCATAGAGAATGTAACTGAGTAGAAACAATGTGTTTTGATGTCGCCTCTGTTCATCATGAGTTTCATACACATCTCCTATCCTGAAATAACTGGCCTTGTCATCTGTTTTATTCCACATCTTTGGTTCAATACAAATCATGTAACTTAATTAGGAAAATCAAAACAGGAGAGGAGTAAGCTGTCTTGTTTTCGTCCCAGCTCTCTTTGGGGGTTTCACTGAGAAGGTCACAGCACTACCTCTATTTTTCTCCCTTTCTTTTCTTTCTTTTTCTTTTTTAAGGCTGCAAAACTGGAACATATTAGTTCACTGGTATTAAATTACACAATGCCCTTATCGTTTTGGCATCTGGGAGCATACCATGCCAAATGCTTTGCTGACTCTGCTTCAAAGCTCTTTTTAAGTCAATCGCTTCATTAGCAGAGTGATGTGTAGGTCCCTTGTTATGCGGGTTGTGGGGCTCAAGCCCATGGAGAGGAATGCAAGGCTTTGTGGTGAAAGCACTTGAGCTAGCCAAGGGTACAGAGAAATACAGCATGGATGATCCTGTCTAGACCTGGAAAAACGATTAGATGATCTAATAGGTCATTGTCATATGAAGTCATTAGTTCACATCCAGTTTTCAGTCACAGGGCAGAAAGCTCTCCGGGACTCCCTGTAATGGGGCAATGTGCTGCACATTTGGCAGTACTAACAGGGCACCTACTAAGCCCTCAGCCTCCCCTTTATGTAATCTGCAGGTTGATACTTTCCCATGTAAGGCCATATCAGACCTGTAAGTGAGATATACACAAGGCAGGCTAGAGGAGATGGGGTGACAAAAGGAAAGAATAAAATACAGCTGCACTCTCTTCCTGTCCCGGAGCCTCACTGAAGTCTTTGGTGCCTGGAGTAAATCAGAGCAGCCCTGCAAGCTTCTTCAGCATGGGGGAACCAAAATGGTGTGTGGAGGTCAGTGCAGAATTCTACCTTTCCAGTTCAACCTCCTCTCCTTCATTCACACTCAGTAGCTGGAGGAGAGGTTGAGAACAAATAGGGCTCAATTTCCAACCCACGAAAAATCATCTCCTGCTGAAATTACTGTCTTTCAGATGGTTTTGTTGGCTTTAGAGCTCAGCTTCACACTCATACCATGCTGGTGCCATGAGGGTGCTTTACAAGCTGTATCCAGCTCCCAGACATCTATGATTAAGTGATCAATGACTGCACATTGCTACTCTTAATTTACATGACTTTTGCCTGAGGTTGGCTTTCACAAAGGATATGAATAACTACCTTGTGGCAATAACTGGTTGCTAATATATCAGAGAAACAAAATAGAAATGAAACTTCTAGCAATGATAATACACATCTGGGAAAAGATAGGCAAATACACTCTTTCTGAACATTTATATTAGATAAACATGAACGTATCTAAAGAGAAAAGTATGTTTCAATGCAATGCACAACACTAAATACAATTTCCCTGCACCCTGAGGAAGCCCTTAGTGGAAAGCTATATTACAGGAAAAAAAAAACAAAAAACCCAAGAGAACTTCTCAAGCCAAGCTCCAAGAACAACCTATAGTTCTTGTAATTAAGGAGGGTGGTTTAGTACTCACCCACCACCAAGAAGAAGATGAATGAAGGCACTGCAGATCTATAGAATTTCCCAATGTGCTGGCTCATGGTTGCTGAAGTACATGGCCTCACCATCTCTCCCTCTGGTAGTACGGGTAAAAAATATGTGTGTATTATAGCAACAGGACCTCACATTCTGCTCAGTAAATGTCACACTTCCTAAAGTTACCACAGCTTTGAGCTCACAGTGCTCTGCCTGCTCCCTGGATGAGAGCCACGTTTGAAGTGACAACAGTGACTTCCCCTGGGGCTGTTCTGATCGCTCTCTGAGAGCATGTCAAAAATGCTCTGAGAGCAGAGGGAAGATAATACATTGTTTTTCACTTTAGGCTTGTATAAACCACAACTTTGGGCTGAGTACAGAATATCAGATGACCCATTAGGAGACCTCTCTTCTGCTGAACCCCTCCCAAGTGATGGTGGGAAAACAAAGAGAATTGGCTTAATTTTCTGAACAGGCAGACTCTAATGCACCACAATATCACCCTAATGCACCACAAAAGGAAGTTTCAGGAACTCAGTATCTTTGTGACTATATGCACATGGTGTTTATAGATAACCTGTATTCCCCAAGGTGGTTTTTTCAGTGCAGAACAAATCCTTTTTCATCAAAAGTCGACTACTTAAACTCTATTTATACTTAAGTAGAGCTTGTCTATGTGACTTGGTTAGAGTGGAAAACTGCTGGAGAGGGTGACCTGTCTGCAAAACCAGCAGGTGTGCTCTTAGTTAGTCTGTGTTTATACAAGGCCCACAGAGAGCATGACTTTGTGAGAGGAGCTACAGCTCTTCTGCTGAACCCCTCCCAAACCCAGCCCTGCCACCCCTGTACCAAACATGGGCTACTGTCACTATTTGGCTGACAGCTCTTCTCTCAACTACAGGATTAGAGATTATGGCACACTTTATCTCAGGATCTTGCATATCTTTAAAACTCTCGGTTAATGGAATTGTGCTTGAGTATCCAGTAAAGACTCAATTCCATACCTCTTAAAGCACAATGCAGCTGAGAGAGGCAGGACTATTTCTGCTGTTCTTTGCATTTGAAAGCAAAAAGGACCCACACTTGATTTGCAAAACGTGGCTGACCAAATAATGTCAAGGTCCATTCCAGAGTCACCAATTGTCACTCTAGCTTTGGTGTGCTGATCCCAAAGCAGTGGAATCAGCAGGATAGGCTAGAGGGAGTATGGTTAAAGGAACCTGGGAGGCAAATACTTCTCTGAAATGGCTTGGGAGAGTGGGAAGACCTGTGATTACCAGGCAGAAATCATATTAGGAAGGGAATTGGGACCAACTGCAGAGCAACAGAGCACTTCAGAAGAAAGACGGAAGTTTGTGAGGGTCTTCTGAAGGAAGTGCTGCCAAAGTGTTAGTGAGCAAAGCCAAAATATCCATGAAAGGAAAAAGTTACGAGTCAAAAACAATGAAGAGATTGAGGAGGGAATAACCAGTAGAGTCAAAGGCACTGGGCAGATCAAGAGGATTTGGGACCGAGTTACTGGCTTCGACTACTGATCATGACTGCATGTCAGAGGAGTCAGCATGCAAGGATGGATCTGAACCAAACACTGCCTGATTTAAACCCAAGTACTTGGTGTGCTTCAAAAAAACCCTTCAAGTGTGTTGTGATGGACACACCACCACTGATCCTGCAAATACTATTTGTGTTCATTTCATCCTGAACTAGCAATTCTCTTGTGAATCCTCCATTAAGTAGGTCATGCCTGAGCCAAAGTGCCAGGTCAGCCAACTTTTGACCGAGGGAATACAAAGGGGGTGAGTGTTGCTGGCAGCCAGTAGTTGTACATGAAGCTTCTCCCACTTGGATAACCCAATATGATTCAGTTTTTGGACAAAAAGAAAAATAAACTGGTACCCTGAGTGTTGTTGAAAAAAGCCCTCAAAATTCGAGATCCAGGTGCAAACCAAGAAAGCAAAGAAGAAAAATTAAACAAAATGCACATTCTTTTTTACACTTTATTGCAAATTTTGGAGACTTGCCGGTTGCTTGCATTAAAGCTGTCCTGTCTGGGCCAACAGCTGGGAGGGGGTGTCACCCATGGGGACTTCGGGCACCTCTGCTAATGTAGTAGTGAGCTGGTATCACAGGGCCCTGAGATGTCCCTTCAGGGAGAGCCTCCACACACTTTCTAGGGAAGAGGTAGAGAGAAAGGAGACAACAGGAGGAAGCAGTGTTGTCACAACAGGCTGCTTTACTCCTCTTTCCCTTGGCTGGCCATCCATCCATCCATCCATCCATCCATCCATCGATCGCATCATCTACCAGCCAACTACCCAGCAATGTGACTTCTTTGCATCTCACGGGTCTCTTATTTTTCTGTGAGGTGACCTGAGGGCACAAATCTGCGAGCCATCACCGCTCCAGTTGGGTCCCCTGATTTGAGGAGCCCTCCGGGTGCTCAGAGCTTGGGGCAGAAACCACTCGGCGCCGCTCAGCAGCTTCAAAAACGAGACCCAGAGTTTCCCGGGATGAGACTCCCTCTCAGTGACTTCCTTTATGTCACCTCATCCTCTGCTCTGCAGCCAGCTTTCCCCCTTTGAGTGCCCCCGGAGCGGCCTCTGGGCGGTGTTTTCCGTCGAACCCCACGAACTCGGGACTTGGGAGCCGTTTTGCTGCCCGGGCGCTGTTTAACCGGCTGCGCTCACGGAGGGCCGCGGGCGCGGGACTCCCCCCAGGGCAGCAGACAGCGAACACCGCCCGCCACCCCCCCCGCAGCCGGGAGTTTTTTCCTACTACAGCCCTCAAACTTTCCACCGGCGCGCAGGCTTCCCAGTTAACCCTTGTGGAAGCCGCCGAGGGGCTGCCGCGGCCGGACGAGGGGGGAACCGGAGGCGCCGCAGCGCTCTCCGCCCCTCATGACGGCTCCCCCNGCGGGGGGTGGCAGCCCCGCTCCCTCCCCGGGGAAACGCGCGGGCGTGTCCCGGACACGGTAGCGGCGCGGCCCCGCGGGCAGCGCTGGCAGCTTCGGCCGTCCCCACCCACCTCCCCGAAAGTTTTTGGGGCGAGGCGGGGCCGGAGGCAGGGTGGCCCCCGGGGCTCCCCGAGGAGGGGGGTCGGCGAGCGCCCTGCGGGGTTCGCGCAGGGAGGGTCTGGGCTCCCGAGAGACCCAGCGCGGAGGCGGCTGCGGGGTCGCGGGGCAGCTGCCGCACCCCGGCGTTATGGTGGGGCGGGAGCGGGCGAGCAGCAACTGGTGGGGATTGCAGCGAGTCCGAGTGTTTGCGTGGAAAAGCCCCCTGGGGACAGCTCTGCTCTCACGTCACGTAGCCTGGAGTGTCCGTGCCTTTGCCTCGCTGTCCCCTCCGCAGCGTGTCCTCAGTCCGGGCCGCAGCCCCGGGGCAGCGCTGGGCGGGGATGCGCAGCCCGGGCCGGCCGGGGGTGGGCCAACACCGGCTGGGCTCGGAGTTGGTTTGGAGTTGAAACTCAGCGTTGCCTCGTCCCGGCGGATCCGGTAGTACAGGCGGGGTTACTGGTTAGGGCCCTGGGCTGGTTTTGTACCGTTTGCTGCGTGGAATGGCACGAGTGACTTTCTGTGGCTCGGTTTCCCTTCATAAAGTACAACTGACCTCCAAAGCGAAGAATACTGATAATAAAGGAGAGTGCTACAGAATTAGAAAACAGTACTGCTTATTATCTTTATAGTAAGTCATACGAGTCAAATTATTTGCCTCTGAAGTGTTCAGCATGTATTTATGTACAACTTATAGTGTAACTTACAGTAAGTATAAACATTTGATGTATCGATATTATAAAAATATGTGTCAGTTCTCTGGTAAAAATGCTACACCTGTATGACCTTTCTCAGGTTCTGAAAGGCCTCACAGGCTCTTGAGACGTGCTGCAAGTTAGGCACTGATGTCTTGTGTTGATGTTACTTTAGTTCTAAATATCTGTGCAGCTTCAACGTGCAAGTTGGGAGGCTGCAGTGGAAATAAAATACTTTGGTAAAAAAAATTTAAATATAGTATAGTCTAGGGGGGGAAAAACCCTCCTGTGAGAAAGCTGTCGGTGGGAAGTGTTTCCATACCACTCACCTTGGTGAAACTACCATGTCGGGTTTCATTTAATGTACAGCTGTTAAATGGACTAACCATCTTATTTCACCTTTCTGCATCGTTCGCCTTTCTGCACCGTTGTTGAATTACATACCTTACTTCTTTGTTCACAGGAAGTTCATGAAGTGGATCATGGTCTTATTAAGCAGATACTTGCTGATTCAGAGGAGACTCTTAGTTCATGCACAGAGAAAATGCAGGGTCCTGCTCAGTATAGCTGGAGTGCTGACTGGAGCTTTTGGGTAATGTGTTTTATCTCTCTTCTAACTTGGTTTCAATTTGTATAGATAATACATGTCTATTTTAATTTACATATGTGTGTGTATGTACAAGCTTTATATCCACAGTTCTCAAGTTGCTTTATAGTCATGAATAAGTAAAGTGTTCTCCACCCATATAGTGAGGCAGGTAATTTTATCATTACTGGCTTACTAAAGCGTAAGGTGAGACTGAGAGGGGGTGAAGTTGTTTATCTGATGTCACGGAACAAGTTAGTGACAGAACTTCTGGCTTCTGTGCCCAGTCCTGTCCTCCAGTTCCTGGCATGGTTCATTGACCCATCCAGTGTCTCTTATGCCTATAGAAAGACATTTTTAAAGCTCTGATGCCTTTTAAGCATAGGGGCTGAATTTTGATTCTTGTTGTTGGTTGGTGGTTCTGAATTGCATTTGTCTGTTTTTGTCAAGTAAACACATTTGTTTTCAACAAGAGTAGATAAGCTTCCTGTGTTTTCTGTAAAAATGGGATTTGTGAAAAAGACAGGCAGAAAAGTAGGAGTTTAATTTTGTTCCTTTCCAGGAAAATGCCTGACTGAAAGCAGTGTGTAATAATAAATGCTAATTTCAGTACTTTTCTTTTGGTAGATTTTTTTTTTTTAATGCTTTGAGAGGTGAATATATGTGTGTAGACTTATATGTTTTGTTGCTAGTTTAGTGTATGGATTGGTGAATCCCTTTTGTTTGATAGGAGGGAGACCACGTGTGCACGGAGCCACAGGCAGGGTCACAGCTGATCTTGTGAGAGACTTCGAATGCCAGAGCTGTGAGGAAGGGAATCTGACTCAGGTTCTGTATCAGGTGTCCTCAGTACATCCGTGTGCTTCAGCTCATAGGAACATCATCTGGACTACTGTGTCCTTCTGATGAGGTTGTCAGAGTGTTCACTATGCTTAGCAGGTGAAAGATTAAGTAACTAGCAAAGGCCAGAAGGAATCCGTGGCAGAGCTGTGAGCAGAAGTGGGGGTGGATCAGATTTCCCAACTCCTTATTTGTGTCTTCATCCCTCCTGTTCACAAGTAGACGTCCTAATGGTCAGGACGTCTGGTTTTGCATCTCAGGCCATAGGATAAACACCCTCCAAATGCATGTGTACTCTTAAACTGAGCAGTAGTGTGAAGCCAGTGGAAATGGGACAGGCCTAATAAAATCCCAGCAGGTTGTAGACTTGTGTTACTCGAGTGACTACTTGTGGTGTTCAGTATTTCCTTCACTGTCCCTACAGAGACAAGGATGGTGCAGGGCTGTCCTGCCTGTGCCCAGCTGTGTGTCTGTACTTGAGTCGATAGGAAGTCGTGCTGTGCAGAGACGTAACTGCCAGCTATGCTCTTGTGAGGTGGCAAATTAGATTGTGTAAACTAATGCTTGATGGTTTGTATACAGTCACTACTGCAGGTGGTATTTTGTGTGAGGAATAAACCTGTTCAGGCCTCGGTGTCAGGTTGTTGGACCTGCAGTTAACAACTCAGTGTTTCCTTGGTAGGCTTAGCAATTGAAAATAAAGTTATTAAGGTATTCTATATGGAGAATGTAGCTGTGCTTTTGGCTTTGCACTCTTAGGTTTGAGATATGCTGAAGGCTTGAAGGTTCTTTGAACAGAGCTTTGAGCCTGCACAGTGCAGGTTGTTGTGTATCCTCACAGTGCCACTCTGCTTCCTGTAGTAATGTGTGCCTGTAACTTCAGGGGAGTGGGATTCTTCAGTGCAGTGGCAGCTGCTGTGTGAGGTGTTTTCCAGTATGATTAAATTATTATCTTCTGTCTAGCTCATACTTCAAGACCTTAGTATTTGTTTGATGTTGGTGTTTATCTGGTTCTGCAAATATGACCTTGCAGTTAAAACAAAGTCATTGTGTAAATACTTCCCTCTTGTAAGATAATGCTGCGGCTTGAAATGTTGTAGCCTTACCGTCCGTCACTGATTAGTTTTAAAAACCTCTACCAGCCTGGTTATAGGAAGCTGTTATTTTCTCAGCCTCAAGGCAACTGAAGTATAAAGTAGCAAGAACCAGAAAGTCACAAATTCAAGGCAAAAATTAAGATCTTCTATTTAAAATGTTATGCCATTGGCATCTCTCCTTGCTCTTCTTGGCAGAAGATGTTTCAATAACTTGCATGGTTGATGATCAGCTGGTGAGTATTAAAAACAAATCATTAAAACTCCCAAAAGTCTGAGTCATAGTAAATGTGTAGGTGATAGCATGGAAGGCAGCTTGTTGCAGTGTATGAAGCATATGTCACTAATGTTTGACAAAGATGATCTGAGTGTCCTGTGGCAGGTGGGGACTTTTTATGCTCATTCCCACTCTTAGGTCAGTAGAATGGGGGAATTGCTACAACAGCAGGACTAGCCTATGGCAGCAGCCAGGGATCAGCTTTGTTGCCTGGGTTATTTGCTTGGAGAGGCTGCGTGTTTCCAACAGCTTAGGTTTGCTCCAAGGGCTCATTTCTTCTGAGGATGATGTACTCTTGTTTCGCTGATGCTGGAAACCAAATGTGGATGTTAGAGCCTGACTGGTTTGACTTCAATTTTTCATGGATTGAGTGGGAGTAGGCAGTTGTGCCATACCTCTGGAAGTCAGGCCAGGTATCATGAATGCTCAATAGGTGCTGGGAGCACATGTAATTAGCAGCAGGCTAGGGCTGGCAGCCTCTGGGATACAATCTCTCTCCTGGCTATGGTGAGTGGGGACAAGGAAGGGTAGCAGAAAAATTATCAGGGAGGGAAAAAGAGTATCCTACTATGTGGAATTCTTCTTATCTCTTAAAAAAATCCAAACCTTTGGATATCTTTATTGAAAAATTTTGAGAAATAATTAGTTTTCTCTGTTACTGTAAGCAATTCTTAAAATTATAGTGTTACTAACTGTTGTTTTTAAGGTTGATGATATGTCATGGGATGTATTTTGGTTTGGTTTTCCCTCCCCCTCTCCTCCCCCCACCTGGAGGTGGACAAAGCTGGGCTTCTATAACCTCACTGGAGGAAGAAAAAAGATTGCTTACCAACTTAATCTTGGGGTTTTCCCTCTGTGCTGGAAAGCATAAAGCTTGTATCTCCATTTGATTAAATAGTCCTAGTTTTGGCAACTGCAAATAGATTATGAAAGGCAAAGATGATTGGAAATTAGCTTATATCTGGAAGCCCTATCTCAGGAGTCTGAGTTCAGCTTTTTATCCTTTTTTATGCCCTTCATACTGAAATATGGTTCAGTTTAATATCCTGGGAAGAAGAAACCTAAAAGCCTTAAGTATTCTCCTACCATAGTGAAGAAGGTAAATGTGAATGAGAAAGCTAATGAAAAGCATCCTTGCATCTAAAGTGAGGCTGTTGTGTCTGGGGACTCTAGTTTTACACTAATGAACAGTCAAAGAAAGTTCATGTATGTCTACAATAAGAAGAATGCCCATGGAAAAAAAAAAACCAAAAAGTAAGTCCTTCCCTTGGAATGAAAAGGTAGGTGGAAAGACTGGAAATCAAATGAGCTTCTCAAAAAATTGCTTGTATCTGAGAGGCTTCTTTAAGCACTTGGAAATGTGATGTGTCAAGGAGGTGTTGGAAAGAAAATAATAAAAGAGGGTTTAAAAAAAGGCAATTGATTGGAGTGTAATGCCAGTTTAAAGAGTTGGTCAGTGTGGAGGAGTCTGACAATAGAAGCAAATAACTGATGCAGTGAAAAGTGAAAATAAGCCTTTTACTTTTCATAATAGAAGAGCAAGTGAGGTTGTACAAGCTAGAGAAAGTATTTTGAATTTTTACACACGTGGCTTTGGTTTCTGCAAGAAAGAACTAGTCTGGGAGTGTGTGACAATATGTATGGCAAGAATACAGTAAGCATGTATGACTCAAACTGCACAGGAGGGATGCAGATACGTATCACAGCTTGGAAGAGAACTTATTGAAGCACAGGTACAAATTGGGGTACTTCAGCCCAAGACTGGTAGGGTTAAATGAAATATTTCTTGTGTCTATAGTTGTTTGAATCCTCCTTCCACCTTTCTGTGAAGACTCACACCACTCTTGGAATGGCTTGCCAGGCTGGTTGAAGTGGTAATTGTTTTGGGGGCTGTTATTTAAGGCCTTGTGACAGTAGCTCTCTTATGTTGTACACTTGGTATACTGCTTCTTCTTATCTGTGCCTCCAAATGCTTGGGATGTGGAGGAGATACAGCAATTCTCTTGACATTGGAGGAGGATTTTTAGCCTCCTTTTTATTTGCTCGTATGAAGCAGTCTGCTAAGGAGGATGAGAATTGAATTAATTGCTGTAGGTCTACAAAGAGAATAAAAGCCTTTAAGCACATTAATGCTGCATTTTGGTGTTTTGTTGGTTGGGGTTTTTTGTTTATTTTGTTTTTTTTAAATGTCCTAACTTTAGTACAAATAGCTTTTGCTATAGTTGTAGCACTGGTGTGTTTACCTGCCTGGAATCTCCAGAAACAGGTGCCTTTTTTCAGCCCTGTGATAGCACTGACTATACAGCAACAGTGTTTTAATATGGTAGGAAAAGACAAACTGCAGTTCTAACAGACCCTTGAACATGGGTGATTAGGCTAAAGGGGTTGTTCTCCCTTCTTTTCATGCTGAGAATGTCTTTATTGCTGTTGATGCAGCTCCAAACTGAGCACTGGGGTAGGTCTGGCTGACATCAAGTTTCAACCAGTTCTGAACAAAGACTGACAGGGGTGCCCTATTGAAATAAGATTTTGCCGGCTGCAGCAGCATGTAGTTCTATATAATATAAATTATTACTGCACACATGTAAATTAGTCTAGAACCTGAAGATTATGTTTGATAGGTCAGAAAGAAAATACTTCAGATTTGTGTGATTTACTTTTTTTCAAGTCACTGGGAGCAAAACCATTAGAAATGCAACATGGTTCAGGAAATCTGCATGGAGTTGGAACAGTGATATCTTTTTAATGAAAGGGATGTCCCTAAGTTGCAGAGTGAGAGCTTTAAAAGTAAACTCTAGTAGATGGGAATAAGATTTTTAAAATTTTTTTCTTTTTTTGCTTTGTGGTTTGTTTACAGCTTGTATTTCTGCAAACAGGTAGTGGTGTAGCACGGTCTTTTTCAAGTCTGCTATGGATGAGCCACTTGTAAATAAGGAGAGGGGAAGAAGACAGGAAGATAAAACTGTGCAGGATATGATTGTTTTGTGGTATATTAAGTTATTAGCAGCGGCCAGGAGAAGAAGTTTTGGGGCAATTGCTTGGTGAGTGCCACTTTCCATGGAATTTCAAGTGCAGTAGGGCTACTGGCAGGCTTAATGAGATGACCAGAGTAATTTATAGCGAAGCAGTTTATGTAATTGGCCACAGTCACTCCTGCATTACTAACTGTGTACTGTTGTGGTTTAATATGCTCCTTCAGGTCTTCACTGCAGCCCTGATCGAAAGTATTTATGTATCCCTTTATGAGTTGCTGAGAAGTAAATGGCACCAAGGGGAATTACTACCATGGTGATTGTTTCCTTCATGATGTTGTTTTCTGATCCGTATTTGGGCACTGTTACTAAACTTAAATACAGATCAGAGGTGCAGATACAGAGAGACAGATTTTACTGGCAGAGTAAGGAGGGACATGTCCAACTGAGATGTGCTGTTCTTTTGCTTCTGTATTTGGCTACTTTGGCATCAAATAATCTTGGTGGGACTTGGTTGCAGGTAAGGAAGATGAGTTGGGAAGTTATGTCTTGTAGTTTCTGTATTGTGTAAGGTGTTTTTCCTCACCCTGAAAACATCTGGATTTTCCCTGTTTGTTAAATGGCTCAAATAAATCCAAAGACAGGCATTTTGAATTTTTTTTTTTTTTTACTTGGGTAGCCTGCAGTGAAAGATGAGGTGAAAAACAGATGTTCTTAACCAATAACATTGGCTACTTGTTTCACACATGTGCTATAAAAACAAATGTGAGTCAGATGAAACTGCTGTTCAGAAAGGAATGTATTTTGTTATCCAAAAGGAAATAATCTTGATTGAGCTTTTAATTACCATTGCATCATAATACTTAGTACACTTATGGCTGTTGAAACCTGGACAACATAGTTACAGGACTCAAAATTAGGCTGGGGAGCAGACAAATTGACTTGAGCTAAAGGGTAACTGTGCTGGAGAGTGACAAACTCACTTCAAGTACAGTGTTAAAATAGTAACTGAAGAGTTCATCCAAACACTTGGTTTATTTGTATTAAGTTTATTTTAGAAGTTGATGTATCACAGGACTTTGTTGTTATATTTTGATTTACCTTTTTCCTTTTTGGTAAATCTTCATGCGGTTGACGAAATTACTAAAATAGAACAAAAAGAATGCTTGAATGCTGCATTTTTGAAGTCGAGAAAGTAGGTACAGATCCACAACTTTTCCCTAAAATGAGCTGGGCAGTTAAGAGCCTTGTGAACTTGGCTTGTGCTAGTGTCCTGGGGAGGCAGCATGAGACATGGTCTCTGGTCAGGGGCATCATAGGCATAGCTTTACTACCAGGTTCAAAGATGTTATTGCCAGCTAGGGAGGTGCTGATGAGGATGCTGAGTAAATCTGAGATTGGGACATCTTGGCTCCTGGAAGCTAAAAGCACCCTAATTTCTAATTCAGAATTGAGGAAGATGTTTGTCAATGGAAGTGTCCAAATCTCTTGAACTTTTTGTGTAACTTTCACGATTAAAATGTAAATGTTTGTTTCATCCAAACTCAGAGGTGCTTGGTGGCAGTTATATAAATAATTATATTTCAAACTATATTTGAAATAACCAGCCTTGTTGCTAATTGCAAATGTCCACACTCAGGTGTTCAATCAGCTGCAGGTGGTGTTATCTTATAAACAGGAAATGCACTTAAAACAGTCTATGCTAATGCTGTTTTTGAGACCTGAGTCACACTGGTACCCAGGCTCTGCTAAGGCCTTTCTGAGATCACTTTGAATCTTCTTACTGGCTTTCTGATGGAAATAAATTGCCAGTGAGTATTCTTCTGTATGGATATGCTTCCCAATATTTTGCTGCTCTTTCAGCACATGGAGATTCCCTTTGATGTAATCTGGTTTTGCTTTGGGAAGGCAGAAGAGTTACCTCGTTTTTCTGGTGAAACCAGTTCCTGCTATTTACATATGTAGCTGATCTTGACAGCAGAACTGCAGGCCATCCAAAGCCACCACCCATCTAGGTGCACAGAGACAGCTCCTTATCCTAGCCAGCAGCCCGGGCTGCAAAATGACTGTAAATACAGCCTCTTCGTGTTCAGTTGTCTTCTTTCAGACTTCCAGATTTAAATCCGAGTGATTAAAATGCCTCGAAATGCATATTTCTGTTTCTTCTGTCAGCTTCCTCAGTAGGGCTGTGCTGGGAGAGGGGTGTCTCTTTGCTGCTGACTCCATGTAGTTAGCTGTGGAAACGTAGCAGCCAGGTGGAAATGGGACAGCCAGCATAAAGAAAGCAGAATAGGTGCGTGCCTGCTGTTCCCCTCTCAGAGCAGGCAGAGATCTGTTGGACATGCAGAGCCCTGGATCCCTTGCCTTAAAGTGCCTATGAAGAGCTGGGCTCTGGGCAGCTGGTGAAGGGGTGGCTGGTAACGTTCACATTTTGGGGAATTTGGGTGTGCATGAAGCATGCCCTGATGTCCTCCTCCCCTGTGCTGGAGCTCAGACTGAGAACGTGTCTTAGCAAGGGCTTGACTTAGATCAGGGGACAGTGGCTGAGTCTTGTGTGAGAGTAGATTTGTCTCCATGCTGAGTTGCCAGGTGCAGATGTACTCTTAAGGCTGGTTCATGGGTTGTAGCCCTCAGCGATGCACAGAGGAGGGGTGCTGGATATTAAGTGCTTCTTCCCAAGCTGGTGTTTCCCTGGTGATAGTACCTCCCTCTGCTATTCCCTTTGGGACTTCTGTGAACTTGAAATGATTTGTGCTACTGCAGTCTGCTTCCCAAAATCAGTTCTGATAATGGTGGTTATAGATTGGAGCTGGGCAGCTCTTAAATGTTACCCCCTGGGGAAGTTTTCTTTGCCCAGCTGCTGCAGCATTTGTGTGCCTGTTCTGCAAGGCTGGGGTGTTTCAGCCTGTTTTCCAAGCTGGCATGCAAGCAGAGGCTGGCAGAACGCTAGCTAGCACTGCTGGAGGCCGTCCAGCAGCTCTGAGCAAGTGGGTGAGAGAGGGGGGAGCTGTAGCAGCTTTGGCCAGGGATTTGTGTGGTTTGGAACAGGCTGCAGGCAGCTAGAGGAGGAGGTATGTGTAGGGGGGTGTGTGTCTTCTGACTTTACATTAGCTTCATGCCTCAGTCAGTTTTATTCTGGAATGGAGCATATGCTTTGCTCTGCACTGTACATGTCAAGCTTGAGATTTTTATCTCCAAATCAGAGTTGTTGTGAAAGTACATTGGCTTCACTGTTAAAATGCTTTAAAACACTTACTTGTAGGAAAAAAAGTACTGAATACTACGAAACCATTGCTTCAGAACAAGTAGGGGATATTCTCAGTCCAAACTCTTGTTTTTCGGGAAAAAATATATACTGCTAATGGCAAGAGGCTTTCTTATAATTGATAAGAAGGTTATCAGCTTGTTCCCCAATCACCTTGTTGGAGTAGCTTCATCTGAACCCTATTTCAGTGAAATGTAATGGCTTGTGAAAATGAGCTAATTCTGGCGTGACCTTGAAGGAGAAACTTGGGAGAGTTCCTCACATGTTCTCATCTGAAATACTATGTTAGAAAATTCTTCCAGGTCTGTTCTACTGTTTTGGGTTTTTTGGGTTGGTTTATTTTTTTTTTTTTACTTGGATTGCCTTCTTTTTTTTTTTTTAAAGAACATTAAAAAGGTAATCTCTAACTGGTTATGCAACTTTAAGTTCTCTGAAGAAATACCTTTATATTTCAACTCTAAGTCTTTGAATCTTCTTCTTGGGAAGGATGCCAGATTTTAAAATTCAAAAGTGTTACCTTTGTTACAATTATATAACCTGATGTTAGCAGCATAGTATTTCATATGATGTTAAATTTTCTTGTCTGTCAAAATCATAATTGTAACAACTTTGGTTGTGGATTTTCTAGGCTGTTTTTCAAGCCATGCTCCACCAGGTTTTGCTATCTGTACTTATATAGGTGATGCTCAAGGATGAGACCTTCCTTCCTGCTTTTGGAAGGACACTGTGGCTGGTGAGGTGTGGGAGTGACCAGGCCTTCCGTGAGCAGTATTCCAGTTCAGCCAAGTTCATGCTATGTGTGGGGAAATGCTTGTGATCAGGTCTCCCTGGTCAGTAGTTGACCAGAACTGCTTTCCAGGAGAACACACTTGTACCACGTGTCAGGTCAAGGATGGCTTGGTAAAACTGATGTCCATCTCACTTGGTGAGAGCTGGGCTACTCTTGTGGGACACAGTGCTGGGATGTACTATACCCAGTCTTTAAAATAAATAGAAGCAGTCTCCCTTTTTAGAAGCACCTCATTCAGTCACTTTCATGACACTAGGTGTCAAATGTTTTTTAAGTGGGCGTCTAAGCAGCTCTCCATAATGAAATAGTTGTGAGGAGTTTCTTTCTACGTGGATTTTTGGAAGCTCCTGGCGTTGGTGGTAAATCATAGTCTGTCTAACGCTTTTAGTATGCCTGCCTGTGCGTATGTGAGAACTAGTTAATAGTAACACTCATTTTGGGAGAACCAGGGACTCTGTCTTTAGTCTTGTTTGTGGGATCTCATAGGCTTAAAAAAACACAACCACCACCCCTCACTCCCCTACCCACCCCAGCCTATTCCCCCCAACCAAACCGATCCCTAGAAGATACAGTACCTGGAGTATTTGCCAATGACCTGTATTTTAATATCCCTTTCTTTAAAGTATACATACTGTATTTCCATCAGAAGAAAGACGTACTTTCACTAAAGTTCTACTGGATGCCACTGAAGGAGAATGCTGTTGTTTGTCTTCTGCTCAGTCACTAAGAAGTGCTAGAGTTTCTTTCTCCTTCAACCTCTACAAAGAAGAGGGGGGCTGGGCCACAGGAGTGGGGACATAATGACAATGCACAGCTCTGTCTGTGCCTGCCAGTGGCCCTGTGCTTATGAGACTCCCCTCTCCACAGGTGAGGGTGAAGGGAAGAGAGCCTATAGTGACTGTAAGGAAAATAGTTGTAGCTCCCTAAACATTTCCCCCTCCCACTGTGACTGTGAGCTTGTTCACATTTCCTTGAGAGCATGGGAACTTTTGGAAAGCAGGCTCCTAAGGAATACAATGGCTGAGCAAAGCCTGGCAACAGTTGCTTGGTTTCTTCTTTTTTTAATTGGTTGACATGCCTCTCATGACCTATAAATTAAATACAACTGTGTGGATAAGCAGATGTGATCAAATATCTCCTTATTTTAAAAAAACCCAACAAAAACTCCCAAACACGTGCAACACCCTCCCCCCCCCCAAAAAAAAACCCCAAAACCACCTAAACCAACAAAAGTAAACCCAAGTGCACAGTATTCTGTACACAGCACAGTAAGTCACCCTAAGTAATGTCATGCTGCTCGTCGGGTCCTATGAGTGGTTCTTTCCCTGTGTAAGTTAAATGTTTTTGTCCTTCAAAAGAGAAAAGAACAGAAGTCACTGCTAGTAAAGCTTTTGAGTACTCAATGATTGAAAATTGTTCCTAAACAAATTTTTTTCTGTGATTTTGTCAAGAAGTGGTTAATGAAAATAGATCACTGTAACAGAATGGATCTGGACTGTTTACATGCAGCAAGGTAAACAGAACAAGTGTGACACTTCCAACATACAGCCTAGTGCTTGTCAGCAGAAATGGGAAACTGTGCCCTGTAACTGCAAAAAGATAAGGCAGGCTGGTAGTCATGTGGATGTGAGCTTTCACTGTGGTTCTGTGCCTAAAAGCAATCTGTGACTCAGATTTATCTGTTTGTGGTAACTCCTGCAATGCTATATCTAGCTTTCAAGAAGGGCACTGAAAATAAGAGAGGATTCAGAAAAGCCACAAGAATAAGTCTGAAAAAAAAATCTTTTTTGCTAGTAGACTTGAGAAGCTTAATCCCTACCTCAGAAGGAAGTATGGAGTAACTTTCTTACAATTTCTTACAAAAATAATTCACAAAGTAAAGATAAAGTTAACCAACTAGACTAGTAGAAGAACTATCCATAGCTAGGATGGATTTTTCCATCCAGAGTGACTTTTAATTTAAAAAGGTAGTGTATATATATTATATTCTTTGGCAAAGGGAAATTTGGTCATTGCAGCTCTAATTTTAAAGCAGGAGAGCTGTGGCTTGTGTGTTACATAGATTAGATTGGATGATTAATGAACTTTTGTGGACTGAAGAAATGGTTGCAGTGGGATCAACATTTCTGTGATGGAAAGGCTTGTCAGACTTGGCACCTTTTACAGGTGAGAGGCCACCATTTCAGTGTGCCATGGGAATTGTTCCTGTGTTAATAAGGGAGTCTGCCCGAATCTGTTTTGAGGTATGTGAAGTCTGAAGTTAGTCTGCCTTACACTGTTAAATGACGCTTTTGTTCAGGGCTGTGAACTTGGTTCTCATCTACCCTAGTGGGACTTTAATCTGACTGAAAGTGGGATCTAGGTATGTTTTGTTTAGAGGGTTTTTTGGTAGGTTTTGGGTTGATATTTTTCCCAATTGTATCAGGTAATTTTGAAGAATATTTGCAGTATAGAGGAGTGTTGTTATATAAAATCCAAACTTCTCTCTGACTGAGTGTTGTTCTTCTGGAGGCTGTTTTCTTTTTCTTTCTCCTGATGCTAATAAGGGTTTTATATGAATTTGAATAGGGAAGAAATTGTTATTCAGTAGAAATGCAACAGCTTTTGCC
This sequence comes from Dicrurus megarhynchus, assembly GCA_013399195.1. Taxonomy (NCBI): domain Eukaryota; kingdom Metazoa; phylum Chordata; class Aves; order Passeriformes; family Dicruridae; genus Dicrurus; species Dicrurus megarhynchus. The sequence goes on along the minus strand of VXAD01003953.1, from coordinate 1,153,303 downwards.
AGAATACTTAATGTTTGTTTTAATATGCTAATGTAAGGTTAAAATGTACTTTTATCCTAACCTTACTAATACCTCCAAATTTGTTTTTGACCCTGTTTTAGAAACTTCATAGGAAAGTACAGGTCTTTGGGGAATAGTCAGGTGATCTTTAGGTGAGATTTAGAGTTAGTGGCCTGGATTTACATGCTGTTAGACAGAGGAGCAAACCTGTGTGTCCCATGGGCCATATTCTGATGGTTAAGTGAGGCTTCTGAGCATAAAAGAAATGGTAGTTTGGGCAGCTTGCTTATAGGCTTGTTTGATTCTGGGACCCCTAGCCCGTGGTGGTAACTGAGACCAAGACTGAAGCTCAGTGGGAGACATCTCTTAAAATGAGGTATGTACTAGTTTGAAAACAAACCAGTGGGAGATCTCAAGTCAGAATTATAATTTAATAGGAAAATTAAAATAAATGCAATAGTACAAGAACACTGACAGAGTCAGGATACAGCCTGACACCCTGTTAGTCAGGGTGGTGGTAGCAGTCCAGATGCAGTGGTCCTGTTGAAGCAGTGATCCTGTAGAAGGGTCTGGTCTTCACCTGAAGGTCCAGTGGTGGTTATGTAGCTCTTGTCCTGTGGGAATCCAGTAGGTAAGGGTTGCTTGTGCTGTTCCAAACCCTAGATTATATCCAGGTGGGAATGCTTGGCACCTCCCCCTGGGTGGGGCATCTCACAACGGGATGATGTAATTCTGAGTCAGGCAGTGGGTCCTTGATTGCCCATTAAACAGAGATAGCCCCCGGAGGGGGTTATCAGGGATGAGCCATGGCAGGAGATAACAATCACTGCCCCTCCTGTTTTAACAGCTTATGATGATGATGATAGAATACATCTTATGTTGTAACCTAGGACAGGTGACATCAGAGTTGTTACCCCACTGGTGAGGGCAACTTAACCTGTGATCTCAGCTGTTGTATTCATAGCTGCATGTCACAACTACAGAATGCAAATTGTCAGGTAACCTGTTTTGTGGTGTCTCAAAACAAAGGGAAAACACTAAGGAAACAAATGCAAAATTATTGCAGCCATTAGTGATTGTTAAAAAATGTGCACACCATTCTGCTGAAGTTGATTGCTTATTTGCATGCTTAGTGATATCTGCAATCAAATAATTTCCTAATGATTAGGATTTTTGCAGTACTCCTGGGAGAAGGTGTTGCTTAATTTTCCTCTGCAGTTTGCTAAATGGCTCAAATTTTTTGCAGTGGCTACACTTTGAAGATGTAAATGTGAAGGGCAGCTGTTTTTTTGACAGGCCTCTATCCTATAAGTAACTCGGCTTAGTCCTATTTAAGTTTACATATTTTCTTCTGGAACATGACTTTATATAGTTTTTTTTATAGGTCCATTTATATGGACCTTTATATAGGTCCATTTCTAAACAAGGTATGAGAATCACTTGATTATGTGTCTCCAATATCTTGTTCTTACATAACTGTCTTCTGTAAAACTTTCTGGTTGTCACTGAAAATGGTTTTCTGTTTATGCTATTTTATAGGTTTCCGGTATATTTTGTGGCTTCAGATGAAAAATGCTAATAAGTTGCTGGCTGCACTTAATAATTTCCTTGGTGATTAAATATAGCATAACCATAAATGCCTAAGATTATCCTCAGGCAAAGTGTTTGCCTGATGACTTATAATTAAACTTAGAAATGTGTATGTATTAAAAACAAGTTGCTGTTTTCATCTTGTAAGTGCCACACTACAGCCTGATTTATGCCTTTCCTCTTCTAATATTTGGTGCTAGATTTTGTAACCCAGAGGTGGCAACCTGCTTCAAATGCTGCCACATGTTGGACATTACAGTAGTGATTAGGAGAGATGCTGTATTCATAGAAATGTCTTATTTTCTTCACTTTAAGGAAGTTGAAATTGCCAGTAGCGTTAAAATTGCCCTTCTTGTTGCCCTTCTGTTGAGGGATGTCTCCTTAATCATCAAGTCACATACTAAGTAGGTAAAAAGTACAGATTTAAGTGACCTAGTTTTCATGCAAGGTAGGGAAAAGATAGGGTTCAAAAGTTTCAATGTGCTCACATTTTTTCTGCTGCTTAGATAAGGATTCAGAGCAGATTCTGCATAAGTGTCCTAAGAGCTCAGTAGAAATCTACAATTAATAAGGATTTCTTATAGTGTGTCACTCATGACAACACTTCTAAATGCCAGCAAGCATTTCTCAGACAAGCTATAGCAGGTTTTTTGCTCTAGAAAAATTGCATTTCTAAGTAAAACTCAGTATCCTGAGTCTAGATTCTCAGAGCTGTTGAACTGGCTGATTCAGGCACTAATATAAATGTGTCTGTGGTACTGTGATGCTCCTATTTTCTTTGATTCCTTTTGTCATATAACCACAAAAATGCTGAAGTTCAGTGTAGCTCTTATCTCTTGTATACAGTATGTATCTCTGAGAAACTACATTTCTCCTTAAAAGCATTGCTTCCTAAATCGTGATTTCACAAATAGTGAGCTTTCAGTTTCCTCTTATGGCAGACCAATTCTTTTATCCCTTTTTGCTGGCATTGGCAGCACAAGTCCAGACTTCAGTCAGCTGAGGTAGGACTGTGTGTAAACCACAAGGACTCTGGAATTACAGGTGGAAACTTTACAGATGTGAGTTAATTTTTCATTTTTCCCCCACATCTCTTTCCAGACTAATTGCAAAAAACTCGGTTTCTTCAAAGCAGTGCAGACACTGGATGCCTGTTTCGGATGATCAGTTAAAAGTGTACATTTCAGGGCTGGATGTTGCAAGAAACGATAGCCCACCTATTTCAATAGATTACATGCTCTCCAAGAATGTCATTTTTATAATCTCAGAAATACCTGAAATATAACTGGAAACATTACAGCTTAGAGGAGACATGTCTAACATGTTGCCCTTTATCTGCACCCAAACCTTTTGTGTTTACTTTTCTCGGAAGAGGAGGGGTGGATGTATTTTCTGTCTCCATCCCTTGCTGCCTTTTTGCATTTCAATGCTCAGAATATCAGTGGACAGCAAATATGTACTCAAACAGAGGTCAAACATAAAGACTTTCTTTTATTCATGGTAATAGAAGGTAACATTGACTTTTTTTTTAAAAAGCTGATCTGAGTCAGGGCAGTTTTGCTCTCTCCCATGTTACATGCACTTAAACACTTGACTTTGAGGTTGCACTTGTGTTCTTGTGACCTAAGAGCTCAATTCTCAAGTATAAGTAGATGCCAGAGCATCATAGGATGTGAGTGCAGGGTGGTGTTCAGGGAACTTTTGAACTGCAAGAAGCAAGAATGTCCTCAGTGAAAAAGAGCAAAATGTGGGAATCTTGAGGAGGTGGGAGCACTATTGGATCTAGCTTAGTAAGAGACCCTCAAGCTGAAGATAAAGTCTGTCATGGTCCTGGGATTTTTTGGACAAGCACAAACATAGTGAAAGGGTAGTGGCTGACTAACATGCTGCAGGAGTGTGTCAAAAGTAGGTGTTTTATTAGTAAGCATGCTGCAAGGTCATACAGTCAAAAGTGGTTCTTTGCCTCCTTTCTTTTTTCTTCCCCCACCCTCAATATAAATAGCAACTAATCCTACAGTGGAGATGGGTTTAATGGTGAATGTCAAGTTTTGGAGTAATACAGTTGCTCAAGTAGAGAATAGCATCCATGTGCTTAAAATCTTTAGAAAGGTTTAAAAAAAAAAAGTGTGAAAGAGGCTTTTTTAGTATATTTATACCTGGTTCTAGGAACACTTAAAAATTATTTCTTCCTCTAATAGCTTTAGTCCAGCTGAGTCATGGCCTTATACAGCATTTAGTTAAGACCGCCTCTAAAATAAGTATCCAATATCTGTTAAGAAAAAAAATCCGATCCTCTTATAACTGCAAAATAAAAAGCAGGGCTTTTACAGCAGAATATTTTATGGAGAATGTGCTGAAGCTCTTCATTTGAATGGGAGCAGGCACATTGGTTCATAAGAATAAGGAGTTAAAGTCCATTGAGATAGTCCTCTTTCTGTGAATTTACTGCCCAATTTGAATCTTAAGAGACTCATAGACAGGCAGTGATCTCTTTAAATATGGGGTGAACTGTAGAACATCACAGAAAATCAAGAAGTGATGGTGATGCTGCTATTCGTGCTTACTGGAGGAAATTTACTACCTTTATTCCTGCAGATCTGGTTATAGCACCTGGTGAGAAATCCAGTGCATTGTAGTATTCCTGAAGTGGTACTACAAGTAGACATTGATGTTCTAGGTTGTGTCTAGCTATTGGCCTCCGTGAGGGCTTGATTTTCTCTGTCACCTCAGTGTTGTGGCCTTGCTGCCTCTTCACTTAGTCTGTGCTAGAATATTTAGTCCCAGAAGGGCTCTCGTCTCCTTATGGGCAGAGCAGGTTGCCATCATAGCACTGTAATGCTTTGTGACTGGCATCTGGCCTGATACAGGGAATAGTTTGGCCCATGCCAAATAAATACTCTTACATAAGTAAGCATAACATTACAGTGATGATCACATTTAGATACCACCTATTCTTTATTGCTCTTCTGACGTTCATTTGTTCTTCAAGATAAAATTACACATCCAGTATGAAGACAGTTGATGGCTGAAAATAAATCTGTTTGCATAACCTTTTACTGTTCTTTGTTGCAGCTCTCAAGTTCCACTTACAAATATAGGAGTGAGGAATTCAAGAGACAGTTTTCTCATCTGCCAGACTCAGAGAGACTCATAGTAGGTAAGAAGCAATCACAGCAAAAGTCCTTGTCTGCTGGCTGATGACTTCAACTTACAGTCATGTCAAAGCATTTTGGGTTTTGTACGGCAAATTCTAACTACAGCTGGTAACTTCCTATTCTCCTGTCTCTGAACTAGCACCAGATACTTGCAAGGAAAGCCAGGTTCATACTCCTCTCCTCTACTGCCTGCTTTGTGAAAAAAAAAAAAAAAGGGATGTTGTTTTTTGAGACCCTGTTAACTAGGTAGACCATCCTTAGCAAAAACTTTCCCCTTTCTCCCTGGAACTAACATACTTGCCCGAGGCACCTTGATTAATGTGACTCCTGGGACTGAGTGACACAGTGGGTGGTTGTAATTTAAAAGACTATTTTTCGGATGAATGGGAGAGGAAAGAAGCAGGTGTCAGAGAATATCAAACTATGATGCATAACTTTTGCCAGCACTGAAATGTTCCTTTTGAGCTCCAGCTCGGTTTCACTCTGCTGCAGAATCCAAAGGCAAGCATGTAGCCCTATCTCCTCTGCATACAGTGATGCACCTTATTCCCTTCTTTATCACCTGCCTGTGTTATATTTGTGTGAAAAATACACTGTATATTTTCATACAAAAGTGGCATTGTGAGTGTTTAAAGTTCATCTCTCATTTTATGCAACTTCTAAGGAAGTGAATATTGAGAGGCTGTTAGTGTATGCTTGCAGCATGCAACCAACAGCTCTGAAGCAGTTAAATCCCTGTGTCTTTTTCCAGCCTCAGGAGGCAGTTATCCTCTGAAATGCCTTCTGCATTTTTAAAATACCTCAGTAGGAAGTAAAACAGAAGGAAAGGATATTACTTCAAAGCATTGTTTTGATGTTTCTCCTTACACTTGCTTCATACAGAAAGCCATGGAGTAAACTCTGAAGCACAGTTTCAGAGAAGAGACTGCCTAGGATTTAGAGAAAGATGTAGTAATGGGTTAATCTCAGTCTGTTCCATCAGAAGCAAAGCCACTACTTCTATATATTTTTTTTTACCCCACAGAAAGCACTGCTTCCTCTAAAGGACTTTTTGCGTCCTCCAGGCGAGGAGCTCTTCCTTTGCTTGGTGCAGAGAAACTTGATACAGGCTTTACAGTGCTCCAAGAAGCCATTGCTTGCTGCTGTTCATTAAAAGAATTGTTACTGCTTCTGTTCTTAAATTAACTGTTAAAAAGAAGCAACTATTCCACTGTAATGAGCACTGTATGTAAAGATTATATGAAATACTATTTTCTTAAAATGTAAGTAGTTACTTTGACTGTCTAAATGGGAGCTTAAAGGAGTGCCACTATAATTTGCCTGAAAATGTTGTTTTCAAGCCACATATTAAGTTATTGGTTCTGAAAACTTAGAAAGAGAAATGCTAGTATCTTCCTTTTGTTTTGATACTCACTTTTGTGTAGGTGGGTCAGAGTGGGGTTGCTCATCACTTGCTCAGTGATGACCTTTATAGGTCTGAATCCCTCTCTTAAAAACACAGAAGTCAGATGCAAACTTCTTACTAATGCTTTCCTTAAGTCCTTAACCTCGAACTCCTGTTGCCTTCTTGTCTCAGCATTTTGGGATCTGACTGTTCTTTAAACATGCATTTACAACTTATTTGTTTAGATTTAAGTTTATGTAGTTCTCTGTGTAGTTATGTCTGAGGGCTTGTTGTATACATGCCCCATTCTTGTTACAAGAAACTTTATTTCCACTTGATTATTTGAGGAGGGAAATGCTACAGAATTTTTAAAATCATAGTAAAAGCTTCTGTGAATGTAGACATAGCTTGAAGTTCAGATGTTGGGGATTTCTGAACTTCTTGATATTTGAACAAGAACTGTATTATCTTCTTGTAGTATACAAAATCAAAATTCAGGCTCAGACAATACCAGATACAAAGCTATTTGATACCTCTAAGGGTAAAACCACTAATATATTGCATCAATGCATACATTGTGTATTTGCTATACATTAGGTACATTTGCTATACATTAGGTAGCCCAGAGAAATCTGTCTTAATTATCCAGCAGCAGTACATGTGAAAATTCCTTTTGTTTGAATCTTTGGGCTCTGAAATTGGGAAAGCTCTCTGAGATTTTTAAAAAGTGCAACCAAATCCTCTGCTCTTGTTCTGAATTAGCAGGTGTCCGATGATGGGTAATTGCATTGTAGATGAAATCTGTTTTTCAATAGTGATGTTTCAGTCAGAGATAGTATCATAAAAATGACAGTCAACTTCTGGAAATATCCCCTGCCTGAAGAACTGGATAGCTTCAAGCTGCCTGTTAGTGTCTCTGCAGATAGTTTTAGCTAGTGATAGGGTCTGTTTAGTGGAAAACTATTATCTTACTACAACATATGAGCTACTGTTATGTAGGAGTCGACAGTCTAATCTGTTGTACTATAAAATGTTTGTGTATTCTGTTGTTTAGGTGCTTTGAAGTTTGACTAATGAATACTTCTCCCATGTACTCCTGGTTTTGCCTGACACCTCTTATCTGAAAACCTAAGATAAAGCACAGGGGTTGATACGTGGAGCGCTGTCCTCACACGGATGTACCGTCAGCTCAGACTTTGGGCTGTTCCCAGAACAATGGTCTGGATGCAAGCCAGTGCAAATCTGCCTTCGTAGTCTTCTTAAGAGTGAAAGAAATGGCTTTTCATTGTATTGTAATAGCCCATCTCATTTTAGTTAACAGGCTGGGGTCAACTGTGCTGCAGTCAGTGGGTGAGTAACTTGCTCTTGCTCTCTGTACACAGATTACGCCTGTGCGCTCCAGAAGGATATCCTGCTGCAGGGACGCTTGTATCTCTCTGAAAACTGGCTCTGTTTCCACAGCAACATTTTCCGATGGGAGACCACAGTAAGATCTCTTAAGCTCACTTGAATCCCACCTTTTCTTTGTCTTGTCCTATCAGGATATAGGATTAGAGTCTCTCAAATCTTACCCTGTCAATCTCATACTAGTAATTTTGGGCTGTGAAGAAAGAGCCTGCATCCTTGAGCAGAAATGCAGATCCTTCCTCTGTAAAATAAGAATAGCAATGGTGGCATCTGAATGCTGAAGTAAGCCTACTCAGTCAGTCATTCAGCATGGGAAGTTCAGGAATTATGCTAAAGATGGCTTTTAACATTTCTGGATGACAATTTGCCTTTCTTTACCTTGGAGTTGTCCTATAAAGGCATGTAACACATAATTGTCTGCTGTAAGACCTGGGGCATGACTTGGTATGTGGTATTACCCTATTCAAGAACTCTCCAGCATTGAATCTTACTTGACTTAGCCTCACATGTAAATACCAGCATCTGAGAACAGCAGAAGGGAATTGATAAATGACTTCTTCAAGTTCTCATATTGTGGTCTGTGGCTTTTGAACAGTATGGGCAAAGGTAGATATTGGCCAAACTCTTGGCCCTTTATTTCTGTCAGATTAGGTTAATGAGTTAAAATTTTTCATTCAAACAGTTGTTGCACCTGGTGTAGAACTTGCATGAAGCAGTGAATGAGAAAGGGAAGACAACCTAGCTAACAGGGGATGGACATGTCAAAATGTTCTGTGAGCTGTGAGATTGCTCACACCTTAAGTTAGTCTCTTAGACTTCTTAAGTGCTCTGAAATACACAGGACAAACAACAAATAGCTTGTGTATTTAAAACAGCAAGAGGCTGTAGAAATACTTAACTGAAAACCAAGCTTACTTTTGTCAGATGGATATGATGATTGAATATATCTTATTTTAGATGTGAAATTAATTAAAAAATAAACCCTTTGAAATTATATGCTTGAATATATAAACTGTTCTAAGACTGATTGGGGTTTTTTATTTAGCCAAACCAGCATACATCCTAGTAACCTGTTTCTGCCTGTCTAGCAGAGTGATATATTCAGCAATACCTTTAGGCAATCTGAGCTCATCAGCTTCAATAGTAGAGCCAAGTTTGGTGCCTCATTAGCAGGCTTTGTTGCTGTAAAGAGAGAGGGAGTAAGTGGAGAACCTTCTGCTCACCGAGGAAAAAACAAGATAGAGCTGTATGTTCCTCCCTTTTCTAAGCTGAATGGCAGCACAGCCTCATATTCAAGAGAAGAGGGGTAGGCTGGAAGGAAATGGCTTGTTGCAGCAAGATAGACCATATTCTTCAAAACAGAAACATTTCAACTACTAATATACAAGTCAAACATATCTAGGCAGGAAGAATTTCTTGCAGTGACTAGACTGCAAGTAAAACTCTGAAGATGGACTATATGGTAAACTTCTGTGAGATAACAGTCTATTATCTCTAGATCTCTCTCATCTATGTCCTGTTTTATGTGTAGCATTCTGATTGGGATTGACTTTCAAATCTATGATTTGTATTTGGTTGGGATTGTGGCGTGTGGCTGGAGGAAAAGAAGAAACAACAACTGTAGTGGTTTGGTTCAAAATATCCATTACTTCCCTAGTCCTAATGTGAAAGAAGAGGAGATGACTCTTAGGTCACCTCAGCTTGTACTTTGAAATGCTTGCTGTTCAAGCAGCAAGTGGAGACAGTAATTGCCTTTGTGATCTCATCTGAATTTCATCCCAGGGCTTAGGGTTAGTTTGGGTTCCTCTTGCATGTTCTGTAACTTCTAAATTTTTAGTCATAAGTTATTTTTAATATGTCTTATTAAATGTGTTTCTGCTTAGATTTCTATTGCTTTGAAGGATATCACTTTCATGACAAAGGAGAAGACTGCTCGTCTCATTCCAAATGCCATACAAATAGCAACAAAAGGAGAGAAGGTGAAAATCTGTGTTTAAATATGTTCTTGTTAATGATAGAGTCCAGAACACAGCACTTGTTCTAGTCTATATTTGCATAAGTAACTTCCCTGTCAAATGTTTAAATGTGATTGGGATTAGAAGGCAGACTTTGGTTTGGTGCCTGTGCACGTTGGTTTGCTAATTCAACTCCAGTTTGATTGCAGAATCCCTTAGTAGTGTTGATACAGCAACCAGAAAGTAAGAGTTTGTGTCACCTACTCAAAGGAAATCTATTTGAAAACTCAAATTCAAGGCATGAATTCAGAATGTGTATTCTTCATATTGGAAAAATATCAAAGTCACTGGATTTCAAGTGCTCCTGGAAGAAAACTACAGAAAACAAAAGGACTGTGATGTCGTGGATGTAGAGTCATGGAGAAATTTACCCCAGAACATGTGCTGGGAAATGGAGTTTTTGAGTGTGTATTTGAAAAACTGAAAAGCATGATGCAGAGTCTTCTTATGTGCAGTACACTTTGTGATTAGTTCTTCTATAAATGCCTTGAAAATAATAATTCTTGGCAAAGAACAGAATAGCTTTCCACAGTGAACCTGGAGCTGTTCTTTGTGAAGGAACTGACTCCTCATATTTGGCTGTTCCCTCTCAATTTAGCCAGTATTAACTTTCATCGACAAGGAAGATAGACCTCTTTGCTAAAAAAATCCCCAACTTTCCTATAGGAAAGATTTTAATACTGCAAATGATGCATATAATTTGATCTCCTATTTTAATTATTTTAATTTCACATCATCTTGTGCAAAAATGTTAGTAAAAGGCGTATGTGGCAGAGGAATGGAAATAGCTGCAGCCTGTAAGAAACAGGCATGTGCATTTCTGATTTGTTCACCCTCCTATTTGCAAGTGGGGGAAAAATTTAAGTGTGTAATTAGTTGAGAAGGAGCTCTTCCATTATGCCAAGAACAGCAAGTGTCTTTATATACTGTGTGGACGTTGGGGAACATATTCTCACTCACTGAAAGTGATACAAAATGTGGAACATGAGGAATATGACCCCAGGTTTGTTGAATGTGAAAGGAGGTGTGCTGTTACTGATAACCTTGGGATATTCAAGATAGAAGGAAGCATTCTGGGACGCTTGAAAATAGCTACATGTGAGCTTATTTTTTTACCTTGTTCTTTTCTGCAGTTTTTCTTCACGTCATTCAGTGCAAGAGACAGAAGCTACCTCAGTATCTTCCGTTTGTGGCAGAATGTGTTGCTGGATAAGGTAAGCTTGTCTGCATCAGTACCTGTGGTTAAGCAACCAAATAATCTTTTTCTAATGTAGACAGATGTGCCTCTGGAGAATAAGAGACTTGAAGTTAGCTTTTCCCTTCTGACTTAGAATTCTAATCTGATGTTCTGCTTTGGTTCCTTGTACTTTAGATCACAGATGAAATTCTCATCCTTTCCTTCTCAGACTGCCACCTACAACTCTGCTGTTGAAGAAGCATTTTGTCTTTGCATATAGGTTGCATGCTTCTCTTCACTACCAGCTCTAGCATATGTTACTAAATTGATATGCATTTGCTTCGCATTTTCTATGCCTAATTTGTGATCAAAAAAGCAAGAGGTTTTTTCAGTGAAAACTTTGAAGGAAAAAGGCCAAAACTCCTCAGATAAGTTAGCTGAACCTTTGCCAGCCAACTCATTACAACTCTGCTGACCTTGAATAAATGCAACAAAGGCAGGCTGTATGATACAGAAGTATTTTGGCAACTTCTGCTAGTTAGCTTGATTAATATTGCAATTTTTGGATACTTAAGCTAATCTTCTTACTAAAAATGGACTGACACTTTTGCAGAACATCACTGTAAGAAAGACAGTTTTTGTAAACCAATTCCTTCCTGTTTATGACTCTCATTGTTTAAATATTTTAACACAGTTGCAATTACATGCAGAAATATCCATATATGATGCTGCAATGATCCCCAAAGGTTTAAAGCTGTTGTGCTACTATTTTTTTTTTTTTTTTGTTAGATGAATTTTAGGGCAGACTAGAGGCACATTTTGTCAAAACAAAAGCTGAAAATAAACGGAAGTGCTATTTAAGGCAAAACCAAAGTTTCTTGCAAATCTCTTGTCCCTCAAATCAAATGCTGTATAATTGTTACTTCATAACCATCTTGTTGTGAATCCAGCCACAATGTCCTATGTCACCTGTTGACTGGAATGTGCAACTGGAAGTAACCTTGATTTCTTTCATTTTGCAAAATTTGTCAGAAATGGCACTTACATTATTCAGTTGATTGGTTTGTGGTGCTGGAGGGTCAATCTATGGACATTCGGGCATACAAAGCTGTTCTAGGGCTGGAACAGAGGTAACCAGCTTTGTACTGTTCAGTATTAGTTTTTCTTGTGCGTTTCTACTCTGTGACACTGAAATGAGTGTCACATTAGGATCAATTTTTCACTTTAGAGCAGTAGCTAAAGGATAGATAAGAAAGCAGGAGGCATGAACTGCATGCAAGATGAGATGAATTAAGCCAGCAGGTTTTAGGAACCAGTGCATTTGAGTAGCTTGGGAACTATCCTTATTATTTCTATCAAATTGTGCTGTTAGCTTGCTTGCATCCTCACTGAAGTATGTTAAAAGATAAATGTGTTTGTGAGAATTTCTCCTTGGGGTTCTCAGTTGTAAAATGGAGCACTGTCATGAGGTGTCTGTGTAGGGCTTTTTAATGTAGTATGTTTGGAACTATTATTGAAACAGGATTTCTGTTAGGTTGAGTGCTTCTTCTGCAATGTAGCAATGACTTCTGATTCTCTACTAGAATGTGTTTGAGTCACCTGACAGCCTTCTTTATGATATTCTTTACTAGATCAAGCTATAGAGGGGCACTGTGGAGTTGAAAGTAGAAATTGAAGTTGCTAGAGCTGGATCCACTGACTCTGCTACAGTGGAAGCTGTCTATTGAACTAATACTAGGAGAGCCCTTGGTGTTTTCAAGCAGTTTTGCTGTTTTCTCCCCACTACCCCAAAGTCACGAACAGCATACATTTGGAAAATATCTCATACACCTGAGGCCCTGCCATGGTATGCAATGCCTGAGTATGTGAAGCTTGGTGTTCCTGATCAAAGGGATGCCATCAGAATCTGTAAGGCTTTTGACAAAAACCAAATCTCACTATGGAATCGGTTCCAAAAGGAGCTGGTTTTAATGTTTCCTCTACAAACAGCTAAATGCTTTAAAGCCTGTGAATAGCTTGGTTATATTCTGGAGCACATCTGCTAGACCTGGAGATGACACCCAACTGTTAAATGATGAAATAAAGTAATTCTGTTGTCATCAGAAGTACAAACTGACTATAGGCCTCACAGTGCTGGTTTGCGCCACCTGACGGTGAATAATCCCCAGTTTTCAGGATTTGGATCCTGGGAATTGCATTTGCTTCAAATCATGTCTGTGCAGAGGTAATTTTCAGTCACTGGCCTCTTCAACACTTCCTGGGCATAGATTTTGTGCTATGAGGTCTCACCTGTGAAGAGTGACCTGTCTGCTTTACCCGATACACCTTAAGCTTTTGCCACCTGTAGAGCTTCTCAGTGGGGTCAGCCTCATACCCTTTCCCAGATCTCCATCTGGTGGCCGTTCTGCCTTGTACCTCCCAAGTATTGCGTGTCCTAGATGGTTTAACAAGTCTGCCTTTCTTTCAGAAGTGACTTGCACTGTGCAAGGAAACCAGTAAACGGTTACGTGCTATTCTGTGCCCAAACTTATTCATCTATCAAGATGCTCTCCCCCAGCTTTGCACCACTGTTCTGACAGGACTGTTGGTCCCCTTTAGCTGAGTTATAATTCTCTAGCTCATAACTTCTTCAGACTTGCTCAGAATACACTACAGTGTGTTTGGTGCCCTTCAACTTTTATTCCTCTGTGAATCAGTGGGTACTTTCCTCTTAAGATGGGCCTTTCTTAGGCTTTTTATTCTTTAAATGTCCATGTGAAGCCTTTTTTCTTTGAAGGAAAATTCCACTTTTTTTTTTCCCCCATCCCTGTTGCAAAATGTGTGTAGAGTGAGTCTCGTAGGCTTTTACCTTGCCATTGTTTTTTAAATGATCCAGCATCATGGAAAATAAGGAATCATTAATGCAGGTCTGGAAGAGACATGACACCGGTCTTGATAAAACAGATAGCTGCTTCCACATCCACTGCAGCTTTCAATAATACATCAGTTTATAAAATCAGCCAAAAATCCTGTTTTGCAGTGAGCTTTCCAGATTGGTACAAGAAGTTTTTTCATGGCTGCTGTTGACAATAGGAGCAGTGCCATTTACGGTTTTGCTTTATTTTCCTAAACCCTGTGGGTGTCAAATATCCCTCAAGTTTAAGGGAGAAGGAACAAATTAAAATGTAATTAGGCAGGTCATTCAAATCCCAAACAAACACAGCACTCCTTATTTCTAATGGAACAAGATCTTAACTTAATCGGTCTCAATTCCCATGAGTCCTCTTCCTTAGAGTTGGATTTATTTTCCTATTGTTCATCTTATGCTTTGCTGGGTAGAGATTTGCACCTGTTTCCAGAGATATTGTAGAAGGTAAGTCTAGAGGTGTGAGAAGGAACAGAATTTCTCATCAGCTGGGCTTCTTGTGGCAAACATCCACCAGGACAGCAGTTCTGCCTTCCCCAGCAGTTTCTCAGGGAAGGCTGTGAAAAGAGAGATGTTTATTTGCGCCTTTGTGCACAACAAGATTAATTTTAAAGATGAAAGAAGGCTTGGTTTGATTCTGAGTGTCATGTTTGGGCAATTAGAGGGAGAGTTTGCTGTTTCCCTCCCCTGTTCTGCAAACAGAATTCTGTATCAGAGTTGCCTGGCAGGAGTGTGGTGTGTGATGGGGCTTGTCTCTTTGAGTCGACCTGTATGGCATGTCTTGTTCTTATTTCTGCATTTGTCCATAGAGAGTAAAAATCAGCAACTTTGCTTCTGTCAGTGGTATTCTGTAGTATTGCTTGTGCCATGACACTGCTTTGTCTGGCACAAAGCAAAGTGTTGGTGACCTATGCTCTGGTTGAAAAGACAAAAGTGTATCCCAGCTGCTTCTTGTAGCTTTTGTTTTTGTATACAAAGAGAACTGAGGAAGAACCCAGTGTAGACCATCACCTTGAATGGGCAAAGTAATTCATGTTCAGATTTAGCCTTTCAAGCTTCAGAGCTTCTCTAAGCCATCCTCTCAGAAGCAGAAGTCTGACCCAGAAAATTTATGCCCTTCTTTGCTTTCAGAACTGACTCTTTCTAATACAATAAAGCAAGTCTCGTTTGATCTTGGCTTGTGACCATTAAGAACTTATTATATCTAGCTGAGCTAGGAATAATTGAGCAGAGTGCAAGAATCCAGTTTTAGAAGCAGAAATTGGTAACGTTGGCTTTACAAAACAACAGGAAACAGCTTTATAGATTCCTTTATAGAAGCTGAAAAGCTTCTCTGCTTTCCTCAAACTATTGAGCTGACAGGACAAGGGCAGTCTGATTAGCCCACAGACAGAACATAGCAGTGAATTTAATTAGCAACCTTAGCTCTGTCCCATTATGACTGGAAATCAAGGCATTGGCAATACTGGGCAACAGAAATTAAAATGGCTTTATTTCTGTCCTTTGATTCCTGGTTGGAAGGTGTGCTAGCTAAAAATACACCTCAGTCATATTTTGCAACTATGTAATGCCTGCCCCTGTTTTTTGGCCATTTAATAAGAACAGCTGTAGGTAGTTGTTTGTGGTTATGAGTTTATTGCTCCAAAGGACAGCATGTCTGGGGAAAGTAAGGCCAGCTCTAAGTGGATGCCTGTGTTTCAGCAGTGCGTTGCTCTGTAGAACAAACTCCCGTGCAGGGGGAGGCTGGCGTTAGCTGCTATGACCCTTGCTTTATTGCTGTGTGTTTTGTGTTTTAATGTTTACTTTGCCCTCGCTAGGATTAAATACCTTGAAACTGATCTCTGCCAATAGGGCGCTTGTTGCCAGCTGCTTTTTGAAAAGCCCGAAACCGCGTTGCGCTGGAAAATACCCGAGGGAAAAACCCTTCCTCGTCTCCCGCGTTGGGCTGTGTTTGCCCCGGCCTCGGGGGGAGCGGCTCCCGTGCGATGCGATGCGGCGCGGGGGTCCCGCGGCGGGGGCGANGCGCTGCCCGGCGGGACGCGCCAGGTGGGACGGGGAGCGGCACGGGGAGAGCGGGCGGTGAGTGCCGGCAGCCCGGGGAGCGCCGGGGCCGGGGCATTTACATCCTGCGTGCGGGTCAGCTCCGCTGTGTCTGTCTAAAATTGCGGGTACTGTAACACTCTACAGGTGAAGCGAGCGGGTGGAGAGGATCATTTAAAGGCCCTTTAAATAATGCATGGGTATTTAATGTCATCATTTCATGCAAATAGTAAGCACTACTTGTGTTACTGCCTCATTAGCACAGTGCTGTTCCCTTGATCAATATGGATGGTGGCCGAAGCACATTTTCCAATGTGGTGTCTCCTGTTTTAAGATCGCTGGTATTGCTCTCTGAGCTCTGTTAAATACCAAAACCTTTTATTTCCCTTCTTTCTCTCTCTTTTTTTCTTGTCCCCCCCCAACACTTTACGGCCGAGGTGGACTTTGAAACTCATTGCTTACTCTGCAGATATGAGTGTGTCATACTACTTTCGCCTCCAAGCTTTCCTGATGATTTAAGAGAACTTAAATATGTCCCAGTAGTTGTATGAATTCATGGTGCAGGACAGCGATATTGTAGAGAAGAGGAAGATTTAGCTAGTGGTGAGTCAAGGTAATCCTGAAGAAAAGTAACTATTTTTCATAAAGAGTGCTGGTGGTACAAAGTGAAGACCTTGTGTCCCACCTTGGCGAAGTGGGCAGTTGGCTGACCTAGACACCAGTGTAGTGACTGAAATGCTAG
Organism: Dicrurus megarhynchus; assembly: GCA_013399195.1. Classification (NCBI taxonomy): domain Eukaryota; kingdom Metazoa; phylum Chordata; class Aves; order Passeriformes; family Dicruridae; genus Dicrurus; species Dicrurus megarhynchus. Next base: position 1,136,888 of record VXAD01003953.1, on the reverse strand, counting down.
CCTCCCACAATTTGTAAAGTACTCTGAGCATCCTCAGGAAACAGGCAGGTATCTATTAAGCAGTTTGTTCAGGATCAAAGAGGGACTTACTGGTCTTGTGCCATATCGGGTGAAATTCAAGAGGGAGGTACCTTGAAGGCATCTCTGAAAATGTTGGTAACATGTAAAGAAGCAAGTAGTGGCTACAAGTATGTGTTTTCTTAAAATGACAATTTTTCTTTAGCCTGGTGTTATTGGTTGAACAGCAATGGGTTGGGAGTATGGAGCAGACAGGAGTACAGTTGCCCAAAATGCTGAAACCCAATCTCGGAACGTGATACCTGAATGCTTTCGGTCCTTGTCAGAATTGAGGTTAAAGGCTGTGGCGTAATTCAAACTTGTTGCTGTTTTTCCTCCAGCGCCTTACTGTGCCATACCGTGGTTCTTGACTAGCTCGCTTTGTTTCAGAGGCTGACCAAGCAGGAATTCTGGCAGCTGGTGCACCAGAGCTATGGCTCTGAGCTGGGCCTGAACAGCGAGGAGATGGAGAGCTTCCACTCATCATCTGAGGACAACGGGCAGTCTCGGTAAGGAGAGGCTGTACAGCCTATTGAAACAGCTGGGGAGAAGCAGTGACCTCTTGCTTAGAATCTCTGTTTCTAAAGAGCTGCTGTAGCCTTACCAGAAAGGTTAAGCCTGTAGTAAAAGGATGCAGAGGTCTGAACTGCACAGACTGGGCACGTATAAAAACTTAACTGAGTGAATTTTCTAAAACAGTAGCAGTGCAGCTGAGACCCCTCAGAAGAGGAGAGAGGAAGACCTTGTTCTCCCTGGATGTGCTTGGGGATCAGCATAGGGTAGCTTAAATAGCAGCCTTTTCACATGATGGTGCCTAGTCAGCACCTGTATGCCCTTTAACAATTCGGAAGGTTTGAATAGAATGGAGCAATATTATGGTTCAGGCACTTTTTTCTTCCCCTCCTCTGTGGAGAAATACTTGTTTTGCCTTGTTCTCCTGGTATCTGAGGTCTTAGTTTATTTTTGTATTGTCCTCAGCTTGAATTAAGAAACAGGAATAATAATATAATAAGCTGGAATAAGTATAATAATAATAATAATGCGTTTTTTTAAGAGTTGCCTTGATTTTTTTTTAACGAATGTGAATTGATTTATGACCTGCCAGTGTCAATCTAATAACAGCACTTTACATATCTCTGTGTAAATAAACATGACTCTACGAAACTGAACAGTATAATTTATGTCTCTTCAATCCTGTGTTATCTGAGTTTGTCTGTGAGAAAAATGTCTTGAGTTCATTGCAGGCTTCAAAAGATGTCCTGTTAAATATGTTCTGATTGTCTTTGTTTGTTTGTTTGTTTATTTGATTGGTTTTTGTTTTGGGCTTGCTTGGTTTTTTTGTTGTTTTTATGTTTTGGGTTTTTTTGTTAAAAAGTCACAACTTTGCAACTTTGGAATAAGGGATACAGGAAAAAAAAATTTCTGACACTTTCTTAAAACATTTTCTTTCCAAATTAGTTATAAGCTATATCTGTTTCCTCATTTGCCACAGCACTCACTCTTTGATTCACCACTGCTTGGTTTTATTAACCTTATGATCAGAAGCTGAATCTTCTGAGAGGTGGCTGGAATGAGGAAAATGGCTTGACCTTAATGAGCTGGGTGTGGGAAGAAATGAGTTGGTAGTTTTTAATGTTATCTGAACAGCCATGTTTTGAATGCAAAAATCACATGAGATTCTTTCTCAGATTTCTCAGCACTTATATCTCCAAGGATATCTTCCTTTTTGCTTTGGACAGATCCAGCATTTGTGATGATTCTGGAGAAAGGGATGAAAAACTCCCCAAAATGATTGGTTTAGTTCGTGAGCCCACGCTTCAAACAGAAGGAGAGTCACTCAACAGACACATGTTGACAGGAGTAAGTGCTGACACAGCCTTTCTTGCTGTTTGTAGCTGATAAGCATATCTGCATAAATTGTGTGTCTGTAAGCACAGGATGAATGGAGACTGTAACTTCTAAAGAAGTCTTTGAGAAGTCAAGAATGTTTCTTAAATTTGAAAATGAGCGAAATTCTGTAAAGAGACTGTTGTTGGTGTGAGCTTCAGCAGTGCTCTGTCACTAATTTGCAGCACAACCTGGCTAGAATGCTGAGGCTTCTGCCCTGGTCTGGTTTTTGTTTTTCCTTTAAAAACAAAATTACCTGATTTTTCTTACCCATTTCTTGAGGATACCATATTTGTTTTTTATCCAAGTGCTTTTTGAAAGTAATGCCTTGTTCACTTCCAGTGCTTTCTTGCATGTGCTATTTGTCATTTGAAAAGATCTATTCTTATATTACTATCTCTCCTCTACATAAGGTATATTAAAGGATAGTTATGCTTTGTTACCCTTGCCTTCAAAGGTCAGTTAGTCTGCTGTTGTAAATATATGAAACCTTTTTTTATTGAAATCTGTGGAAATGCTTCAGAAGGAAGGGGAAAACCCCCAGACTTGCTATACTAAAAAAACACCAAAGAACCAGACTTGCTATAATTAGGATGAAGTTTACCTTAATGCCTTGGGTTAGTACAACTGAACAAGCATGAATGCCTCACTTGTGTTCATTCATGTTGTATGAATTTGTGAATGTGTTTGGCTGATGGGGACAGCAAGTGCATTAGTAGTGATACCTGAGATGGGCACAGTGTTTAGCACTGTTACTGGGACTCCTGTGTGCAGCTGTAGTCCTAAAAAGTTGCAGATATTTTCTCTTTGGGTTATTAGATATCCCAAAGAGCTTGGAAAAGAAAATAAGCCACTAATGCATTTGTTGTAAACTTTACTAGGGCTGGGTACTTAATTGTTAGTTTTACTTTGGAGAATTTGGGGAAGGAAGGAAGGAGATTATTTTAATAGTTTTTACTACCCTGTGAATCTTCTGACTTTTGTCACTTGATAAAAGGGATCTGGAGGTTAAGTAGGGTTTAAATAGTTCTGCCAAAATCCAAGTTAATGGCTAGAAACTCATATCCAGCAAACAATATTGGTATTTCTCAGATGTTAAAAGCTTAGTTACTTGAGTGGTGGGTATTCCTCATGGAAACCCTAGCAGTATGAAACAGGATTTTTGGAGAGTTGTAAGGGAGGCGTGAGAGGACCGGGGATGCTGCTGGAATTTGGGCTGTTTGTGATAACTAAAAATCTACACAGGTAGCCTTAGTTTGGACTTGTGTTATTTGCACAAGAGCAAGCCATTTAAAAATCATTGCTATGCCTGGAAAAAGAAGCCACACCCAGAGATGTCTCTTGCAGGTGCTAAATCTAATTGGGCATCTTGGTAAGGAGGAATGCCTGGGGATTTGGTCTGTAAAAATGCCAGGATTCTCCCTTGAATAAACTGCCTCTGAAAAGTCTTTTAATTATAGTGTAAAAATGCAAACTTGATAAATGTGTAACTAAACTGTTTAGTTTACTGTTTCAGGGTAGCTAAAATGCACAGTGTTTTTGTTTAGCTGTACATGTCACTTGGCATTACTCAATAATGTCCATGCTCTCTCCACAGCCCCAGGATTGCAGCATGTTTTGTAGAACCACAAGGGCAATAGGAGGAGGCAGTAGTGCTTACAATGTATTTATCAGAAGCCATCACAGTGATGACACAAAGCACACTTAACCACCTTCCAAAGACTGGAGGGAAACAGGCTTAAACTCCCCTTTATTGCTCTGATAGACAAAGTAAGTCCCAAAACTCTCCTAAGAGGAAGATCTGAAAATAGTGGAGGGGTTGGGTCTTGTATTTGGCCCATCTTGAAAAAAATGTTGTTAATGGCTCTCTGTAGTTGATTGAGGAAACTCTGTGTGGAACACCAGTCATGGCTCATCTGCCTCTCAGTGCATGTGAATGTGGGAACCACCTTGTTGCCTGTTTTTGAAACTATCATCTTCCCTTCACCCCTTGCAGGGAGGCCTTCCAGTCCCAGAGCTTGCTGTTCACAGGCTAAAAACCAAAAAAGCCTTGGCACTGAGCTTATCAACACTGGACTAGCTCAGGAGATAAAATGTACAATAGGGAAGAAACGATACATTTTTAATTCCAGCTGATAGATCTAAAAATCTTGACTCTTTAGTGTGAAAACAACCCAAACACAAACCAACCCAAGCCCCCATGAAATCGGTGTTAAACTTGGTCAGTTATTCTGGAAGCTCCAGCTTGAATCTCTTCTTCCATGACATCATGAAAAGCTTTTTTTTTTCTAGAAGCTGTTGCTTTTGTCTTCTGACTTGAGCCTGACTTTCCTGCTCAGCTCATGGCATAATGGGCTGCCCTTATGCTGCTGGTGGGAGCTGCGCTTATTCACTAAATCCCTAATTGTTGTCGAAATACTGTGAGAGTTCCTTGGGTTTGTGCTGGATCAGTGTGTCAGTTTTTAGGCAGTTCTATCACAACTAGCTCCTTTTTGACTTCCATTTGTATTGGTAGAGTATTTTGACATTTAGTATTGGTTCTGTGGTAGATCCTGTTGTGTGACTGAGTATAACTTACATGGCAGCTCCTCTCAATAGGAGCATTTGTTAACTGATCTCTTTTTCTGATTCAGTCTTCCTTTTTAATTTTTTGATCTTGAAGGAGTATTTTTGTCAGCTTATACTGCAGTCAGATTGATGCCTGTCTCTGTTTGCCAGCCACCCACCTCCTCCTAATGGCCTTTGGTTGCACAAAAAAAGTAACAGGTTTTTATTTTGAAAAAAACCAAGAAGTACAGGAAGTACATGATGACTGTTCAAGCAGCAGATGCTCTTGCTTTCCTGAGTCAGTGCTCAATACTCTTTATGGATGATGGTTTTGCAGATGAATCAGAACAACTCAGTTAAGGAGGCCTGATCATGTTTCCTGTGGTCCACATGCTGCTCTTCTGAGGGCTATACTGCTCTTGATCCCAGGTGTTCCCTGATCCCAGGCAGCAGTGGGGCCTTGAGGAGGGGTTTAGAATGAAATGAAAACTGATTCGAAGCTTTTTGGGTGGCATTTTGAGATATACAAACTTTGTCCATACGATTTCCCTGGAGATTTACTTGTTTAAGTGTGCAGTGGCATATGTGCTTAGCTGACAGTTGTTGTTTAAGGTTAAGAGCTGCATCATTGATTCAGTGACTGATGTTCTGGGGGATTTCTTTTCTGCTTATATATTGGAGATGGCAAATGATACTCCATTGCTTTGTTTCTGAGAAGCAACATTTTATAGGTAGGATGGCTCTAGACAGTATTTTAAAACTTCTTTTTTAAAAGGGTGATGAAGTCCTACAAAATAAGAACTTTTCAAATATGTAACTGGGATAATCTAATCTTGCTGAAAGAGGAAGGCCCTACCTGTTTCATTGTGCTTCCCCTCTGGGTTGTTGGACCCTTGCTAAACTGTTAGGAAAAAGCTAGCCTGATGAATACAAAGTAAATCTGTGTTAGGTTAATGAATTTTTAAATGCTAGTGTTGAAGCAGGGAAGGGGCCGAAACTGCAGATTGGGTGCCAGGGGACTGTCCCATTTCAGGCAGCTCTTGGTACCAACAGTACATAAACAAGGAACAAGTCTGTTCCTTGTTACTGGGGTTTAGTAAAATATTTAAATAAAGGGAAGAGGGGTTGGCTGGGGTAGAGGAACAAGGGAGAAATTAGTGCTTGACTGTGTGGTAATTGAGTAGATAGAACTTGTGGCTTGCTTTGTATGGCTGTCTTTTTTAAAGTAACTTTCTCTTTTGGTTGGTTTTTTTTGTTTTGTATTTTGTTTTTTAATGGTCTCTGATTACTGATATTTTTTTTCTCTTGGTTGTTTCAGGTGGAGGAGTCCTCAAGTGAGAAACAAATAAAGAACCCTCTTCTGTCTTCAGAAAGAAAACCTGCTAAGCTAGTTAGGAGCAGGTCTTTAGAAAAGTCCTTAGACCTTAATGAGAATGAAAATCTTCCAGAGAAGAGCAGTGCCTCAGATAGTGAAGAAGGTAAATCTCTTTAACAGCTGGGATCTGTAAGACAACATGACTTTGGTGTTCTGTCTCACTTGTGGAGAAAGTTAGAGAACTTCCTGATCTTAAGAAACTTGTTTGCTTATTTGTTTCACAGAATTGCAGCAAAAAGGTTTTTTTGGCTTAGTTTCTGGGGGAAAAAAAAGTTGTTGGGTGTTTAGAATGAAAACAAACAGATTGTGGTTTTCCTCTTTTGGTGTGTAGAGTGTTGCTAACAGCTGAAACTAAAGTAAGTTTGTTGACAGTGGGGTGGTGTTAATCTCAAAGATGTCTCTTTCTGTCCTTTGCATTTCTTGGAAACTGAGGGAAGACATTTCAGACTGTTCTTAAGTTTCTGAAAGATTCTCCCAACTCCCCCTTCTTTACACTTCTACTTTCTTAAGGCTTATGGGCTTCATTGTTATTGATGGTGTAAGCTGAGGAATTTACTGAAAGCCCAGGGAAGATAACTTCCCGGCTTTCAGGAGAGTATTGTGCATATTCTGAATCTGATCTGAAGATGAAAAACCCTCATGGATATCTTGCAGCAGACTACACTCTCTGTGCAAACAGTATCCTAATGGATCCTAATGTACCAACCTCATAACTCATATCTCATTACCCAATACAAGACAGAAGAAACTCAGATACCTGGATGACAGACTTGTGCTGAGATCTGTGGGTGCTTGTCCTGTGCTCCCACAGTAGCTCCTGACAAGTTCTCACTTTCTATGGTGAGCTTTTCACTTACCCTGGGCAAGTTTTCTGTGTCAAAGGGCTGTAGTTGTTCAGACAGCTCATTGAACTTTGGTGGATATTTTGTAATATCCAAATCTTGGATTCTGTAAATGGCTTTAAAGCAAAATGTGCACAACCTGCATTGGTTCCAAGGTTCTATGGTGGTGAGCAAATGAAGGACAAAAAAGCCCAACAGTAGTACTGTGCTCAGTAGCAGCTGTATATTTCTTTCATGTGCAAAGAGAACTTACCTCATCACTTGTTGGCAAGGAATAGAGCAGTTTGGTTAATTGAGGCCAGTTCTTAATCTCACTGAGAAATTTTGTATCTTGTCATTTCAGAGTTGACAACTGAAGTTGTTTGCAGGTGACATTACGTGGGGATCATTGAGGTGTCCAGGAAAGTTTTCAGAGTTATGCCTTCAAGTTGTGGTTTTTACCTGGGGATATACTTTATATTCAATTAACTTTGCTTTTTCTCCCCCACAGTGCTTCTGTGTTGGCTTGAGTTCATATTCAACTCAGTGTGTGTCAGGCAATACCATTTTTGTGAATATACCTACTTGAACAGGCTGTTGTTTATGCCATGCTCCTACACACTTAACAAGCTTCACAAATTAATTTACTCTTTCACAAGTGTATCTTTTAGTGCAGCAGAAAGAGAAAGTTTTGGCCTTTGGATGTTTTTAGATATTTTGCAGCTTTCCTATCTTCCTTTTACCACATCTCTCTTCTGTCTCTGGATTTTACATTTATGGCAAAGGTCTCCAGTGAAACTGATTAAAAAATAGTCCTGTTGTCTTTCCTGCTACTAGTTGCCTAAATGATAGCAGTAAACATTCCCTGTCATGCCTGCATTAGTGATGTTGAATAAACTGGAGATGTCTCTTTAATAAAAAGACAACTGACTTCATGCTGCTTTTATTTCTCTTCCCCTCCCCAAGACTAGTCTTTTTTTATTCAGAGCAGGATTTTCTAGACTCACAGCATTAATCTTTTCTGTCAGAATCTTCATGCTTAGAATTTTTTTCTTCTGTTTCTCTGTCTGTTTTCTGTTGCAGTTGCCCCACACTCTTACAAGGTGAATTCCTTCACGCAAATGAAACTAGCTTTCCTACATGGCAAAGGTTTACCCATGCGATTAATTTCTCTTGTGTCCTCTGGCTCATACTCAGGCTGCCCATGGAGGTGTCCTGGCAAATAAGGTGAGGGGCAAGCTCAAGACTCTTGTTCTTTACAACATTAATTCCCTTGTCCTAAGCAGTTCTCACCTTGGGGATGGGGGTTCTGCATCCCACTGTGCACCACTGGCCTATTGACCTGCATCTTGGTATTTTTGTCCAGTTTCATAAATCAGAGTATAAATCCTGAGCCAGTACAAACTTTTGGCTAAGCTAAGCATTAGCTAAACTTAACATCTGTGGCCTTAATTCTGAATTTCAGAAAACAGATTTTAGTTCAAGCATAGAATACATATTTCCAACACAGAGCCAAGAGTTCTTTTTAATTTCCTCAAATGACACTTCAGTACATAGGGTAGTTTGTTTCTTTGCTTTCAATGACTGTGTTCAGCAGCATGAAATACTTCAAATAAAGAAGGGGAAGCAGGATATTGGAAAAACAGTCTTTTCTGCTAGAAGGCTTTACTGTATACAGGGAGATCATACATTTCTGCTGTCCTTGTGTAACGTGACAGACTTACTGTGTTGTTTCTGTGTGTACTAATAACCACCTTAAATGTGTGGTCTGCAGGAGAGCATAACTGCCTGTACCGTGGTGCTGTAAGATGGGCACAGCAGGGGCTTGACTTTGCTTGCATATAATGGTATGTAGGGCATACAGTGTTTGAAATACAGGATAGTTGAAATTAGGTTCAGCCCTGTGTTAGTTGTCCCCCTCCCCACCCCAATACGAAATTTTGGATATATGGTGTATGTAAGGAAGAGTAGCACTGTTATCTTGTTGGCATTTTAATCAAAATACTGAAAGGATGTGTTTTGTTGGAAAAAAATAATATTTGGGTTTTGAAGGATATTTGTTTGAGTCACCTGAAGGCAAAAGGTTGTGGGGATTTTTTATCTTGTGAACTGGAAAGAGCTAGCATTGTGACAATACTCAGTAGCTCCCAAGTTAATTCTGTACTTAGTCTTTAAAGTATAGGGGAGTTCTCTGAAAATTGTTAATACTGCTGAAACAGTCTTTAAATAGATGATGTCTGGAACATGTTCACTTCTAGGGACTGGTTTTATTCACTTGATTTCAGGTGTATCTGGTTAAAAGCTCCTACCTACATATCTTTCATGCAGCGTGTAATTTTTTTCCCATCCCCAGCAGTATAGAAATGTTCAATGGTGCCAAGATTCGCATACATACTTTTTAAAAATCCTGATCCTCTCCCAACTCTGTGGAGTGGAAAAATCAGCCTTCTTACTAATTTGTTTGATAGCCTCTGCTCGTATCGGTTCAGCTTTCTTAATTTTCCTGTGGTGTGTTTAGCTTTTTGATGTTGGTTGTTGATGGGAATTTTAATAACAGTGTTTTTCTACTGCCCCTTCCTCCCCATCTTCTGTCTCTTTTTTTGCACTGCAGATGTCTTTAAACCTCTGCCATCACTGCTGCATAATGGTATTATGTTCAAACATTATTTCACAGCTTGCCTTGCAGTGATGAAAATGACCTTATGAAGTGCAAGGCAATAGTGGGGGAGGGAATAGACCTGCTGTCATTAGGCTGAACCAGGACACTCCGGGTAATATGTTTACTTCTGTGTTTTTGGGTCCCTAGGGATCCTTACCTAAAATCAGAATAATCTCATGTTCTTCTAGCAGACAGCTCCAATTCAGCTATAAATGTATTCAGGTTAAGAGAGTTAGTGTTGCTAATAGTATGCTGCTGAGGGGTTAGAACAGCACTGAAAGTGAAGGAGCTAGACTGATATCTCTGTAGTTGCACAAAACATTCTCTTAATAAAGAGCATTCCAAGCCAGTCTTAGGTTAAATGCTTCATGTTGCCCTACTGTTGTGAAAAATAAAGGCAGATACAAGTTTACCTGAGTGAGTTAAAGCAAACAAAACAGTAGACAAACATGCATCTTCATTTGTAGCAGAGATAAGTGGTAAAGCTGCCTGTTCTGTCCAAACTGCAAGTGTACAAAAGTGTACCCTTATTCATTGCCATGCTACTGTTTGTGCTCGCTGCTTCATCTAGGATTTCTACAGATACATTTTGAGAAGCCCAGGTGGAATTGACTTGAAGCTTGTCAAGCTCTTGGTGTACCCGGCTACTTGCTTCCACAGACGTGGAACTCGCCGCACAGTTTATGTGTACATGCACCTTCCAGACCCATTGTCCAAAAGGTTTCCAGTTTTTCTGGAGAATGGCTGTTTGAATCCTGGCATCTAAAGTAGCTGATGGGCCTGATATACAAACCCAGTTTTAGCTTGGATTTCCTAAAAATTACTGCTTTATGTGCTAACAACATTTTAAAAAAACCTTTTGTTTCTTTCAAGAGCTGAGAAGCTTTGTGAGTAAAAACATTTCTCAATAGATTCTCATGCATTTGGCACTTCATTGACTGTTCCTTATTAGGGACATGACTATATAGAGATAGTGTAGGTAAATTAACCTACAGGAAGTTTGTATAGACCTGTGGGTGCTCTTTCTTCAGACTCACTAGAAAGAGGACAGACTCAGAGTAATACAGCTTGGTAGCAAGATCTGCACCTTAAGGTAATAATGCATGGGCTTTGTGCATATCACAAGTTGCCCTGGCTTACCAAATTACCTTGCATTAGCAGAAAAATGGTAGCTGTGCTCAAGCATTTCAGGTGAGCATGAAATTATGTTGTTTAGCTCAGGCTCACTGGGGCAGAGGTAGCTTGTGTTATCTTGTATTTGCGAAGACATATACAAATAGCTGACAAAGCTGATCTGATGCTTATCTGGCGGCTTGATCATGTGTCTGGCTCTTTATTTTTTTTTTTAAGTGGTAGCAGGTTCCTTGGGCATGTCAATGTCCAGCTGAGTAACACAACCACAGTAACTAGGTTTGAATTCCCTGCTATCTGATTCTGTGCCAGCTGATGCACAGTAGGTGGAGGGGATGTCAGCATCAGTATCTGGAACTTCCTGTGTCTTAGCAAAAGAGAAGATGTGGGGAGTGCACTCTGAAAGGAAAGATCTGCAGTGTTGAGGTCTTGTTAAATGAGGTCAAACTTACAGTTCACTTGGCCTGCCTTTTGTTAGAGTTAGGTTCAGCTGGAAGTGGAAATACAGTGAGTATAAGCTGAAAGCTCAGGCTGAATTTCTGGCTTCCTGCAGAATGTTTCAGCACAGCAGAATTTGTATTCTACGTGTAATGACTACATATTGACTGGTTAAAGAGGCCTCTTGAAATGTGTGTTTGCTTTCTGTCCCATCTCATAGTTGTGTGGAATTACAATTGCATAAGCAGAGCACGGCACGGGAAGGAAGTCAGTCTCTTGTGCAAGCACAAAAATACAGCACTCACGCTTTGCTTTTGGGGTCCTACATTGAAGCCTGATGAGATCAAGGAGAGCTTTTTTGGAGGCAGATGTTCTAACAGGCTTCAGTGGAGCAGCACTAGAGAGGAAGTCTGCTCAGTCAGAACTGGGTTTCGTTGGGGACTACTGTGGTTGTTTAGCTGCTGCATTTGCCTTTTTCAATACTGACTGCTACCAAGCAGTAATGTTTTAAGTGCTGTAACCTTAGCTTGTAGGCAGCTCATGAACTACAGTGTGATATTCAGGCTACCTTTGCATTAGTGGCTGGCACTGACCTTTCCTAGCCCCCAAGCATTCATTTGTATCTGTTGAAAGGCTGGCCATCCCGACTTGTGTCTGTCTGCTGGAAGATTTGCTTTTGGGCTTCTTGTTTCATTTTAGTGATGTGTGGGAGTGGGGGGGCTTGTTTGTCTTGTTGGTAGTTACAGTTTAGGATTGACTTATTTCTAAAGCATAAGCAGATTGAGTCGGGATTGGCACAGGAAACTGCTTGCCCTCCGGGATTATAATTCTATCCCTTATCTCTTGCAAGCGTGGCTGAGACAACCACAAAGCTGAGTCATGCCAGCAACCACCAAGAAGCAGAAATAGCAAAGATCAGTGCTGTAGCCACAGAATGCCACTGGGGTGCTCGGTGGCTTTGAAATAGGTGATGGCATTTGAGCCTCTTAGTGCATTTTTGGGGACTGCAAAATGGAGCAGAGTATCTCTTGTGTTCCTGTTCAATATCTATGGAGGGAAGAACAGTTTGAAGAACTGTTTGGGAGTCTACCTGGTCCCTTAGACTGTGGACACTATATTATTAAATATTAAAAGCAGAATTCTGAAACTAGCCGTAATTAAGAAGAAAACTGTTATGGTTTTACTATCCTTCTTGCTTGTCTTTTGTACAATAGAGACACATACTAATGAAAATTATGCTAACTTTGTCTTTCCCCAATATTTCTTGTAGGATTAGTAGAATACTGAAGGCAAAACTAAAGGGATGGGACCTTTTGATGTTAATTTATCAATTTGCACAGGGAAATGGTGGTAGTTGTGTATATTTGAAAATCAGCTCTGGACTTTTTCCCTGAAAGCAACCTACCTACCAAATAATTTGCTGCTATCTTTACTTGGCTTCTGAGAGCGAGAAACAAAGGCTGATGCAAGCTTGGGAAGGATTTAAGCTGTAATAAAGCTTAGAATGCTATAAAGGTTCTTCATAATACTGTTCTTAACCTGATCTCTCTGTCTTTCTTAGCAGTGAAGGAGACTGGCTCTGACAATGATATCTATGGGAGACTTTTTATAAACAGAGTTTTCCACATCACTGCAGACAAGATGTTTGAAATCCTTTTCACCAATTCTCACTTCATGCAGAGGTTTCTTAATTCCAGGAGTATAGTAGGTAATAAACTCTTCTTCTTTCTGTCTATGTTATAAGCTACCCTGAAAATTTTTACCTCTGAGAATTGCTAAATAGGGCTAAGTTGAATTTTAAGTTTCTCCTTGCTTTAGAAGAATTTTTAAGCTTTAAAGTTTCACTATGAGAGAGGATATTTAAAGCTAGTCTGTTGTTTCCCTAGATATGTACATTTTTGGAATGAAAGCCTCATTTCAGTGCACCACAAACCTGCACCTTAATGCCTGAATTTTGAGTAGGTTATTAAGTTGATGCATTCTGTGGGGTATTCCTGATTACACTGTGTCCCAGAAATAGTGAAATTTGTACGGCTGGCACACAGGCAAAAATCATTGCATCCTTCTAAATGGTACTCACAGGCTTTAATTTTCTGGATGAGTAAATTTTATTCACTGAGACTGTAAGAACAGAAAATTAAGTCGAAAAGGGTAATATTTATTCCGTGTCAGCTTGGAAGGCGAAGTGGCAAAAGCTTTTGATAATGCTAAGTGTATCTATTCAACTTTAAGCAAATGGGAAATGACATATTTTCTTTTAATTGCTTATTCTTTTCTTCACCCTCAAATCTCTTTCAGTAGACTCAGGTTCAGCTATTCAGAGCCTCACCTTTGTTCATTAGCGCACTACAATTTTCCCTTTCTTGGAAAAACCTCACAACTATTTGGAATCAGTTTTCTGTCTCTCCCCCAATTGCTGTTCTCGAGCTGTTAAGACACAATAGGGCAGAGATAATGCCCTTCAGGTAATTTTTATGTGAGATTTTGCATCACTTCTCATCTAGATGCTGTATCAACCCCTTGGAATAGAGACTCCAATGGCAATCAGTTGAGGACTTTGACGTACACTGTCACGATTAACAATCCACTCTGTGGGAAGTTCACAACTGCAACTGAAAAGCAGGTACTGTGTGCATGTGTGTGTCTGTCTGGTGCCCTTTAAAGCAAGGGCGAGGTCAGCTCTATGGTCTGTCAGAGTTCTGACTGGTGATTATAGTTCAGCGAACTGACTGTGGGTCTGCAGTTTAAACAGAGCACCTCTAAGGGTGGCTTGCTGTCTCTCTCACCGTTACTGAGCCAATGCTTATTAAATGAGAAAGGCTTTCTACCTTTACAGATGGCTGTAAACTCCCACAAAACTTGTGGGGAAAAGTACTAACATCTCTTAGGAATTGGGAGGTGAAAAGGTGCAATTAAAGGCTTTCCGTGTCCACTTCTGGGCCCCCCAGTATGAGAGGTGAAGAGCCTAACAAAGGGCCTCTAAGATGATGAAGGGACTGGAGCATCTCATGTGAGAAATGGCTGAGAGCTGGGAATGTTCAGCCTGGAAAAGAGAAGGCTCAGGGGCATATTAAAATTTATAGAAGTATCTGGAGGGTGCAAAAAATTCTGAGTCAGACCTTCACCATCAAAGGCCACAGATTTCAGTGGTGCCCAGTGACAGGCCCAGAGGTGATGGGCACAAACTGAAACACAGATGATTGATTCCTTCTAAACATCAGGAAACACTTTTTCACTGTGAGAGTGACTGAGCAGCAGAACAGGTTGTCCATAGAGGTTGTGGCATCTCCTTCCTTGGAGGTGTTGGAAAGCCACCTGGGCATGGTCCTGGGCAACCAGCTCTAGATAGTCCTGTCTTAGTAGAGTTCTTGGACAAGACAAGCACCAGAGGTGCCTTCCAATCTCAACCCTTTTGTAATTCAGCTTTGGGAAAGGTCTCAAAGAAGAGCTGTGGTCATGAGGCAGTGGCCAGCCTTGCACCTGGTACTTGAAGTGGCAGTGGGGAAGTACTGCTGCTGCCAATGTTGGTTCTAGCAGGAGGCATCTTCTCTTTTTCCACCCCACCTATGCTTGACATTCATAACTGGTTTTTATAGTGGTTCTTCAGGCTCTCTCTCTCCTTGAGTTGACTTGGAATTGGTTGATCCAGCCTAAGGAACTCAGGCTGAAAGGGGGTGGAGGGAATTTGTGTACCATGAATATACCTTCTTATTTTCATTTTCTTTTGTGATAGATCCTGCATAAGCAGAGCCAGAAAGGTCAGTCTTACCAGGTGGATGCTGAGGTCCTGACCCATGACGTCCCTTACCATGATTATTTCTACACTGTGAACAGATACTGCATCAGCCGCACATCCAGTCACAAGTGCCGGTTACGGTGAGCCTGGTGGCCCACGGGAGGGGGGCAGGAGCCAAGGCAGGGATGTTCTGAGTTGATGATTAGTAAAAGATCTGCCAGCAGCATAGAGAATGTTGGGTTCTCTTCTGGAAAATAAGCTTGGTTTATTTCTTGTCACATGTGTGCTGTACTTGGATCTCATTAATGCAATGAGAAATTAACTGAGATGTTGACTCTAAGGTACAGAACTCATTTCCAATACGGAATTGGGTCCTGACCAGCCTTGTGTTTTCAAGTGCAGCTGTGTGAGGGGGAGAAATTGGAAAAAATTGAGATGTTTTAATTCAGGGTTTCCCAGACATCCTTGCTAAAGGCCGGCAGAGGAGAATGCACATTCACAGGAATGTGCAGGGGAGATAGAATGTACTTAATTTTGCAAGGAGGTACTCAAGTGAACTCTGCCTAGATATGGAAGTTCCTCTCCCATTTGTTGAAAACATTGGAAGTGGTGCTGTCTTTAGTAAGAGCTTTTATCTCAAACTTAATCAGTACTCAGGAAAGGTTAGCAAGCCTGGATTCTATTCTGGTTTATCTCAGGCTATAAAACTGCTGCAAACTCTACTGGGAGGAGAAGGGAAGAAAGGTCCTTGAAAGACTGCTTTGGATTTTTTTTGAGTGAATCACTGTTATTCTTTGAGACCTAGACTTGTTTTTTCTGAGACACAGGACAACCCTAGGGTAAGAGTAAAAACCTAGGTATTAACATGAAGTATATAACAGAAGGCACATGGTGATGTTACAGCTGGCCTTACTGAACTGTGCTTAAAATGGCTCAGAAACTATTTGAAAGTTGTTTTGTTAGACTAGAAACACAGTGGGCTTACATTGATTTGGAAGATTACTTAAAAAGTCAAAAAAAGTGTATTCTAGGATAGTCAGTGTTCTTTACGGAAATCACAGGCTATCCTTGTGTCCTTTATAAATAGCTTTGGGATTCACTCAGATGCTAGAAGCATTCCTCTGAAGGATTCTAGTCCAATTCATTTTTATTCTGGAAGCATTATTGATTAGCTTGACCTGAGGAATGCAAGGTAGGAATGTCATTTTCTCCTCTGTCGTGCTCACAGAAAGACAGATTTTAATTTCTGTCTACTCAGAGTAGGGTGTGAGCACTTGATGTATGAGTGGTGATAAAGAATTTCACCTTCTGCTATTGTAGTGCCCATGTAATATATCATGAGTACACATACGAAGTAAAAATCAGGATTTTATTATCTGGAAGCCTGAATCCTATTTAAATGTGTGTTAAAATGAGAATGCTTCAGAGGGTGGAAATCATCCTCTAGTCTGAGTCTGAAGGAAAACATTCTAAAATGTTTCCCATAATTTGGACATTGAGATTTTGAGGCTTTAGCTGGAGATGATGTCTTTGCTACTGTCTCTTGCCTTTCTTCAGTGAAAGTGCTACCCAGCTGGAGAGCAACGACAGTTCCAGTTGGTATTTCAGATTTTAGACATAAGCTGGAGGCCTGCTTCTAATAAGAGATTTCTGCTATCACAGTGCCGCCTAGAAGAGCACTCTTTCATTACTGCATTCTGTTTGCTAGGGTTTCTGCAGAAGTGAAGTACAAAAAACAGCCTTGGGGCCTTGTCAAGTCTGTAATCGAGAAGAATACTTGGGGAGGAATACAGGAAAACTTCAAACAACTTGGTGAGACATTTTCTTCTTTGTGGTGGAGTAAGGAGGCTACTTTTGCTATGTATGTTTTTGTGGCTGTCAAACCTGGCTCCCTGAAGAAAGGCTTGGAAAAAAGGCAACACCTAAGCAGTCTTGAAGACAGAACTTCCTGTCTTCAAGATATCTGTCAGTTCCAGGGTATGAAAGAAGCCTTGTGGCTAACAAGGGACTCTTATATACCTGGTCATAATTGCTTTCAGAAGGAAACATGAGGAGCATCAGGAAAGCTGTTATTCTCAAGTGCATATACTTATCTCTAAGAATTTCCTTGATTGTGCATTTGAGAAGAGAAGCAGTGGCACTTGGCAGGCTCCATGAGTGTCTGTTCACAGCCTGGCCAGCTACGGCTGCAGGCTCACAGTCTGACACAATTCCTAGTCTCAGTCTAACAGTGTCTTGCAGTGCTCTTCCAAATGCTGTCTGGCATAGCACTGAACAATCCTGCCTGGGCTGAGTGTGCACCACCTCTGTAGAGTGTTCCAAGTGCCCTCTAGCAAATAGAACAGGGGGTGGAGGTCAGGGTGTACTTTGTCAATTACCTGCTTTAAGTTCATGTACTGGAAGGTGTGCTTGTTCCTTTCGCTGCCATCCTGCATATCTCACGATTTGTCTTCAGTGTTAAGCTGTTCAGCTTTCCAGCTTGCTTTTTGACAGTTCAGTAACCTTATTCTTTCCACTGCAGAATCAGATCTCCTAATGGAGGAATATGCAATTAATCAGTCCATAGAAGACTCTGGGAAATTACTTGCTCTGAGACGAAGGCGACGCACTTTACACCGGGGTTTGGCAGAATCACTTCCCAAACGTTCTTCCCAACATTCCTCTGGTGACATGGGAGTAGAGTCCCAGGGCAGCTTAATAGGTAGGAATTTTTTATATCAAGTGTTTTCCGAAAGGTGTGTTCAAACATAACTCTTAAAATAGTACAGGAGTAGCACTTGTGTTTATATTACTGTTGTATTGTTGTAATTGGTGTGATAGCAAATGCTTTAATAAGTTCAAGCTTCTTCAAGCTTGCATAAAGTAGATTTGGAGCATGCATGGTCACTTTTATCATGAGTATCTCATGAAATCAAGCCTAATATCACCTTCAGTTTTAAAACAAACAAAAATCAATCAAAATCTAAAATGCTGTTCTGTATCTGCAAAGGATTGAAAATGAGTTTGGATCAGGAAAAAAAATTAACCTGATTCTTGTAACATTTCTGAAAAATTGGTTTTTTTCTTCAAATAACTGCACACACAGGTCATGAGTTGGTTAAGCTTTGCCACTTGCCTCTTGACCCTGTCATCTCAGTTTTGGTTATTTATTTTTAATGTTAAGAAGACTGTTTCCCATATGCTTCTGTAATTTCTGGGTCACTTAAGCATTTCTTGCAGTTCCACTGCCCTTAGGCATGACAGACTTGGCCACCAGCATATACAGTATTAGCTTCACCTAGAGAGATGAGGAATATCTGTGCACTAGTTTGCACTGGGGAGTGGTGGATTCCATGACAGAAATTGAATTGTAAACAGTGAAGTAGGAGCAAGTGCACTTCCCTTAAGGGGGAAACGACACTGAGTTACAGCCCTGAGAGAATATTTGGATCAGCAGCATGTGTGAAGGACTCTTTACTTATCTGAAATTGCTTCCTAATTACTTAATTTTGCTACTGCTGCTCCACCTTCTCAGATGATCATGTCTCTCAGGGTACACTACAACTTTTACGTATGTCCTTTGTCCAGGGCAGGATGTGCAAAACTGGAATTATATTTAAAGATCAGCCTGCCCACAGTGATAGGGGATAGGTGCTCAGTTTGGAGAGAACATACATATTATGATCCCTGTCGCCTGATGAATAGCAGATGGCCTCTGGAAAGGCTGTTTTCAGGACAATAGATAAACCAAGCCAGTAAGGATGGGACAACTTACAGGAAAATGTGACTGACACTGGTTGTCAGAAAGATGAATGTGAGCAGGAGAACAAGCAGCAAAGAGCCCCTTTGCAGCCTGTCTCTGCTGGGTGTGACCAGCAGCAAATGTGCTGAACGCATGTTAGGAACGGATGGGCTGCAGCCTTCTCAGGCTATTCGGTTTTACTGTGACCGTGCCCCAGCACTCTGTTCTCCCCAGCACAGTGGGATAGGGGGAATTCTGATGCAAGAGCCTGACTGTTCAGCCAGCTTCTCAGAGATGACTGCAAAAATGCCATGGTGAATGGTGGAAGTGATCCTGTGCACCTACATGACCTGTTATTTTTTTCCATCAGAAGTTGTTGAGCTATTCTGTGTGAAGTGCTGGGCACTGACATATATCTATCTGCAGACATGCTTTAGGAATGTTCTTCAGTACTTTTTAACCTCCTTCTTTTCCATGCCCTATAGGAAGGAAAAGAGATGCAGTAAGTAGGACCACCACCATCATTGTAGTAATGAGTGTCTTGTAAGTACTCACTTGCATTAAAATGTTGCTTGACTTAAGCTCATCTTGATCTTTATCTGTATTTGTTCCTCATTTGCATGTTAACATTGCATGTAGCATGATAAATCTTAACCTAATTTGAGTGGAACATGTGGATATAAAAGGGGAATGGATTGACTTGGAAATGACAGGCAGAATGAAAATGCTGACTTGCCAAACTAGTCTACCTTACAGGTTTTCCTAGGTCTGATCCTATTAAAAAAATTAAGTCTAGAATTTACTAATTCGTAATTTTAAAAGTTCCGAGAAGAGGTACTGTTACCCAGCTTAATGGTAACTGCTAAGAATTGTTCAGATAGATATTAATTTCCAGTTGAGGGCTGCCCCGCACCTTTTTTCTCCTAGGATTCTGGGAGGATTCTGTTTCCTTAGCTGTCTTTAGCCATGATCTTGTGTTTCTAGCATTGCAAATGGAATTTTTACAAAACCTGGTTTTTGTTCTCTTCTCTCTACAGTTTGCTGCTCTTGGTCTTGCTGAATATAACACTGTTCCTCAAACTGTCAAAGATAGAGCATGCAGCTCAGTCCCTCTATCACGTCCAGCTTCAGGAAGAAAGCTCTTTGAAGTAAGTTGAATTCACAATCTTTGCTTGCTTTCTTGTTCAGCTTATGTGAAAATCTGATCTAAAGAAATAAATTATAAATAATGAAATTCAGTGGCAAGTCTTCAGAAGTGGCTGGGGCTTGCTGTACTTCTGTGGTCTATGCTGAAATCCAGTGACATGTCTGACTGCATCTTGCAGTAATAAATTTCTCCTTTGACAAGCTGTTTTGGGAGAAATGTTAACCTTAGTTTGCATTTATCAGCCTGCTGTGACTCATCTTCTGTGAATATCACAGTGCTGATCACAGAACCAAAGTGTTCATCCTGTGTGAACCAGTATGTTCTCAAATGGAATGTTAAAGATTCATTTAGCTTTTTAGCTTCTTTCTGTGAGTCTCCTGCTAAAATCTCTTCGCCTTCAAAAACTTCTAGGTTATGTGCCTTTTGTACTCAGATACAGAAAGATGATACTTTCTCTTGAATACAGTATCAACAAATAAGTTAAAAACCATATCCTGATGCTGAGACTGGAAGGGGTGTAGGGACCTCCCACAGTGACCATCTCAGAACTGGTTAGAGCAACTTTCTTCAGAAGAAGGATCTTGCTCCCTGAAGTGTGGACCTTACATGGTAAATGTAATGTCAGCAGACCTTTTTTCTTGGTGGCTGTTGTCTACAAAGGTCTGAGGTACTAGCTTCAAGAAAACAGGGATTGAAATTCAACTGCAGGCAGCTTTTTATGTGGCTTTTGTAAGAGGATGCTTTTAGCAATGGCAGAGCAATGGTGGCAGAGAACTGTTGCTTTTAAAAAGGCATTGAGGTGCTTGTTTCATGTTTCTGATGTAATCTCAATCTTTTTCAGCATATCCCCAGAAATGGTATCAAAAGAGGAGATCCCTCAGTATGATAAGGAACAGGTTAAACATGTGAAGGGAGTTTTAAGAGACTCAATTGAAATGCTTGAGCAGGTAGGTCTGACACTCTTTCCTGGTGATGTTCTTGTTTCTCAGCAACTCAAGTTTTCTCCCTTGTGTTATCATAGCTTTTGTTTGATATGGTCTGGTGCTAGATAAAGTTTTCTTGATCTGTTTTGCCCTAGGCAGTGCTTATGTTTCTGATGTTTTGGGTTGGTTTGGTTTTGAATTTGTTTCTTGGAGGGTGTTTTGGGGGTTTGTTTGTTTGGGGTTTTTTGTTTGGGTTTTGTTTGTTTTTTGAGGTTGTTGGGTTTCTTGCGGGGTTTTTTGTTTGGTTTTGTTGGGGGGTTTTTTGTTTGGGTTTTTTGGGGGGGGTTGTTTCTCTGGTTTTTTGTTTGGTTGGGTTTTTTTGGTTTTGTGGGGGTTTTGGGGTTTTTTTGGTTGTTTGTTGTTTTTTTTTGGGGGGGGGGAGTTTGTGTTTGTTTGTTTTGGTTTTGTTTAGTTTGGGGTTTTTTATTTAACTAAGATGTAAGTGTCCATGTCAATTTTCTTAAACTTGTCAAGTGCTTAAGAGATGTGTTGATGCAATTCTGAATCACGACAAAGCCAAGACTGGAGTATTTCAAAACAGATTCCCTTTTCTAAGAAGACTCATATTGAGATGTGTTAAGTTTTTTCCCATCTTATTATGGGGTTTCTTCATTCAGGTTTATCCTGACTTTTGCTCCCCGCTACTCTTCTAGATATTGGCAAAAGCTTTACTTAGCATTGGTATCAAGGGGCCACCTAATCTCTAGTGAAAAATAAATTCTGCAGACTCATATGTTTCTGAGAGGCTCCATAGAAGTTAATCCTCCTTCACAGTAACTTAAAATTTCAGGCTCTAGTATACTACAGACACACACAAAAAAAGTTGTTGAATCCTGTTGTGTCTCTGATCTGAAGTCCATGACTGTTAAATCCCTAAAATCCCTAGGCTGAAATTTCAGCTCAGTAACTGAAGGACAGTAAATTGATGCTTTAGTTTTTACTTACCACTTATGAATGTTCTGATTTTAACTTCTTTTATTAAATCTTAAAATGCGATGGAATAAATTATTAGTTTAGGAAAGCTGAAGGGGGAGTTCACATGTACCTTTCTCCATCATTAGCTCTTTGTTCTTCCACGCACTAAAAGAGGTTAGAAAAAGAAGCCAGTTTTTTATACTCCTTGTTTAGAGGTGTCTCTGCATACACAGCTGCTATCAATCTATTAATTAACCACTTTGATCACAACTTGAAAAAGCCTGAGTGCTGGAAGTTTCAAGACAACGTTTTTTGATTTCCATGCCCTTTTTATTTTCTCTGCTTACTGTCCAAACAATTCCTAATTCTGAAGTGTTAAGTGCTTTTTGAACACACAGTGTAAAAAAGAAAAGTGAGAATTTAGCCACCTTTTTCATCCAGAATAACACTTTTTGTCTGGAAGTCCTGACACATCTTAGTGCTAGCTACGTTGTGTTTTCTGAGGGTTGTCAATAATCTAAACACATTTTGTGCACCAAAATGCATTAGGAGGGCCAGATGTTAAAAGAAAATTCATGTTGTACTGCCATGTTCCTTGGAGTATTTGCACTGAACATTATCTGTGACTAAAAATGAGTTGGGTGGTTTATCTTCTGTGCTGTTGTTTGGTGAGGTGTTAAGACTTTATCGTCCTGGACTGTTAGTATTTATAAACTCTACAGAGTGTAGCTGTTAGGAGAGCACAGTAAGCCAACTGTTTATGGAAACAGGGAGGAGGAAATCACATGAAATCTTTAAAAGAAAAGGAGGAGGGAGACTATTTTCCTGATATTGCTCACCCATGCAGGAGACTGACTTAAGTAATTGGTTGGGGGGGGATGATTGTATCTTCACAGCTGAAGATTTCCCTTTCCATGCTCCAAAGAAGCTTTGACCACTTGAACAGGACACAGAGCAGCAAGACTGAGAGTTAATAGCCACATAAGCTTTTCGTTCAAGATGTCTGAAGAACACGTGTGTGTGTGAGGACTTGTGGGGTAGGGATTGTAACTGTCTCCTCTGGACTCTTTACTGTTTAGTTCAAAAGCTGCACAGAATAAAAGTTTGTGGAAGAAGTAAGTCGGGTTCTGCATTGCCATAGCTTGGCAGTCTTGTCTCTCCTGCCAGCCCTCTATCGTGGGGAGTCTCACTTCCAAACAGTGCAGAGCTCTTGGATCCCATCCCATGGTGAGTGAGCGAGGGCAGTTGTACTGCTGGTGAACGGATCTGAACACTTCAGAGGGTGAAAAACACCCTCAGCAGAGAACTGGGCTTGTCTCTGTGAAATCGCAGCTTTTTATGTCGATGTACAAAAATGACCATCACTGGAGAGCATTTTGGAGAAAAAACAACATTAGTGGATTCACAGCTACAGGATCTTTATAGGCTTTTTTTAGCAATGGGGACCTTGTGAAACAAGTCACCATCTTAAGATGAATATGCCTAAGATTAATTAACAGGAAGAGGTTTGATATCTCTTGCATGCTGCAAGCTTTGGCAGGCTGCCTTCTGCCATATGTTTCTAGCTCTCTCCCAGAGAAATTTCAGCCCTCGGTGTTTTCCCTCCATCGAGGGCTGTGCTTCAGCGCTTCAGCGTGGTGTGCCCACTGATGATGAAACACCTTTTCATGTGCTTCAAGCGTTTTCTAAGCAGGTTGAGGGAAAGAAGATGAATATAGAAAAAAAAATCCAAGGAAATGGAAGGGCCCCCTCTCTCGAGGCTGGGCCGCGGTTGGAGGGCAGCGCTGGCTGGGGCGGTGCTCAGCCGGTGAGGCAGCGGTGCAAACACAGGGTATGGGGTAGGGAGAAGGGTGCAGGGTCAGGTTAAAGGTGTGCGGTGGGAAACTTTTCCCGGCCGCGTGTCCAGNGACGGGGCGGGCGGCGGCGATGGAGGAGCCGCTCTGCTGCTGCGAGTACGTGGACCGGCGCGGCCAGCGCAACCACCTGGCGGCGTGCTGCTGCGACTGCGAGGAGCTGGACGACGGCTGCGACAGGTACCGGTGCTGCGACCCCCGCCACCCCGGGGGCCGCCCGACTGCGGGACACCCTCCCGGCGGCGGCGTCCCCGTGGGGCTGCCGCACTGAGGGCGGTGGAACCGCGCCCAGCTTCCCGGGAAACTTGTTGGGAGAGAGGGAAAGGGGAGGTGGCGGGAGCGGGACGGGGCAGGGGCAGGGCGGCGGGAGCGCGGCTGCCCCGGTGCCAGCCGGCGCTGTGCTCCCCCCGCTCACAGGTGGCTGACGTGCAAATCGCTGCCCCCGGGAGCGCTGGAGAGGATCGCCGACACCATCGCGGACCGGCTGCGGGTCCCGTGGTTCTCGGGGGCCGTGAAGATCAACGTGAGCCTCGTGCCGCCTCTCGTCCTGCTGCCCGTCTTCCTCCACGTTGCCGCCCTGCACTTCCTGCTGGGGCTCATCATCCTGACGTCCCTGCCCGTCGTGGTGCTGTGGTATTACTACCTCACCCACCGGAGGAAGGAACGGACTCTCTTCTTCTTGAGCCTGGGGCTCTTCTCCTTGGGATATATGTACTATGTGTTTCTCCGGGAGGTGGTTCCCCGGGGCCACGTGGAATATTCCCAAGTGGTCGCTCTCACGTGCGGGTTAATTCTTATGCTTGCAGCCCTGTCTCGAGCCAAGAAGGACCCTGGCTATCTTCCCATCCTAGCAGGCAACGAGAAGCCATCGCACCAGGGTTTGCCCAACAAGAGTGTTAGAGGGAGCTCCAGCGGGCTCCATGGCATCTCAGGTGCTGCCAGCAGTCGTGCTGTGAATGGGGAAGCTAAAGGTTATTGCAGGATGTCAGCTGAGCAGCCAGAAGGTGTGAAAAAGGACTGGTGCACTAAATGCCAACTGGTCAGGCCAGCCCGAGCAGGGCACTGCCGGCTTTGTGGCAGGTGTGTGAGGAGGCTGGACCATCACTGTGTCTGGTAGGTTTTGCACTGCTGAGGCTCCCTGTGTTCTCTCTTTCTCTCTCTCTAAGTTCCCTTCTTTTTAAAGCTAGCTTCTTTTTTTACAGTCCCTGGCAAATAGAGTTGTTTTTGCTATGTGCAAGACCTTATGACATTCTTTAAATACAAAAAGCTTTGTATTTACCCTTTAAAAGAACAGTTGGAATAACTGTTTATTTTAAGTGGGTTGGCCTGAGAGCTGAAAGCTTCTGCAGCATACTTCAGAATTGCCTTTACTTCTCTCCTGTTTTTCACCAGTTTGGGTTTGGTTTTTTTTGGTGTGGGTTTTGGATTTGGTTTTTTCTTTTTTTTTCTTTAGAGTTGGTCTGTGGAGCACTAGCAATCCTGCAGTCAAGTTGCTTTAGCGCTCTCCTGAGGCAAGGGAGCCCAAAGCTGCCTTTTGGGTATAATGTGTCTCAGTAAAGGATACTGCTCTTGCTACAAATTTGAGGCAAACAGTCTGCTGCTGTTACCCTACAGATCTATTGTGTTTGTAACTTTATATAGAAAAGTTACAAAGTTTCTTTGAATATGTTTCAAAGTTCTCAGCTTGTGTTGAATGGAAGCACCTTGGCAAAAAGGTTCTTTGACAGCTGGGGGAGGGAGAAGAAATAGAAGACAGCTTATTTTCTTATTTAAAGCAAGTAATCTCTTCTTTCCTTTTGGAGGATTAACAGCTGTGTAGGGGAGCACAACCATCAAGCTTTCATCCTTGCACTCTCCTTCTTCATGCTCACCTCTGTGTATGGGATTACCTTGACCCTGCACACCATCTGTAGGGGCCGAACTCCGTTTGTGGCATTGTTCTACTGCCCCGGGGCCTATTCTGACTACAGGTGAGATGTCTGTTTGGGAGAGAGCTGGGGTGGGAGCAGCCTCAGGCAGCTTAGCTCCTGCTCCTTGTTCTGCTGGCTGTCAAACCTGAACACAACAAGCTCCCTAAAAAACCCTGGAAAGCAAAGACATGTCTCTTAGGTGGGCAGCCTGAGACTTGGAGAGAGCTTGCCATTTATTTGGAGAAAGTTGAAGGAGCTGGGATTTGAAGTATTTATTGTGTTATATATAGATGTACTTTTAAATATGTTTGCCCTCAGATGCAGGTAACAGTCTGACAGCCTGGAATCCACATGTGCTCTCTCCCTCTCAATCCTCACTATTTATCTAGTGACTGTCCTTCAAGTTATCTGCCTAGAACATGCCGTGTCTGGCAGGGAGGCTGGTGGGAGCTGTTGGACATGAGTTCAGAGACCAGCATTACCACAGATGGGCAGAGTACTGCTAGTACACAAGTGACTCTTCCTTCCTCTTCTCCATCTCATGCCCTGTGGAGTATGAGCATCCTGGGGTCCTTAAATAAGGCCTGAGCACCTTTACAACAGAAGGAATAAAGAGCTAGGTTGTGTGACGGCAATGTGTAAGAGTAGCTCTGGTAGCAGTTAAAGCTCTCATTAAGTAAGCCCTGAAGCTTTAATTTTGAGAAAGCCTTTAAGGATTATCTGATGAAAGCAGCAAAGTGAGATCACTGTGGCAGATGTTAGACAGGGATTTGAAAGGATAGTGATTACCAGGGAAAGTCACTTTAAAGCAGCTGTTCCAGTACTAAATGGCTTCCTTCCCATCTTTTTCCCTGCTGCCAGCTCTGCTCTGTCGTTCACCTGTGTATGGTACTGTGCCATTGTAACAGCTGGCATGGGATACATCCTTCTTATCCAGCTGTTGAACATCAGCTACAACGTGACCGAGAGGGAAGCTCGGCTGGCTCTGCGGGACAACACCGGGCGCAGACTGCTGGGCGGGTTAGTGATAGACACTGGCCAGTATAACCGGGGACTCCTGTTAAACTGGGGCCACTTCCTGAGCCTGGGGGCTTCTCCTCCACAGCGCTCTGCCGAGGACATTGTGTGACACCCTTCTTTCTGCAGATGTGTCGTGGTTCACTGACTTTGTTTAGCAGGGGAGCAGCCCCTCCCTCCAGGACTCCTTCCTCGCACACCCTTCCCTCGTGGTCGGTGTGTGGGCTGCCCATCCCCTCACCGACAACAGCAGAGGTTTTTCCAGGTGGAATGGTTCTTCATGTGCTGTCAGCCAGCAATAGGATGCAAAAAGCAGTAAGCCATATGTGCAGATGGGGAGAGGAGGAGCCTGCTGCTGTTTTCCGCTGTGGGAAACAGCAAGAAGAGCACAAGGTTTTGAGGACTTGACTTTTCATTATGTGTGAGCACTGGCATCAGGAGGAATGTGCTGCTGGGCTTCAGAGAGTGCACTGGTTCCTGCAAAGGTTAAAGAATCCCTGGCTCATACCTACGTGTGGCGTTTTGGAGATGTCAGAAGAGTGAGCTTTGGATACAGATAACAGATGGACCCCTGCAGAAACCAGGCTCTTTGGCTAAAAGAGACTGTCTAGGCAGTCACTAAGCAGCGCTCTCCTCACTGGTGCATTTATTTATTTATTTTTACTATCTTTTTTCCCATCCAGCTGTGTACATGCTTCTATTAAGTGCCTTTGTGAGCTACATTCCTGTGGGCTTTGTAAGATCCCTTCACCTCTTGACCCCTAAAGTTGTTATTCCATCCCTGTCTGTCTAAATGAGTGAAAAGAGATCCCATTGTTCTTTCTGTAAGCTGGGTCTGTATTGGTTTGAAGGCTTTGTTCATCTCCCTCAAAGTGTTTCTGCTCTGATTATGAGTTGTGACATGTGACAGCAGATAAATACACCATGTAAGGAAATGTTTTGAAGCAACAGGTAACAGTGAACTCTGAGGGCAAAACAAGAGTGCTGTCTGTCTGGTATTACTGTAGCTTTATGGAAATTACCTTCTCCTTCTGTCTATGGGAGAAGGGAGTCTGTGGGAGAGTGAGCAATTCTGCTAGCAGCATGTTTGGTAGGTAGCATCTTGGTTGGTTGTGTTGCTGTTAGCACAGTGATCTTGTCTCAGCCCCAGTTGTGGAGCTGCCTGACTGTAGAGCTGTTTTCTCAAGCCAAGAAGCCAAGGAACAGATCAGCATTAGGGTATGTAGGGAGAGGTAGAGGATGTGTTGGAGGTGTCTGTTTTTGGGACAGATGACCTGTACTGGCAGGTGAATGAACCTGTTAAAATATGCTCTGCAAGAATGCCATTTGTTCCTCATCAGCCTGCAACTGTATTATGGCCTGGACTTGAGCTTCAGCCAAAATAACAAGGTTTTGGTGGCAGTGTTTTCTGGATTTTGTGGGTGGGATTTTTTGTTGCTTTTTGTTTTAAACCCTTTATGTATGCTGTTGGCCCTGCAATAATAGGGTCTGGCTGGAAGAGCTGGGGACCATGGCACAAGAATTACAGGTTGGGCCTAAGGTGCAAAAGCAGAGATCAGAGCTTTGTCCTAGCTATGGTGATTTCAGATGTGTGCAGTATGCACGTGTCAGGCCTGCCCCTGACTGCACGGGCATGGCAGGCAGCTGGGGGATGTTGGGCAAGTGATGCACATTCACTGTGCTGCTGTGCATTAGCTTTGAAGAATGGATGGATGGTGCATGGTGCCAAAAGAAAGCAGGGGCGGGGGTGTCCCTTGAGATCCCTGCCAAATTTGTTGTGAGTGCTCCTCATTACATGTCCCAGTTTAAGGTAAAGACTGTGTCCCTCTTTGTACTGTTTGGTTTCCTCAAGTGGCACTTTTTATAACCAGCAGATAACTGAGGAGCAGCTGCATCTGGAATGTGGCTGTACAGAGTTACTGAATTTCCCTTATTTCCTCTTGCCCCTTTTCATCCTGTGAGCAGTTCTTTATAAGGAGGTAAAGGGACAGCTCTCTTGCATCTTACCTCCAGCCAAGCACACTAAGAGATTCCGACCACTTCCTTGACCCTAATGTGTATAAAAAGGCACCTAGCTGGACTGTGCAAAGCATTCCTTTATGACCTTCAGTTTGGAGCTTGAAGCCTGATCCTAGGAGTTCAAATTGAGACAAAGTTGCTTCCCCTTGATTTGTCTGTGTTTCCAAGGCACATATGTATTCTGTGATGCCTGCTGAGATGAACTGGAGCTTGGCAACCCTTGGCAATCAGGATGCTGTGGGCTAGTGGGATCTTCTTAGTTCTTACCCTGCTGGCACCGAGGAAGATTAAGGCAGAGGGACCGCCTGTGCTAAGTGAACCCCTGCAGTGGAGACAGCCAATTTGTCTGTCCCTGTGCGCTGCATGCACAGGAATCAATCATGCACCCACGGGCTGAACGAGCTCTGGGAGCTTTTGCGGGTTTGAGATAAGTGATTTCTCAGAGTCCTGCTAGTCCTGGCTGGGAGAAAGCAGAGCAGATCGCAGGGCATTTCCCTGGCAGTGCTGATGCTCGCTTGCGCTCACAGGCAGAGACTGGTTTCTACTTTGCAGCCTGTCAGTGCAGCCTTGTCCCTTGTCTCTCAGTGAGCTCTTAGTGATCGGGAGGTTTCATCTGAACTGCTTACACCGACGCTCTCTCAGGGCTGTTCTCCCAGGCAGCGAGGAATTTGGAGGGCAGCTTAGGAACAAAAGACCTGAGACTAATGTAACCATTTCATACATTGGTCAAACATGCTCCAGTATAGCAGGGATGAAGTGCTAAAGTAAATTTCATTTTTTGCGCTGGCTCCAGCAGGAACTGAAACCATTCAGGACACTGAAGGGTTGCAAGGATGGGATTTTTTTAAGATGAAGATGCAGTGCTGATTCCTCAGTGAATAGGAAGTTCAGGTGGCTGTAATCTGCATAGCAATGGTGACTGTTTCTTTAACAGCATTTGTTTACCTCTTCTTCCTGAGAGGATTTGCTTCGTGAATGCCTTGGGAGATGAGAAGCATAAAGAAATAGGATGTTTAAAAGGCATCTAAATGGGTGGAAGAGTTTCAGTCCCTTCAGATACATACTTGGGAACTTTCCTTTTAACATCCCTGAGAACAAGCAGGGAACCCTTGGAGGGTAATGCTCCCTTTGCAGTTATTGCAAGGGCAAACTGTTGTGATCTGGTGTGCTCAGGAAGAGTTTCTTTTCTGAGTAATTTCCTGCTGAGCTTGGTACTGACCATGCTGGTAGAAAAATGTTAAAATCTAGGCATAGTCAGTCCTCCGGCTCACTGTGTTAGTAGCTGCCTAGATCCATGCTGCCTGGGGGTTGGAGCAGTGGGATCAGCCTGCATGTGACTTGTGGGTTGTGTGTAGCCTTTAGGCAAGGACCAGTGTCTCACCTGTAAAACTGTATGCCTGGCAGTGCAGAGAACAGTACCCTGCTGGCTCTTGAAAAGTTTTCCCTGTGTATAAAGAGAGGACTTAAAGCTGATCAAGAGCAGGGAAGGGTTTTGGTAACAGCCAGTGCAGATGTTTTTCCACCCAGACTTGGAAGTTAGTTTGTCTTGCTGTACTCATGACCTTTTAAGAGGCATTTGTTGTTTTACAAATAGTGTGGACTTCTGCAGACCAGGCAGCTCATAGGGGGCCAGGCTTCTGGTGTTGCTGGTGTTGTAATGTTACACCCTCCGTGTCCAAATGCCAACACCCCACTGTTTGGTGTCTGTAGGAACACAGTAGTAGGAACAGTGCACCATTAGATACACCCTGTAAGTGGTGGCTTGGCACTTTTTAACTGTCTTCCTGCATTGTGCTTTTTTGTAGGCGAGTCGCAGTTCCCCACATCGACTGTTTCTCCATTTAACTTGTCCTCAAATGACAAAAGTCACTGGTGAGCCTGAGCTGGTGCTGCTTGTGACTCCTAATCACATTTCAGCCTTCATGCTATGATGGTGCTTTTTTTTTCCCTTCAAAGTAGGTTGCTTTCAAGTGTCTTAATGAAACCATTTGCTGTAAAATTTCTTCTGAAGATAAAATGGATACTGCCTCACTGCCTAATGTCTTAATAATGTGCTTGGTTTTTTCCTCCTATATGAATGTATATTGCCTCATTAGGGCAGGAAGCGTGTGTGATTATGGATGTGTTTTCCTGTATTCCTTTCAGTGAAAAATTATACAGTTACCTAGGACTTTTTTTTTTTTTTTTGCCACTATCAGGATGTTTGTGCAGCAAAAGTCTTTCTGCAGACAGGTGAAGTTCTTTCTGGAATGTGGGAATTCAGCCTCCCAAGGTCATGTCTTTATGGAATTCCTCTAATGATAATGTGAAGAGTGATGGGCTCTGGAAGAACTGTCTACCTTGGAAAATTTGTTCATTTGTTTTTAAACCTGAGCTTTAGGAAGAAACGTTGTGAAACATTTGTGAGCCTTTTTGAAGAGACTCGTGTGTATGTTTGTGTCCATTTTGCATCATATTCAGTGTTTCCAAATGGGTATCAACTGAATCAAAATAAATTAATGGAAATTATTTATGGAGTGGCCTGTTGATTTATGCCAACACACACAGGTGAGCCAAATGACCAAAAGCTGCCACCATCTCATGGCTGTTCAGCTGTCAGCTGGACTTGGGAATAAGGGAGCAACAGTCTAAGGAAAAGTTGGGAAGCAGATGTTCTTCCAGTTCTGCAACAGTTGACCTTTGGGTCTGTTGGTATTGAGATGAAACAGAGACCTGCTGGCAATTTCTCAGCATCCTAGAATATTCCTAGATATTCCCTCATGGTAGGAATTTGAACGGGGATCTTTCATCCTATCAATCCATTATTGGTCTCTGAGCAGGTTCCTAGCCTGTTTGTCATATGTCTTGCTTTCCCACTGACACCTGCCCACATAATATACCCAGAACCCCAAAAAGGAACAATCTCTTACTTTAAACCCTTTTCTAAGCCATATTTGGAAATGACATGGATATTCTCCTTGTAGATAGTGGGAAGAGATGTAGCCTTTAATCCTGTTGGTATCTTGGGACAGCTGCTGAAAGGCAAGATGACTTTTAATGAGTAGAATCACAGGTGCCTTTGATTGTTCCAGATCTCTGCTTTGATTTGCCTGGGTGGTACTTCTGTCTGCTGTTCAGCTGTTTCTGTTTGAAGGTAACTTTGCACTGCTGACAACAAGGACCTTCCACCAGCGTTTTAGCTGGATGAGACTGGTGTTTGCAGAAGGGTGTCAGACTTCGACACCCAACCATGACCAGCTTTGTAAACTCCAGTGCTGTTGATGGGGACACAAGACACTTCTGTCTCTCCCCAGCTTTTATTTTTTCCCCATTGTGGCTTGCTGTGTTGCCCCTGCCAAGCAGGGCCATGTCTGGAGTGGCAGCTCCTGTGCTGGGGAGGCCAAGGTGCACTGCTGGGGCAGGTGACCATAATGGATAACAGGTCTGCAAAGATGTGAGCTGTGGATCATGCTGCAGTGGTCCATGGACCCCTCCCAGGCTAACTGTTGTCCCTCCCTGCCTAGGGGGAGTAGAGGAAATGGTTTAATACTTCAGGCACTCTTTCAGATGCAGTTTGTGCAGGGCCTAGGGGACTTGGAAGTGACTGGTGTACAGATGTAATGAGAAGATGGTATTTCTGTGGTTAAGGTTTTTGGGAAACCATGTAAGAACTCTGGAGGGCAGGTGTCAGTAGAGGATGGGGAATTTGCATCACTTCAAGATTCTGTATTTGCTGTTATACTGCAATGAAAGTCCTCCCCCCATCCCTGTGAAGGAGAAGGAAAGCCTGGCTGTACAGCCACCTCCCTCTCTTGCTAAGAAAAGCAAGGAGCTGACAGGCAGGAGTGTGCCTGAGCTGTGAGAGTGTGGGCTGATGACCAGCATTAAGGCATTGACATCTGCATCTAACCAAGTGTTGGAGCAGGAGGAATGCTCTGGCACAGCTGCAGGCTGAAGCTGTTTCCTTGGTCTGACAAGCTCTCTCACATGTCACCTTCCTGTGGGAGCCTCAATTTGCAAAACACTAACATTGTGCCAGGGATTTTAGGGGTATCCTGTGCATCATCTGGCACAGCCTTGCTTCTGCCAAGGAGGTATGAGATGTTTCAGCCAAGTGTGGATCAATAGGGAAGTCAAGAGGCTTCTCATCTCCCTTTTGATTCAGACCACTTTCAGTATGAATGTGCCAGATCCCTGAACATCTTCCCTACTCTTCAGCTGGATCTAGCTGAGGCTTCAGCTCCATGCTTATGCTAGCAGTAGGCAAGGGCTCTCAAAGCACAGCTCCTGGATCTTTTAGCTTCTTGCTGCTGGAACTGTCCAACCAAAGAGCATCTTGTCAGGAGAATCTTTCAAAGCTACTAGGAATAGAAGGAAACCCTGGAAAGAGAGAGTATTGGAGGCAAAGGACAGTTTTCAAAATGTTGACTGTACTTCAAGTTCTTTGGAGGGAACTATGCTCCACATAAGCAGTATTATTTTCATGATGGTGAGTGGGCACTGAGATGAGTGGGAGCTGTGGGCTTTGAGGACAAAATATGCATTGCTGGGGAAAGAATCTGCAGTTTAGTAAACTGGATACACCCCTGAGTAGCCAGTGGTTTGGGGCACCTTTTTAGCTGTGCAAGATGTAAATTCAGTACATACTCAGCCTGTTACTAGGGTCAATTCCAGGCTGCATGTGGGCGCATCCGCTCTACTGCCCCTAACTCCTGTTCCTCCTCCTACAGATGTAGCATGTCCTGTCTCTGTATGGTTGGACCGCTGCCTTCTCTGTAGATGAGGAAGGATGTGTCCTCACCTTTTGTCCTCTGGGTCACTGTTCTCCTTACACTGTGAATTCAGGTGGAGGGTGGGCCAAAGACTTTCCTTGTTGTGTTCATTGTCAAGGCCCAGTAGGGAGCAAAAGTCCAGTAGAAGCATGGGAGCATAAGGGCTGGTTCAGGAGTTCCAGGAGCTCATTCCAGGCACTACATGGCAGAGACTTTCAATGGGGAAGAACGTACTAAGAGCAAGTGGATTGCTGTTAGCACCAGGTGTGGCTGCTGGCTGTACTTGGAGCATTACTTTGGGAGCTCAGCCCCAGCTCTGCTCCTCCCTGCCTGTTTGGCTCAGTCCTCTGCACAAAACACTCCCCTTCTGCAGTGCCCGCTCCTCCCCGCAACACGAGTTATCCAGCCTCTCCCAGCTTGTGCTTCCTCTCACAATCTGCCTCTTAATGCAGCCAGATGGTCTGAGCTCGCCCACGCTCCACACAGGCACCTTCAGCTCCCTGCACTCAGAGAACAGGCGCTTGTCTGACCTGCTGCTGGTCAGGTCTGCACCGCGCCTTTGGGAGATGGGGAATGTTCGGGTGTTGCAGAGGATGGCTATGGGAGTGACAGCTGTCTTCAGACCTGCACCAACAGCCTGCGTGACAGCCTGGCTTTGTGGGCAGGGAGAGTTTCTGACTACATCCCTGTGTCCACATGGACAGACTCCCAATGCTAAAGCTTGGGAGTGTGCTGCTGTGCTCAGGCACCCACCCTGTCCTATGCCACTTTGCAGCATTTAGTGCTGGTCTAGGTCCCTGGCTCTGGCCTTAGGTCCAGTGCCATTCAGTTGGCTCCTGACACAATCTGCACCGACAGCTCAGTTGTATTCGTTTCAGATTTGGGTTTATTGGAAACTTCCAGTGCATATATGGGTTTTACAAATGATCTGTTACAAGATAACAGTAAACTGTTGTCTTCCTGGTGTTACTCAAGTACTTCCTGTGCTCCCAAATGCTTTTGGAGAACTTTGCCTATCTGGCTGTGAGAGGGAAGTGATTCTAGCTTCCTGCCTTATGTTGTTGCTAAGACATACTGTACCTGAACGGCATTACTGTGTCTGCATTATGCTGCAGGTTAAGGTTAACAGTGGTATGAAACTTTCATTTTAATCATGTCAGCTCTAGCTTATGTAAAAGCTACAGTCTGCCTTTTCCTTGGAGTTTTGTCTTTTTTTCTCTGAAGTACTGGATCAAGTGAAACAGCCCAGACAGACTTGCACAATACACCCTGAACTATTAAACAGCTTGGGAAGTGTTTAAGTGACAAGATAATTGAGGCTCATAAACTTGGGATCACCACTTGATACCAAAATCAAAGCATTTTGTTTGTGAGCTGGCCAGTGCTGCAAACAAGGCGGTCTCTTGCAAAAGAACCCAGGTTTTAGATTGTCCATATGCAGTGCTGTGATCTGGATCATTAGCAAATACGGTTTGCATAAACAGCTCTTCCCTTACCTCCTCCCATCCAAACTTTCCTGGCACAGTTAGCTAGAACTGTGCTCTGGGTGGCCAAGTTCACAGCAGTGGTTAGGGGTCAGCTGACAGTCAGGTCTGTCTGCCCTCTGGACAAGCTGTCACCCTACAGAGTACTGCCAAGAAAAAAGCACCGGGTTACTGCTTAGGTAAAAAGAGGTGCAGTTCAGTTCTGTGCTCCCTTGGATGAAGGAGGATTCATGTCAGTGCTGCAGCTCTACATGTGGAAATGGCCATAGCCTCAAACACGCCCCGTGCTAGGCTTTGGTTATCTGGGCTTTATAGCCACCAGCCAAGACACCCCTAGGGAGGCTTGCGGGGTCCTCCCCAAGGAGGAGCTTGAGGGGAACGACTCCATGAAGTGCAAAGTGAAACTGTCAGATAAGCTTCCATCTATGCTTTGTTTACAGCAACAGTGACCACAGGGAGCTCCTGTTGGATGTAAGACCCTCTGCACTTGGTCAGCCTTCCCCTTGGACTTGTTTCAGTCAGCAGGGAGATAGCACTGAACAGAATTGGTCTTCTTGTCTCCTTCCCATCTCATCTGACTCTCTTCTGTCATGTTTGGAAGTTAGGAAGAATTTCAGCTACTCTCCTGCGTAGCTGGTTTCTTCTTTCTTCTCTTTCCCTTTCTTTTTTCATCAGTAATGGGTACTGCCTCCATGCCTTGAATGCGTTCAGTGTAAGTCTCCTTAAAGAAATTAGGGACACAAGGAATAAGGTGACAATGTGCAGATGTATACATGACATAACAGACAATCAAAAGAGAACTTCTATTTGAGGG
This sequence comes from Dicrurus megarhynchus, assembly GCA_013399195.1. Classification (NCBI taxonomy): domain Eukaryota; kingdom Metazoa; phylum Chordata; class Aves; order Passeriformes; family Dicruridae; genus Dicrurus; species Dicrurus megarhynchus. The sequence continues at coordinate 1,101,623 of VXAD01003953.1, read as the reverse complement.
GGGAATTCAAATCTCAAGGATTTGTCCTTTCTGCTGTTAGTCAGGGCTGTCATATGTTAAGCATCTATGTGCAGATCATTTCATTGATATGTCAATCATGCTGGGGGAAAAATAACATACTGCCCTTTTCTATTCCTCTCCACCAAGAAATTTGCTCTTCTCTCTGACAGGATTCATTAGCTGGTGTTTGCTTAGCGCTCTAAAGATGAAAGAGGTTTTGTGAAAAATAAACAGGGCCTCTGAAAGAAGTTTCTTTAGGAAAGATGCAGGCTCATTTGGTCCAGACCAACCCCTTGGGAGTGCAGGCAGCTGGGCTCCAATTCTTACCTGATTTTAATCACCCCATCACAGGTGCCCTGCCCTGGGTTCCCACATGGGCAATAGGGACCAACAGTCCTGTCTAAAGAAGAGTTTGTTATGGCAAGGCCTGAACTGCCTTTTGCCAGTGGGGGAAGAGATAGTAAGGAATGATAGGTGATTGTGCTCCTAACAGGAGGTCATATATAGAATGAATACAGTCTCTTCTTGGGTCTGACTTTCCCCTGGTTCCTCCAGTTTGCTGGCTTGTTAAACTGCACTATTCAGACCTTACTGATACAGCAAGCTAGAACAGGTCTGCTCTACCACATAAGAGGTGAATTTAATTTAATTCTTCCTCCAAGGTGCTGCAGATCCTATTGGGGCTGTGCACAGGCACAGCCTACTCATGACTGCATGCAACTACCATGCTCTTTCATGGTGAGGCAGGTGAACAGACTTCTGTTTTCTGCTGAACTTTGACAATAGTTTTTCGAACTTCCTGCTAGAATGCTTTTTATGGGACAAGGAGTGGACTGGGTGTGTCCAGCTCCAGTCATGATTGGTAGAACTGACTGCTCTAGTTTTTGCAGCCAAGACAGGCTGGTGATGGCAAAAATGTAAAGACTCCTTAAGCAGGATTTCTAGTTGATCAACTTTGGATTTATGAACTAAATCATCTGCTATGGACAAAAAGTACTATGTAATTCCTACACAATCATTTGGCTTGCTATAATTGTACTTAAAGATTTTCCTAAGGCAGCTTTTAGCAAAAGCTGCATGGCCAGATCTGCTAATCAGCTTAGAAAGTTTCAGCTACTTATCCTTACTTAGGCTTTCACTGTATTCTCTTTTTTTGAGATTTAGAAGTCCTGTGAAGGGTGCCATTACACTTTCTTTTCCAGGCTGCATGGAAACTTAGCATAAACCTCTGCTGATGCTGTCTGTGCATATCACGGAAGCAAAACACCAGCAGTATAGAACCTGTTTTTCCTGTGTTCCTGGGGAGCAGCTGACCTGTCAAAAGTAGTCCCTAAAATAATCTACAGGGTATATTAAACTGAAGTAAAAAGGACTGCTGGTCAGGGCATACACTTACTTGTTACTGTGTTCAGTAGCAATCTTCAGCCTCTCCCATAAAGCTCTTTTTTCCTCCATGATATGATCAAACCATGCCCAGAAGTACTTCCTCATGAGGCAGACTGTGTGGAAGGTATCTGCTCTTTCCTCCTGAGTGGAGAGATATTCCTTGTACTGGGGAGGAGGACAAAGAAACAGGTGAGAATGGCTTTTTTTCTTCTTTTCTCTCCCAACCTCTGGCCCAATAAATAGAGCAGTGCTGAGATTGTGGCAGTGAAGGCTAGTGGGCACAGGAGTGGAGGAAAACCAGCAGAGAGCAGGGTTAGAGAGTGGATGGTGGAGGAGCAGTGTGTAGGAGAAAGTTCTGGGTGGAAGATAGTGATGGAGAGCAACAAGCTGAGAGAAGGTCTTTGAAGAAGGGAATAATGTTGCTGGAATAGCAGATGTTGCTGGGGATAGCAAAACTCTGCAAAGGTTGTGCTACGAGTGAGTGAATTTGCACTGTGGTAAGGGGAAGCGTGGCAGCAGCCAGCTCTTCTGGTATAATTTCTCCACTGTGGTGCAGGCCAACCTTTAGCCAGTTCCTGAAGCCCCGTCTCAGTAACATTTGGGAGTAGAAGTCCTCAGCCTGAGACATCTTCTCCCTGAGACTCTGCTGGGCATCCTGCAGCCAAGTCATCAGGCATTTCCTCTGCAGGCCCAAGCTGTGATGCCTTTGTGCCACCTGAGTGAAGACAGCAGAGACAGCAGCTGGTTACCTGAACTGGTGACTACCTAAGTATAAAGCCACAGAAAACTGAGTGCACTAGAAAATCATCTCAGCTTTATGGGGCCCCCCCAAACCCAGATTTCTGACAGCTGGAATAACTTACAGGATGCCACAAGGAGGGAAGGAGCATAAGGAACACCACCAGTCTCTCTACCAGGCCACTGCTGCATCACTTCTAGAGAATGCCCTTTTGAATGAGATGCTCAGTTTAACTGATTGTGGATGGGGCAGAGGCATGGCCTGTAACAGCTTAGTCCAACCCTGTCCATAATGCTGACCAGCAGGGTGGACATATGGAACAGCTTGTATCCATCTACTTCTTCCCAGCTGGAGGCCTTTGTGCATTTGGTGAAGTACTGTGAGTAGCTCCAGTTCCAGTGACTTAAATGGAAGCTTTCCAACTTAGCCCTGGGCTCTGGCTTGATCTTCAGGATACAGCTGAGTGTTATCAGTCTCCCCCTGATAAGGGATGCCGAGTCAGTCACGTGCAGAAATGTTTCATTAGCAATACTCCTGCAGCCAGGTCTCGGAAGCTGCCACTCACTGTTCTGCACTGACGACAGGGCCAGGATAGAATAGATTGTTGGATTATCACCTGTAGTGTCCTGCCACTAGCAGTGGCCAGCTCTGTACCAGCAACTTCAGAGACATGGAAAGCCCCGATGACAGGCTGGGGTTAACTGCTGCAGCTGAAGTTGCTTGGTGGTATCTCACTGATAAGCTTTGCTGCAGAGTAAGAGAACTGGCAGGTGCACGTCATATAACTTTAATTTTTTTTTCTTCTGTTTAATCAGCTATAAATGAGGATGCCATCCCCGTGGGATTTTAGTGGCTTTTCATGATTGTCAGATGGGATGATTTAAAGAACTAATATAGGGCAAGGTATGCAGGGAGAATTTTTGCTTTTTCCATCTCTATCTGGCCTAAAAGCCTATTAAAGCTTCTGCTAAGTGCTGTGTCTACTCTTCTTCCCTTCCTCCTATGGCACCAGTCATTTCCTTTACCCTAAGCACTTACCACTAGGTTTTCCTTGGCTTGCTCCCTCAGCCTTTTCCATGGCAGTATTCCCAGCTTTCTGAGAAGGACCTTCTCATAATGATCTCTAGCCTTTTTCTGGAGCTGCTGCTCTTTTTCCAGCCTCCTCTGCTTCTCCAGTTCTTTCTGCAATACAAAAAGCAGTAGTTTTAATTCCATCAGGATGAAGAGGATATTAAGCAATGACAGTAGATTATCATATTGGAGCTGGAGGTTCTGACCTGACAGGAAATAGGGATCTGCATCATCTTTAGCACTGCACACCAGACATGACCCCATGTAGTAGAACCTGTGTCCTAAAGCAAACTGTCTTCTCCTGGGAGATGATGGTATTCCTGGACACTCCCTTGGGCTGTATCAGCACTGCAGTTTGGAGTTACTGTAGCAGACATGTCACCTGTGGCTACCACAAGTGCTGATGTAGCAGGAACCTCCTCTGATGTCCAAAACATGTGCAAAGATGATTCTGAGTTTATGCATGGACCCTACCACTTAATCTAGCCTAAACAGAAGGGGAGAGATGTGGGCATTTCGTAACTGTATAATACTACTTTTAACTGATACTCAGGGATGAAGGTCAAACGTACTAAAACACTCAATCCAAGCAGAACAGTAGTTGTAGGTCAAATTCCTGTAGGATTTCAAATGCACTATTTGGGTCATTAGGACAACTCATTTCCAAGTAACAATAATGAAGTGCAGATATTCCTAGGTTAGCTCCAAGGAGAGGATGCTTCTATTCTTCAGGTGGAAAGCAGCCCTTGATATAACTGTCAGGCTTGTTTATTTTTGAATCACGTTTTTGTGACTGGTATCACTGTGTACATTGGAAGGGTGACAAGAGTGGAAGCAGTCTGAGAGCAGGCTAAACATGCTGCCACTGTGAGGGGCTTATGTGGCTCTATCTCAGCAGAGAATGCCCAGCAGCTGGGACTTCTAGTCCTGCTGAGGAGACGGACAGCATATACTTCATAGCACGTTTGGGACGTCCATAGCACGCCCCCTAACACTGCCAGAAAGCGGGAAGATTGTGAGTCTGTATTGTGAGTGCTGTGCTGTGGAACTCTGCTCTACAGTGAAGACTTTCAGTTCACATTACTCTGGCTGTTGACTGAGTACCAGTGGATAATGGATCTTCTTCCCTATCCCTGCTGAAGGGGAGAAACAGGTGAAACATTTGGTCACCAGCTTTTGCTGCCTTCTCTCCTCCCGGCGTTTTTCCCGCTGTGCTTCCTTCTCCTCGGCTTCCTTCCTCTGTCGTGCTTCCTGTTCAGCCTTCAGCTGGGCCTTGAAATGGAGAAAGGTGAAATTCAATTTGTTTCATGTGACCTTTTCCATGAACACAGATCTTTAAACTTTCCTAGTGTTCCTCTAGTATTGACCAGCATCTGAAACTTCAGAAGGAAGTAGACTTTTTCACATACTAGACATGATTTGTGCTCAACAGTGAACTGAGGAAGGGACAGGAAGGAGGGACTGTCCTTTTAACTACCTATATACATATCTGTATCTATCTATTTATTTTTCTATGTCTGTACATGTTTATCTTTCTTTGCCCTAAGTTATAGTATTTGTCCACTCTTCCTCTAAACTACACACCAAGTCACTTATTGAGAATTTGATTACTGAAGTCAGTTCTGAGTCCCTGGGCCCTGCTCTCAAGTTTCATTCCACATGCAAAGCAGCATTACAGGTACCCAAACATTTCTTTCCCCAAACACTGAAGATAACACTTTCTAATCCTAATGCAACTTACTAGCAATGTTTTCAGTAACAGTTTAATACCCTAACTTGAAGAAGGCTCCTCTGTTGGATGTGTATCACAGAATTTGTGTATTAACTATACAAACATTGTCAGTATCTTCCCTCTTCAGCAGAGATTTTCTAGAAAGATGCAGATTTTTACTAGGCAAGACTGCATGTCCTCAAGCTCCATGTGACCAGAGAGGAAAGGCAGGGAGGGGAACCCCACCACTGCCAGGTCCCATCAAGTGGATCTCTTTGTGCACTTCCACCCTTACCATTCTCAGCAAAGACAAGCTACAGTCATGGAGTAGGTGTGAAAAAAGTTTATGGGGGGGGGTAAGGGAGGCTGCTTCTAGAACTGCAATTTCAAGATAAAGTGTCTGCCTATGATATAGCAGGGCTGGTGCTGCAAAAGCAGCACAAACTACTTCTTTTGATGTGTGATGGACATTTGCTTTCTCTCAAGTCATAAAATTCTTGCTTTAGATAAATGGCCTTTTCTTGGTCTCTGACTATGGGGTTAAATCAGCATTTCTTGTAACTGGAATGATGTGAAAGACACTTTATTTCATTTTCCACTTTCCTTACCAGTTTTTCCTCTGTTTTTCGTTGTTTGGCTTCTTCTAGTTTCCTCTTCTGTTCTGCCCGCTGAATCGCTCTCTCCTCCATCCCTACAGAAACAGAGAACATAAGGCTTAGTGGAAATAGCTGTGGTGTTATGGCAGAAGTTTGGTGAACAAGGATGCATCACTCTATGCTGGGCCCCCACTGCCCTGGCAATGCCAGCACAAAGGGACTTGCTCTCTGCTGCCTCTTAGAGCTGGCAGTGTCATGAACAAGGAACCTACAAACGTTTTTGAGATGACTCAGGACCACGGCAATGACATTCTCTCCACCCTCCTTGGTTGACAGTCACAGCCATGAGGCTCAGTTATGAAAGAAGCTGTGTTCAGAGGGTTTGTCCCTGCCTTTCCTGATTGAGGGCTGAGGCTCAGGGCACATCATTTAGCAGCAATTGCTATAAGGCCTCCTGTAAGCTCTAACTGCTTATTTAAAAGCAATTTCATGACAAAAAGCATCACCATCACAGTGACATACAGGTACTTGGTCCCGCTAGTAAGAAACTACTGCATAATGCTTCTTTTGGAAGGTAAATTGCAATGCAGTGATCTTGCTGGCCATCAGCAAAGGTGTTACACACAGAACATGCAGAAGAGTTGGGAACCTGTGCTTGCTTCCTCTGCAGTTGCAGACAAAGCACAGGCTGGAGCAATCAATAACTGGGAGGCATTGAAGAGTTTTGAACACAGTAGGTTTCCTCAGATTCTTTTCTCCTCTCAGCTGTCCCAGGGTTCTCTGGCAAGGGAAAACCATTCAGTGATAACTTTGTCACTGAATTTTTTGGGGATCTTTAAACACAAGCATTTGAATGCTCTGAAAAATATGCTTGTTGTCTCTAAAGTGTACAGAGTTCAGGCAAATCAGGGTGAATGATGGCTTGGACTAGGTAACATTGGAGCTGAACACAGGTAGTGAAAGGCAACTATAAATGCCCAGCTATCATGGCCAAAAAGGTCTGGTGATCCTCCAACTACTGAAACATCACTATGATTATATTCCAGGTAACCTTTCATGCAGACTGTGACTACCCTGCATTGATACAGAAGAGCTTGACCATGGGATATAACCAGAATCCTAATTTACTGATGAAAAGGCTGTGTAGCATATTTATTGTGAAAATGCTGTTCCAGTGTGGCCAGAGAAGGGGAGATATCTCACAAAATATCGAGTTCCTTCCCCAGCCTGGCTACTGTTGTCTCATTGGGCACTTAATTCCCTTTGAAATCTCAACACCTCTGTCAAAACTGGATGAAAATGACTGCCCAGTTTAAATGTTACTTGGATGCATGACGAAGGGAATGAGACTGATGGCAAAAAACCCTGTACAGCTTCTCTCTCTGAGTCTTGTCAAAGCAGAGACAACCACAGGTGTTAGGAGTAACTCCCACAACAGTGTACTAAGTGTCGATATGAGGGGTTTGCAGTGTCTCAGGTTTCACAGATGCCTGTCTCAGATAGGAAAACAGCTCACCCTCTCTCACAGCACTCATCAGACTGGGAAAGAGAATGCAGAATTTTACTTGCATAAAATCATTAACCAGCAAAGCTGAGGCAAAGAGAGACATTTCCAGATAAGGTGTTGAGAAAAGCGGTCTGGAATGGTCTTTGCTATCTAGAACAATACCTTTCAGTATGGGATGAGGTGAGGTCAGCCAGCTGCTTTGCATTGCTGCCCTTGTGTTTCCTGGCCCATGAGAATCAGGTGGGCTGTGAAAGAAAAGAGTAAAGAAATTCTTCAGTGAAAGTAGTCAAACTACGTCTCACACCTACCACCTATGGCCTTGCGGTTTCTGTTCTCCATTGTGCTGCACTATCCCTGATACACCTTTTTTCTGCTTGAAATGGGACTGATGATGCATCCTTGCAAAGGAACCGAGTTCCAGGGCTGCTGCATGGTCTGAAATACAGAGGACGATGCTCTTTTTTCTCATGTCTAAATAGATCCTTGCTGCTACTATGGGTGACACTGGTGTTGCTGTTTCTAAGTGGATCCTGTATGGATCACCTGGTGTCGAGTCAGTGCAGAAAGGGAGAAGGACAGAGAACTGTGGCCAGTCTGATACTTCCCTTGAGGCTAAGTCACAGCTGAGAGGAACAGCAGATAGCACTAGCATGACTGAAACGTGCCTGGCACATTCTGTCTCAGCTTGAATGAGACAGGATGACTAACCAACCCTGCTTTATTGAGGGCATATACCTCAAAGGGGTTGTATTCTTGCATCTGGATTGTTTTTCCTCCCTTGTTTGAGTAACAGAATTGTTAAATGTCTGGGTTACAGCCGTAGCTTGTGCTGCCTCTTCTTTATCTCTGCTCAGCTTCTGATTTTCCTGCAGTTTAAGGATCAACTCTTGCTGTTTCTGAAGCTGCTGCCTCTGCTCCTCAATCACACGTTGCTGGAAGGCGTGACGGTGCTCAAAACGGCTGCCATAAGCAGGAGATGTCTTTGGACTGAGTGCCTGGAACTGCTGGAGGACAGTGGCTATTTGATTCTTGTACATAGCCTGGTCCTGGGCACTCAGGGCTGCATGTCTTATGGTAATCTCCCAGGCAAATTTGGGGTTTCTGCAGAAATGAGATGTGTGAACAACATCCCAACTAGACTGGTCTCTGGTCTGATCAGGCTGTTTCTGTATGAGGCAAGTTTCAGTTGGCTAGGGGGGAAAAAAAGAAATTAGGAAAATTTGGCATTGATAAAAACTAAGCACTCCTCTGCCCTTCCTGCATAGTGGTTTATTTAATGCAAATCTAGTGAGATCCCTGAGAAGTAGGGTAATCTCAGCTATGCAGTCTTTAACCAGTCAGGCTAGAGAGGCCCCATTATGCACAAAATGGAGGCTGTGGGAAAGAACTCTTAAGGAGCTGAGTGCCATTTCACCAGGAGGAAAAAATCCTGATCAGGCAAGAGCTTTGGCAGGAATACATCCTGACTATTTTGTCAGGGAGCATGGCTTAGGGCAGCTCATTTTTCAGGGATTAGCACACTCCATTTTGGACTGTGTTGTCCCTGCTCAGCACTCAGATGGAGAATAAAATTAAAAACAGTTGTTGAAGTGATCTACACAGCTGATCTGCCGATCACAGTCCTCTTTTAGATGGAAGAGAAGTCTACAAGGTGCTGCTTCCTCATGCCTCTTTTCCAGCTTTGATAAATGTTACCATGAAAGAGGTGCACAGTGGGGAATGAGGCTGCACCTTTCTGACACATGGTCATTCTCTGAAGAGGCATCAGCTGTAAGGTCTGCTTTCTGATTCCTAGGTCAAACCCTAAATTCAGTCCCATTCCTTCGGCACAAATTTTATCAGTGCAGCAGAAGAAAAATAAGGGCCTACTAGGATAGTATAAGCACTGAAAGAGATCAACTTTTGCTTACACTTAAGCAAACAGAAAGCTTGACCTGTAATATGTGTGTGTGAGCTCTAATACTGACATCAGGATACTGCTGTGGTACAGGTTTTACAGCCAGAAGGGAAGGTGGATCCAACCTGGCAAATGACAATTTAAGGAAGCAACCTCTGATTCTCCTCTCTTACCTCCCTGTGATGCGCATTATCCTGAAACAGCCAGTGACAACCTCTATTTTCCCCCATCTTTAAAGCTGGAGAGCTGCATTGGCATGAAAAATATCTCTTGTCATGCAGTCAAGTTATTCTTTTTAAGTCTAAGCTGGCATCAAAGATGTAACTAATCTCTCAGTAAAAGTGATCTGGGGGTGGGATGCTCATTGCGACTCAGAGTACATGAAGGGTTGTTCTTTGGCAGCACTAGAGATTATTTTTAAAACTCATCCATCGTCCTTCACATTTACCTCTGATTTTCAGACCTCTCTCCTCAACAGCTGCAGGCAGGTATTTGGGGGTCACCCTGGGAAAGAAGCTTTCCTCTGGGACAACATACTTTTTATTTCAGACTGCATAAAGTAAGTACTTTCTAAGAGTACAGCTATGCCAATAGGCAAAACTACATGGGAAGGACTTACCTTATCTTGCTGTAAATCTTGATGATTGTTTACTTCTGTTGTCCCAGGCTTGTTAACCTCCAGTGGCCTGTCCCCACCTTTCCCCAGTGACACAGCCTCCAGCAGCTGTTCCATCTTTCTCTTTGTCTGCAGCCTCTTGATCTGCAGCTCTCGCTTTTCCGTCTCCGCTCGGCTCCAGCGCTGCCAGGCCAGAAAGCAGCAGCGCAGGAGCCGACGCTGGTGGTGCTCCACAGCCAGTTGGGTTTTCCTGAATGACAAAACGTTTGTGTTATGGCAAGAGTGAGGCTTCTGCCAAGGCACGAAGCCGCATCATTTCCTGAGCCCTTTTGTTGCTTAACTCTGAAGGCCCTCTGAAGTTGTACAGAGCTTGTCCAAGGACGAGTGGGAGGGCAGAAAGGATGCCTGCTATTCTGAATTAAGTTTTGCTAGTTCACACTTTGCAATTTCCTGTATCATCTCTGGGATGCAGGATAGTTGCAAAAGAGGTATCCTGTTCCCTGGCCAGCTGCATTCAGGGAAGTGACAGTGTCTCACCCTGCAGCCTGCCAGACACCTGCAAGAGCAGTGTTTTCTCTGGATGACAGGGAATTCGTCCAACAGCCTCCTTAATCAAAGGCACTGGCCAAAATGATCTCTGCTACACTACTACTGAAACAGCAAATATATTAATCAGGAATAAATTTGGCAACTCATATTCTCTGGAGGCCAGAGCGAGCCAGGGTGAGATTTCTAGGAAAGATACCTACAGAGAGACTGAGACACAGGCTTGCTGGAAAGTGCTAAAGCACTTGTTTATATCTGTCCTCCTTTTCATCTGTGCCACAATGCCTCTGGCAGACTGCAGGCAGTGTAGCAATTTTCTCAAAAAGCTGCAGTTTCCCTCCTGCTGGATAACTGACAGGCTCCTTTTACAGTCCCTGATCACCGCTCTGCCCAAGTACGGCTGCAGTAGGAGGAATTCCACAGTAAAGGGTCACTACCTGTTTTGATCTTGGAGATGAACTTCCAATTGCTGTGTCTCCTGCTCTACTTTCTGGGCCCAAGTATAGTTTCTCCAAGCTCTCAGGGCCTTCAGTTGGCATCTCCAGTCAGCAAGGGCTCTGGCTTTTCCCATTTTAATTCTGCGCTCCAAAATGACTTTCAGCCAAGCAGAGAAATGTCGTTGCAAGCACTGCATGAGAGAGTTTCAGAAAACCAATGAGCAAGATACAGCCTGCCACACAAATACTGGTCCTCTCTGCCCTTCACCTATTCTAACTTTCCTTTCTGAGATTCTTTTTAGAATCCTCGTTTTCAACAATTACCTTGAGGATTAAAAAAAAAAAGTATTGCAGAGCATGTGCAGGTCTTCTACAAAAAGCAGAAAGGGTCTAGAAAGAGACCCTTTCATGGGGCTCCATGCCTTGGGGTGAAATGCACTTAGTTCACCAAGTGTAAAGGAATGAAATGGGTGAGGAACATAGAATTTCTAGAGACATGGAAAATATTTTTAAATCTAGAAAACGTCTAAGATGCTACAGGTAAGAACACATCTGTGAAGAAGTGCTGCTTTAAAAAAAAAAATTTTTTAACTTAGACAAAAATCAAGACACTTCCTAGAGTGAATTTATGACACGGCCTCAGCTCATCCTTGTTCCAGTAGGAAGCCAAACCTTTCCCCTATTGTGTAATTAGACTCGCTGCCTTTGGGAGTAATTTACATTGTACAGAGCAGCAATTTGCTATCTAATCTACCCCATAATTCTAGCCCTGTCACTGCAGACACTGTTCATTTTGATCCTCCAAGTGGGTCAACTCGCAGGACTCTGCTGTTCCCTTTTTGTCATAGTGCCTTGTGTTAATTGCATTCCTCTCTCACTTGAAATCTTCAAATGAAGACTTACAAAAAGTCAATGCATTAGCTGTTTCTTTCTGCTTTAGGAAAGTAATCAAAATGTCACTATTGCTTAGCTCAGCCACACTGTGGCTTCTCCCATTACGCCAGTCCTGAATTGTTCTGTGGTTTCATTCAGGCTTATCTTCACAGCTTAGACTGTGCTGGAGAGAGGTTGTATACTGCTAAACAGCAGCCAAACTCAAATCCAGCAGATGGGCAGATGGACTGAGCTGTGAGGAGAATCACCATAAAAATGATGGGATTTTTCTGCTGAAAAAAACCCTAGATGTAAATATATATACATCAACAATGATGACTGCTGTATTAATTAAAAACATTATGTGATGGATGGCATTCATACCTGCACTCAGGAAATTTATTCCCTTTGCTCAGACTGCCCATATAAAATTATTCAGTACTAAAAGATCATTCTTCAGTTTCAAGTATTTGATACGTTTAACCCAGAGCTGACCATGGTACCAGAAAAATGAAGGTAAAAGAAAGAGGTTCCTACTAGGAATTATTAAAGTTTGTTTGCCTTGAAAGAGCTGTTGCAGTAACACAGAATATCCTATTGCACCGAGTGGAAGGGGATCCTTGAGGAACCTGTTACTGTGGATGCGCTGCTGTGCATCAACTCTCAGAGACAGAGCTCCAAATTCATCCCAGGCTGCAGCATTTCTCTTTCCTCTCCCCATTCCTGAATTAGAGTCTGCAAGGCAATCTTTAAAATGCCTTCCCACACACAATAAGGGCTTCTCAGACCTTTTTTCTGTCAGTTTCCCCTTTTATTTCCTTCCTTGAGGGAAAACAAATCTCACTCCACTTCCTCCTCTGTACATCTCCTTATTTCTTGATTGCAGAAGCCTTTATGGTCTCATTTGTCTTGAGAACTGTGTCTTTTCCACAATTCTAAATGAAATGTCCCACTAAGTACACTTGAGGCACAGGCCCACTGGGGTTGGTACCTCAGGATTTCTTGCTTCTAGTCTTATAAGATACTTTTTGCCCTGCTCTCATGCTTTCCTAGTATCAGGAGGTCCTGGAAAAAGTAAAAACTTCTGCATAACCAGGACTTCTTACTTCAGTTTTGCAAATGGTAGCCAAGGGCAGGTAGCTCCAAGTCTCAGATAAAGAAAGGTGATGCTCACTCTCTGCTTACTGGTGTGAATCCTGTGCAGCAGCTCCTGATTCTTTCTCTGTTTCTCCTCTCCTTGCTCTTCTCTCTTCAGGACCAGGGGTGGTGACACAGTAACAGACACCTCCTGCACTGACAGCTTCTGAGGTTGTTTTTGTCTCTTCTCCTCCCTGCAAAGTGAACAAACATACAGATCTAATATCTGATATACCATCTAATACCTTCTCTTTCTGGCCAATTCTAAGAGAACCACCTCTACAGCTTAGACAGTTGGTGATTATTTTAACTCAGCCTTTTTAAAAACCACCTCTGTAATGGTTTGGGGTCCCAGAGATTAAACAGTCCAGTGCATTTCCTAAATACAGAAGGCAGAAGAAAACAGTAAATCATTTCAGTAAATATTTCTTTTCAGCACTTGTATGAGAAGATTTAGGATCTCAGGGCTGCCTAAGTAAATAAATGGCACTCCTAAAAGTGACATCTCTGTGACAACACAAGCTCAGCAAAAGAAAAAAATTATGTCTCTGCAGAATCCTCAGCCAAGAATGCTCTTTATCTTTCATAGTAGGGAAAGTATTGCAAGTGCTAGATTTTCAACACAGACTGCTTTTTTCTTTTTTTTTTTTTTTTTGTGTACTGGCCTTCCTGTGGCATTAGATGCTAGCAAGGCTAGATGTAGCTACAGAGCTGATGGAGAGAATGCACAGTGGTGCAAACACACTCCTACTTTGTGTTTCAGTACACATACCGTAATGGCTGAGGGGAGGATAAGACTATTCTTAGCCCACCTTCCCACTCATGGAAAACTCTGCCACTAATGTTGGTAACAAAAGACTAAAAGGTTTTGGGAGAGTTCAGAGACAATAACAGCTGTTTTGTTTGGGATCACCACTGCTCTTACATTTAACAAAAGGAGCTAATAAGTGGTTTTCATATCTCTACACACACACACCCACACACCCTCTTCCTTACATTCTCCAAACTTTTGCTACGGTGTGCTTCTTCTCAGCCATTTCCTTTCGCAGCTTCACCATTTCCCTCTGGATCTCCTCCTCCTCCTTCTTAGCCTGCAGAGCCTTCCTTCTATCCTCCTCCTGTGCTTGGAGCCTGGCCTCAGACAGAATTGCTTTCTTCAGGGACTCTTTTTGTCTCTGAAGCTCTAAGGCCTTCTGATGCCTCATTCGGTTTTCTTTCACCTGGGAAGGAGGAAATCGGCAAAATCGGAAAGCAAGCACCAAAGGCTGAAGAATTTGAAGTTCACTGTACACTGCCAGGGTGGGTCACAATCCACCTTTCACATCAAGCAAGAAACCCTACCCATAGCTGGCACTGACTGGAGAGATTCTGCTCTTCACCAGCAAAACACTCCATGTGAGAGAGTGAAATTAAATCAATATTCCTTAGTGGGAGCAAGTTCGGAACTGACTGCTATGGCAGCTCTTCCTGGCAGTCTTCAGAAAAAGGGAGAAAACTGAACAGTTTTAGTGAAAGCTGACTGTGCAAGCTACTGCTGAATGGCTAATGTGCACATGGAAATGAAGTAAAGTTTCAGCTGAACTGTGGAAGAGTATCTCTGGGTAGTTGCTTCCAAATCAGAGATTATTGCAGGCTCTGAGAGAATACTGGGGAGGTATCACTGAGCATTTGCTCTAATCCTATAATCCTCCATCTTATTCCTTTTAACTGAGCTGCCTTGCCTGCTCACCTGCTTGTGTCTGAGCTCCATGATTATTCGTGGATCTGCAAGTTTTTTGTTTTCCTTGATCTCTTCAAGTCTAAGGTGTTCTGCTATCCCACAGTTCACAACTTCACTCTGCAAAAGATCCTGAAGGTATTTCTGGACAGAGGAACTTTCCATTTCACATTCCAGATAGCTGCACAAGTCTGAAATGAGAAATTCCGATTATCTCAGGCTAGTCTGAAATGAATAAATCCTTCTGTCTCAGATCACAAAGCCTAATGTAATTAAAGGGATCACTTCCCCAGACTGTGAATGCATTTCTGATGAACGTGGACACACTGACTGCACTCCATTTATCCCCAGAGTCTTAATCAGTCTCCCATTGAACATGCTAGAGCAGTAACAATGTTTCATCCATTTTTTACTGTATCACCTCTCAGCATCTCAAACGGCTGTATAAACTTGACAGGCCTCAAAAATACTTGTTCACAAAGAAAAAAAATTCTCTTTTACAAAGGGAGGAACTGAATGTTTATGAGGCGCATTTATGCAGTCATACAGCAAGATGCTGTGAGCTGGAGGACAAAAATCATCACATTTAATCTTGTTTCTACTGAGTCCACTGTCCTGGCCTCAAAATAACTGTTACCTCTCAGTCTGACAAACCATAAGCCCTGATCTCCTTCCCCAGCACAGCCTCAAAGAGGAAACCAGGACTTGCTTTGCAGTGCTCTCACCATCAAAGTGCTCATACTTCGGAGGGGCTGCAGGAGGCTCTTCCTGAAGGACAGAGTCAACTTCCTCTTCTCCACCACTCAGCTCCAGTTGCAGTTTGGACTTCATCCACTTACTGAGCAGCTCCTGGGCTATCGTGAAGAAAGAGACTGATGACTTCACTTGCATAAAAAAAACTATATGGCTAAGTGTAAACTAGCAATAGTCTGGGATAGTTATATCATATGCTGGGAATGACTGAAAGCTGATCTGCAACAGAAAATAGAAAAAAGCTAAGAGTGCGGTTCTCATCTTCTTGATCTGTAAAAGAACAGGAAGAGAAGTTGGCAAATTTTGTCTCTGTCATATGTGTCACAAATTATTTCTTCTCCACCTCATTTTTCCAACTATGATTCTGTGGGCATTTAGATCACTCATGATTATTTTACAGCATTTATTGAGGAGATGGAATTCACATAAGGTAATTCATAACTCAGATAGTTTTCATATGTTTTACCACTGCACTTGCAGCCACTTAGATGGTTTCCACATCTACAGCCAAGGTTGTCATATGCTAAATTCAAAAGAACCATTGTTTGGACAAACTTTTGCTTCATGTGTATAGGTTAAACCTTTGCAAGTACCACATGAGCAACTGGTGAGTCTAATTACAAATCTGTCAGGTGGCAAACTTCACTTGGGACTCAGAGTTAAGACAGCAGCTACAGGGATGCACCCATGATGGATGTGGTACTCCTCAGTGAGCTCAAATGCCTAATGAACAACTGGGTACGAAATCCTTCAATGGACTGTTTGCATCTCCATTCTTCTGTGGAAAAACGAAAAAATTCCTTTTGAGTTCCTTCTCAAAAGCAAGGTCAGCTCATGTGTCTGCTGCCTCCAGAAACCAGCTGGCCTTGCTGCATGGGTGGCCAAGCTGTTCCTGAAGCAGGACACAGGGCTGTAAACTGCAAGGCATCAGGAGCAGTCCCAAGAAGCGGAGCCATCCTCAGCCGCCCGTGCAGTGAGGATGGACAAAGAGCCGGGATCTCAGCAGCCACTCTAGTGGCTACACAGTCAGTCTAGTCAGTCCAGTAAGGCACACAGTCAATGGACAGGAGCAAGCAGCTGCTCCAAATATCTACTCCCAACACAAAGTGAAGATGCTCCCTGGTATTTCTAAGGCAATATAGCCTTTTTCAAGCTTTCCTAAAAAACGGTGTGTTTTGAAGAAAGCATAAATCTAATGTTTGTTGTCCTTCAAATCACTTTTATTCTCTTTCATAATCTCTCAGGCCAGCTCAGGAACAGGGAAATATATCTAGTAACAGAAAGAAGAGCAGAAAACAACTTGCCACTTGGGGAAGGGTTACTTTTTTGACTGGGATTTGTGATCTTCTCATAACTGGAGTAAAAGTGTTCTGGCACTTCTCTTATTGATACCTTCCTTTGAAAAGTGGGCTATGTGTAGTTAATACCATGAAGTATTTTAATAATGGATTCCAGGTAAAAGAAGTTCAGTTGAGCTAGGAACAATTCTGAGGGATTGGTAGCTATAAAAAGGAACACCCTAGCAGAGAAGGGCAAACAATAAAAAAACATGAGGAAAAGATAACACCAAAGGAAAAGACAAGGCTTTTCACCAAAGCCAAGACAGCTCCTTTGGAGCCTCTGCGCTGTATAATGCATTCAGACAGTGCACTGTAAGCAGGTAAATGTATTCCATGTTGTCAGCTGAACCCTTGATGATGACAAGTGAAAAAGCTGACTTCCTGTATTGAAGTGGATGCTCTTAAGATGTGTCATTATCCCATTCTGTAATGCTGACTCTTAAAAGAGCGGTTAACTCAGCGGTTAACTTTTAAAATCCTATCAGCTTTTTACACTGCAGACATATTCCTAGCACTGATGGGTGATAATTTCCCTCCTCTTTGTTTTTTAAATCTACCACAGCCTTACTTTCAAACTTCAGCAAGCACTTTTGGCTGCAGGCTTTACAAAAGAAATATTTAGTTAGCCAATTAGTGAGGAAAATTCTGCATGGGAATCAAAACAGAACCACATCATTATTTCTAGATGTGAAATTTACATAGAGCAACTCCATTTCCACATCTAGTCTGCTACCAGAAATATGTCAGGTAATTTCACCTGGTTTCCTACAGCCCACTACCTTGGCTTTGACTATACAGTGTGTCTTCAAGTTCTTATCCTTGTCTTGACCTGGTACTCCAGGAGACAGAGTGTTTATCCTTCTCTTAGGTATGTCATTTAAGACCGACCTTGAACTCCAGCAATTGATCCTTCTTATGCCTTTCTCCATTAGATGAAAGATATCTGACTATGAACTGTTTCTTGTGAACTCAAGCTTTGCAAGAGCCTGTTCAGATCAGAACTACAAAGCTGGATCAAGAACAGTTCATTTCAGGCAGCTTGTGGCAAGCAGAATTTTAGCTCACCTTCCTCACAGGCCTCACGATGATCTTGCAGCCGTTCTGCAGTTCCCAGACTTGTCACAGGACCCCAAGGCCTCTGTGGATACCTTGACTTTTGAAGGGAAAAAGCTTCAGAGAGAGCATACTCAGAGGCTCGGTCCACTCTCTTTAAATTAAAGAAAGAAAAACTTTTCTGAGGATATTAATTTTTACATTTCCTATATCCACATTTCTCCTCCAGAGAGCAAACATCAAGTGAGAATGTAACACAAAACAGCATGACTGTTTTAAGGAATAGATTTCTTTTGAAATGCATTTCTACGACTGCTTGATTGCATAAACTGGACTTCAAAGTCATTAAGCAATAAACACTCATTTGGCAATTAGTGCCAAACACAGAGACTGGAGAACACAGAGAGAAAGGAAACACCCAGCCCCTGGAGGCTGTACAGAGACTTGCTGAGCTAGCGCCCAGCAACCAGCAACTATGAAATTTGATATCAGCTTTTTGTCATAGCCAGGCTGAGAGACTTCCTGTCCCATACTCATCTCTCTGAAACGTTAATGGTCCTGACATGTCACTGTGTTTTCACGAGTAACACCTGTGCCCCAGACAGTCCATATTTCTGAACTCCTTCTCTCTGTGCTGCTGCCACCGGCCCAGGACGCTGCCTGAGGAAGCAGATGCACACGCCTACCTGCCACAAGAAGCAGGCTGAAAGTGGGAGCATGGGTGTGCCCAAAGCAAAACAAGGGGAACCTCACCCTAGAATTCATTTTCTTTGATGCCAGGTGGTTGCAGGTGCAGGACACGGTGCTTTGGGGTAAATCTCTTGTATTACTTGCCCAAAAAACCTGCAGCACTGCTCAACAGCAAGTTTTAGGTGTTGAGTTTTATGCACAGCAACAAGACACCTTACTCTTCATAGCGTTTGGATTGGAAGGGAACTTTACAGGTCATCCAGTCCAGCCTCCCTGCCATGAGCAGGGACATCTTTGATAACACCAATTTGGATGGCAGCGTTGCTCTACTTGAGGGCAGGAAGGCTCTCCAGAGGGGTCTGGACAGGCTGGATTGATGGGCTGAGGCCAACTGCATGAAATTCAACAAGGTCAAGTGCCAGGTGCTGCATTTGCGTCACAACAACTCCAGGCACCACTACAGGCTGGGGGAAGAGTGCTGGAAAGCTGCCTGGCAGAAAAAGACTTGGGTGCTGGTTGACAGCTGCTGAACATGAGCCAGTGTGTGCCCAGGTGGCCAAGAAGGGCAATGGCACCTGGCCTGTATCAGCAATAGTGTGGCCAGCAGGACCAGGGCAGTGACTGTCCCCCTGTACTTGGCACTGGTGAGGCTGCCTTGAGTCCTGTGTCCAATTCTGTGTCCCTAAGTTCAGGAAGTGTGTATCCAGAGAAGGGAAAAGCTGCTGAAGGGTCTAGAGTAGCAGGTGAGGGAACTGGGATTGTTTAGTGTGGACAAATGGAGGCTCAGGGGTGAACTTATCATTCTCTACAAGCACCTGAAAGGAGGATGTAGCCAGGTGGGCGTCAGTCTCTCCTCCTAGGTAACAATCAACCGGGTATAGCTTCAAGTTTTGTCATGGAATATTTGAATTGGATATGAGGAAAAATCTTTTCACTGAAAGGGAGGTCAGGCATTGGAACAGGCTACCCAGGAAAGGGGATGAGTCACCATCCCTGGAAGTGTTCAAATAACCTGTGGATGTGCCACTTGTGGACATGGTTTAGCGATGAACATGGTGGTGCTGGGTTAATGGTCGGACTCCATGATCTTAGAGGTTTTTCCCAACCATCTCAGGTTACTCAGAGCCCCGTCTGTTGACACAACCTGACCTTGAATGTCACTGAGCAAGTTATTCCCCCTTGGCCCACTGTTCCTTGCCACCCGATCCAAACCTCGGCAGGGACTAACAGAAACCACAGCGTTCCAACTTCTCGTGTCTCTACCCGAACCCGAGTTTCACGCTGCCCACTCTGGCGCCGTTCGCTCGAGTGCAGCGCGGACTTCTCTCCCGCCGGCAAACCGCCCAGCCCCGGGAAACCTCATCCCTGATCCTGACCCTGCCGTGCTAAGTGCCCGCGATCCCAGGGAAGCGGGATCCCAGGGCAGCGTCCCGCCCCCGGCGCCCCCCGAGCCGCTGAGGGC
>VXAD01003953.1:972169-1081595 GCA_013399195.1 Dicrurus megarhynchus | reverse complement strand
TGATTTTTAGCGTGTTTAGGCCAAACTCATGGTGGTGACTTCAGAGTCGTGTTCCTGAGGTGGGCAGCAGGGCGAGGGAGGTGATTCTGCCCCTCTGCTCTGCTGGCACCGCACCGAGAGTGCTGCATCCAGCTCTGGAGCCCCCAACATAAGAAAGATGTGGGCCTGTTGGACCAAGTCCTTTGGAGCCCCACAAAGATGCTCAGAGGGCTGCAGCATCTTTCCTATAACAAAGGCAGAGAGGTTTGGGGGTGTTTAGCCCGGAGAAGAGAAGGCTCCAGGGAGACCTTTTACCAGCCTTCCGGTACCTAAAGAGGAATTACAAGAAAGGTGGTGACAGATTTTTAACAGAGCCAGTTGGGATAGAATAAGAGGTAATTGGTTTAAACTATAAGACGGTATCTCTTGNGTGATTCTGCCCCTCTGCTCTGCTGGCACCGCACCGAGAGTGCTGCATCCAGCTCTGGAGCCCCCAACATAAGAAAGATGTGGGCCTGTTGGACCAAGTCCTTTGGAGCGCCACAAAGATGCTCAGAGGGCTGCAGCATCTTTCCTATAACAAAGGCAGAGAGGTTTGGGGGTGTTTAGCCCGGAGAAGAGAAGGCTCCAGGGAGACCTTTTACCAGCCTTCCGGTACCTAAAGAGGAATTACAAGAAAGGTGGTGACAGATTTTTAACAGAGCCAGTTGGGATAGAATAAGAGGTAATTGGTTTAAACTATAAGACGGTATCTCTTGTAATGAGGGTGGTGAAACACTGGACCATGTTGCCCAGAGAGGTGGTAGATAGCCCATACCTGAAAACATTTAAGGTAAGATTTAAGGTAAGACTGGCAAAGCAGCTAACTCTCAAAACTAGTTAGGTAAGTGGCAATTGAAAGGAAAGATTAACATGGTAAAGCCTATGTGGTTGTTGAATGATCTTGAACACATTAGTGATGCTACCCAAAAAGTCACAGTCTAGCTTTGTGCTCTCCATCAAGTCAGCGGTCACTGGTCAGTGCAGGTAAAAGCTTTACGTTTTTGCCTCAGAATTATGAGTGCCTTGGGTTGTGAGCTGTGATTCTTGAGCTCTGTGACTCTGGCATTTCATTCCATCTGTCCCTGCTTTGCTGCCTGACAGCTGGATGGCAAGTTCAGTGTCAGACAATGCATAAGTATGGAAACAGAAGCCTTAGTTATGAACCCACCAATCTCTTTAGACCGTTGTCTGCTTGGTTAATGTGTTTCTGTATCTGGATTGCAGGGCAGAAATTCATGACGTTCTGGAAGAGTATAAAGAAGGAGCTGCAAAATTTATAGGTAAAGTGCAAGTGTTTGTTTGTATATGTGAGTGATAATGCAGGTGGATCCCACTAGAGCATGTTCAGGCGGTACAGGAGGCAGAAAGATGTACATTTAGGCAGAAAGATGCTTGCACATTTAGGGATTTTCTCACTCAAAGTGCCACTAGGAAAGACTTGAAATAGTATGTTGTCACTAGTATGGCCAAAAATCCTTCAGTCAGGCTACAAAGTGTAATTTCTATAATTTACAGACAGCTCTTTGCGTATGCAATCTAGCACATTTTGTAAGAAAAAAAAAATTGAGTTGCCAACACTTGTTTTGTTTGTTTTATATTTTTAAAAAGCACATATAAATCTGGGATGTGCATTTCATTATATAAAAAATATTATGGTTTGGCTTTCCAAAGGAAGTTTGCACCCAAATTTCAATGAACTTTAACTGCTTTGGAGCAATTTACTCCTTCAAGAAAAATTGAAAAATGTCTTTGTCTGAAACTTCCTGGAGGATTTACCAATTTCAGTGACTATCTCTGAAGAGAAGTCTGTATGTCACTGAGACATACTGTCTAGCTTTCTGACATTTGAAACCTCCAGTCTGGCGGGGATGATAAGTTTCTCATTTGTGTAGTTGGTAATGTTCTCTCACTATCGTGGCTTTTCTGTGAGGGTGGTGAGGCGCTCAGACAAGTTGCCCAGAGAAGCTGTGGGTGCCTCATCCCTAGAAATGTTCAAGGCCAGGGTGGATGGGACTTTGAGCAATGTGGTCTAGTGGAAGGTGTCCCTGCCCATGGGGCATGATCTCTAAGGCCCCTTCCAACCGAAACCATTCTATGATTCTTTGTCCTTCCTTAAAAGTTTTAGGCTTGGGGTTGTTGCTCAGTTTGGATTGTGTCAGATGTCAGGTGTCTCCAGTGTATCAGTTATCAGTTGAGTGGTCAAGTGAGTCAACTGCTGGGTCTGGAAAATTTTAATAGGTGGAGTATTAATCAAGAAGAAATATAAATAAATCCCAAAACAGCTATGTAGGCTGCAGGACCAAAGGGTATTATTTCCTGGTTTGTCCTGCTGCACTCTCCTCCAGGCAGTTAGTAAAACTGAGGAAGAAGTCTGCCTTCTTTGGTGCTGAGACATAGATGAACAATATTTTCTTTGTCAGAATGGATGGACTTGTGTGGGGGACAATACCCTGTTTGTTCCCTTTTGCAGATCTACAAGCCACATCTTTGCATTAGCTTTGTTTTGGTTCATGAAACTCTCCTCTGTGTCTGTCTCTCTGTTTTCAGGTATGCCAGATGCTGTGCTCTACTGCTCCCTTCATGACCCAGTCACTGCCTGCCCATCTGGCTACAACACTAACAAGGTACAGTAGCTGTAAAGACTTGAGAGGGTCCACCTAAAGTTCCTGAAAGAAATCTGCCAGTCCTCCCTTCATCATCAGTATGGACGTGCTCAG
This sequence comes from Dicrurus megarhynchus, assembly GCA_013399195.1. Classification (NCBI taxonomy): domain Eukaryota; kingdom Metazoa; phylum Chordata; class Aves; order Passeriformes; family Dicruridae; genus Dicrurus; species Dicrurus megarhynchus. The sequence continues at coordinate 1,078,857 of VXAD01003953.1, read as the reverse complement.
ACAGCCACAAGATAAGCAAAATAAATCTTTGCACAAAGAGGATTATCATTTATGTGCTCATACCTCCAGCTAAATAAAGCTGTACATGTTCTTGCTTGGCAGCATGTGCCCTGAACAGTTTCTGAGCAGTTAAGGGGCAATTCAGGTAGGAAGGAGAGCTCTGGTGGCCTACCATGCTGTAGTGGTTAAAATGGCAGTAAAAGAAAATACCTGTGTTTTGGCATATGTGCTGTACAAGCTTATGGTGATGCCACTGATAAGCAGTACATCTGAACCCCTGTGTGTGTATTTACAACCTGCTACAGCCCACAAAGGGGAAGGACTTGAGAATTTTTGCAGGAGGGTGGCTCAGCAATCCAGGAGTGCATAGTGTTGCAGACATTTGCCTGTTCCACCCCACAGGCACACACATTCCCTGTGCAATCCACACACTGCCTGCTGTCTGACACAGCTTTGTGCTGGAGCAGCCACTCCTGGAACCTGCTCAGATACAGTCAGTCCCAAGGCCTGTTTGGGGATGGCCACATTTGGTGGAAGGTCACTGAGTGACAGAGGATAACCACTGCCATACAGCTATCAGTGTATATTCCTTGCTGCTGGGATCCAGGCTGGGTCCTGTCTCTCTGCAGGCAAGGAATTACCTGAAGCTTGTCCCACCATTGTGCAGCTTTGAGGTGATAGCAGCAATCTGAACCTGGGTGTTGGAAGTTTGATTCAGACTTTTTTTGGTTTTTTAAATAAGCTGCTGAAGATATTTGTCACCTCGTCGTAAGGCCTTCTGCAGCTGGATCTGTGCTGACAAATACTTACGAAAGCTTTTTGAGAGCAATGGGACAGAAAGCTCTGTGCCAGAAAGCCTAACATGGGCTGGATTTAAATAATCAGAGGATAATGCTCAGCTCTCTAAGCTGCATGGCTATTTTATTTATTAAAGCAGCTTTTTTCCTCTCGAGAACAGAATGAAGGTAACTAGATGTGATAACACTGCCCTTTGGCTCAGACAGCTCTAACTTTCCTCTGCCTGTCTTCACCAGCTGTTCCCTGATGCTCTCACAGTAAGAGGCAGCAGGTACTGTCTGAACAACATGCCTGCTGCAGAACAGCCTACAGCTGCTGTGTTTCAGTTATTCCACAGATACAAATTTTGGATCTCCTCTCCTTGGAGTTGCTCTTTTTTTTTAGTTGGAAATTTGCAAAAGATGTTATTACTTTGGAGACTTCTGTTTTTATTCAAATTTGGTGAAATGGGCTGATAAGGCCAGAAGTAATCAGGAGAAATGGATGGATGGATGGATGGACGGACGGACAGACGGACAACAGGCTCATGGTATACTTGTGCAATCCTTCTGGGTTTTTGTGGGGACCAGACCAAAAAAAAATTGTTCTGCTCATATTTTTTGCATTGGCTGATGAAATTCAATTTGCAAATTAGTATGCATGAGAACTGCACTGCTTAATCTGTCTGTCTGGCATAGGCTAGGAGAATGTGTTTAAACCCTCAGGCCCCAAAAAGTGCCCATGAGACTCCAAGCTATATGCTGTTTCTGATGGCTGAAAACCCTTTCTCATTTAAGAAAGCATGAACAGAATTGCAGATGAAGAGAGCTGACTTCCAAAGGGCTCGAGCCCTGTACTTAACCTACTAGAATACCCCTTTAAAGTTTTGGAGCAGCAGTGTCACAAGCCTAACAATAATACAACAAAAGCAATGGCCAAGCTGCACTCACGGGTTAATTACAGATTCTGCAAAATAGGCTAAAATGTGAACATTTTGTGAATCTGAGTGTTTAGTGAATTGAATGGTGACATCTACTAGCTTGGAGGTGTTCAGGTAAGATAACCTCTCTGTCCATGTGCTTTTGTCTTGCTTTAAATTCTTTTATGGGTATCAGGGATGGAAAATGGGGTCCCATGTGTGCTGGCAGGATGGGAAACATGTGAAGAGACAGGGAAGACTGTGTGTGAAATCCTAATGAGCATGTGCCATTTCTTACAGTGGCTTGGTTTGGGTATTTTACTGCCTTCTAGAGTTGCTGGATTTGGGACCTAAAATAACATGGGGTTCTAAGATTGAGTGCTTAACAAAGTTTTGTACTTTTCCCAGTCTATATGGTTTATATATACATGTACATTCACGTGTGTGGTATGAGTTAAGTGCTCAGAAGAGGAAATAGTTTCTTGGGTTTGCATTTTGTACAGGAAACTAGCAAGCTGTATTTGCCTTTGCAGCCTTTGCTGCTTTTTATAAGCTTTTGCTTACTTTTGTGACAACATAAGTTTGGTGGGAACTCAAGCTTTTTTTTTTTTTCCAATTCTGCCACTAAATTGTGTGTGATGAGAGGCCAGCTGCTCTATCTCACATTTTCTAACGTGGAAAAGTCAGTGTTGAGTGGGATGGTTTCACCAGAGTATCTTAGAAATTCCAGTTCAGTCATTTAGCTCCTTTCACTCATTGTGCCAAGTGCAGCTGATTATCTGAGCCATGCCCCAGGACAACTTATCTAATGAGATATCATTCCAGTTATCTGGTGTTTCACCAGAGCAATTCCTTCTCTCTTTTCACCCTTATGATCTGCTATCCTTTGCAACTGATGTTCATCCCTATTCTTCCTGTACAGACGGTCTCCCTGTGGGGAAGCTCAGGGCGCATGGAAGTGACAGCTTCCAAGTTCATGGACATCCAGCGGGCCATCCAGCCAGATTGGTTCCAGTGCATCTCTGATGGAGACACCATTTCTGGGGAAGCTGGTAGAAAAAGAGCCAAGAAGTCTGTGGATAGGTCACTTTCCTTCTTGGATATATGCCTTCAGCTGCAAGAAAAATCACCGGTAAGGTCCCCAAAGTACTGAGGCAATAGCACTGCAACTGCTTTTTGGTCTGTGCACATCCAGCCCCAGGATGTGATTTGGTAGGAAATTGTGTCACGTGTGTGTATCAGAGAATGCCCATCTTACAGTCCGGAGCGAGGTATAACCAGCAGTACAGTGAGTTTTCCTTCCTTCCTTTAGTAAATTGTCTTCTGTACCAGGGTCACCCCTCATCTCTACCAGCTGAGAACTACTTTTTAGGGGTTTTTTTTCTGCTTTTGGACTGTGGTACATTTCTTTCACTTACTGTATTATTAGATGCATGGGCAAAGTGGGATCTTCTTCTTCAGATTGAGAAAACCCATCTTTTTGCTCTGAAGTCCCCTTGGTTCCAAGTGAAGGAGGATTTGATAGCGTTAGTCAGTGGTATTCTTTATTTCTTCCAGCAGCTTTGAAACTTCCCTCCCTTTTGGTGAAAGGAGATATACTATCTGAATCTGCACTACAAGGGAAAACAGGTGACAGGAGTTGATATTTGTATCTCCTAAAAGGGAATTCCTTGTGAGATCTGGTGTCTGACAGCCAGGATAATGGCACCTGCTTTGTATTTTGCACTAACACATCTCTTGCTGAGGCCACATCCATAAAAAGCCGTGTACAAAGATGGTGTGTGGTTATTGCCTTCTGTAGGGAGGTGGGAAGAGTGGCATCAAAATTCTCAGTGAGTCAGTGTCAAAGCAAGGAGCAGAATCTTGTCTCTACTAGTCTCCTTTCTTATGCATGGACTTCACAGTGTTGTGTGGAGAGTAGTCTTGAATGAGATGAAATCCTATGGTTCTGGCAAGTTCCTGGGAATGTGGGGCTTAAGTAGCAGGCATCTGAATTCTGGGCTGTGAGATGTCTTTCATGTCTTTGGCAGAGCATGCTCTAACACTTGTAGCTTTCTCCTGGGACAGGAACTACAAGGAAGTGTAATGTTTGGGGCAATTGAAGGTGGAGATATCTTGGAAGAGAGGCTCAGATCAGCCAGGGAGACTGCCAAGCGGCCTGTAGGTGGCTTTCTGCTAGATGGCTTCCAGGGAAGTGCCATGGCCAAGGAGACCAAGTTGAAACTGATAGCTTCTGTCACAGCAGAGCTGCCAGAGGATAAACCAAGGTAAGTTGTGTGGGCAACATCCCAAGAAATCCATCTGTCCTATTATGAGGAGCATCGACAGGCTGCTGTGCAGTTTCCCTGTAGGAAATAATTGCTGTATTGCACAGCTCTGTATGTGCCAGGCTGCATAAATTTTACCACTGTCAGGCTGCAGTCTTCATCACTTGTTTCAGTTTTTAGCTGCAACTGCCACCAGGCTTTGCTCATGCTGTGGGTTTGAGTATTCTCCACATTTGTCATCTTTACATTTTTAGGAAGAGTTACAAGTAGGGTATGTCAGAGTTACTTGCATTTCATCTTGGAGGCCATGGTTTATTTGAAGTTCAGCTTGAACAAGAATGTTACTATCTAGATATTTTGCAGGCACTTCTTCTCAGTAAACCTGTCATATTTGTAGTCCTCTCTGGTCTGAACTGGAGGGTGGCAGAGAGGGGTGCTGGCAGAACCAGCCAGTGCTTGCTACACGATCTTGGTAGCCAGCTCTGTCCTCATCCCTGAGGCACTGAGCCTGTGCACTGCCTGGGGTGGTGCAGCCTGGCCCAGAACAGTGGTATTCTGTTCTTGGACCATGTGGGGCTTACTGCATATCTGAGTTGCTAGTGTGCCCATCAGACCCATGCCAGGGAGTGGACAGGAGTGGCAGCTTTCTTGATCCTTGTAACTGACTAACAGTAACTAAAGACTTCTTGAAAACGTGTGCTAATATTTGCTAGTGGTTCAGAAGTGTAGGGGTTTCTTAATTGGGTTGAGCCTGCTGGATTGCTATTACCAGAGCAACTGCTATGGAAATAATATGGTTGCTTTTTTCATGGTTTCCTGAAGAGAATGACTGAGGCCCCACTGTGTTCCTGCTTCCCTCTGCTAGCAGAGCATTGCTCTGACCTAATGGTGTTTAAAAGGAAATGAAATGCAAAAGCACTGTTCCTGGTGTTCCAGCTTGTTCTTGCTTAGTGATGCCTGGGGTTTGAATTTTCCTGACAATTAGAAGGCTTGCTGTGTTGTTGCCATCCTGTCTGGTTGAGCTACTTAAAAGATCCCCTGGGAGCATTAGAGTCCAATCTGCTCAGCTAACCTCAGTGGCTAGCAGTGCATCTGCCTCATCTATCAAATAGTTTGCTTGTCTTGTTAAGACAACTGTTTCTGACCTCTTGATAGGAAGAGAGCTGGTTAGCCCCAGGGGCTCTTGGAAGTACCTCAAGTGAATTGCAGGCAGTCCTTGCTCCTGAATCACCCTTGCCATTCTGGCTGGAGAAGTTGTTTTTCAGCTCTGTTCTACTGCAATATGAAATTCTCTAGAAGAGAAACACTTTCTGTGCTTTACTCAAGAAGTGTCTGCTTTTTGTGTGATGGTAAAATGATCTTATGAGTGTACTCTTTATAAAGAGTCCTTTCATGTACCTAAAGGTGCTGAAGTCTCTTGATAAAATTTGTTTTCCTTTCCAATAGCATAGGAACCCTTGCAAGAACAAATGTTTGTCCTTACCTGTGCAGAGATGAGTTTCAACAAGGCTTTGATCATATATACAGAGCTACTGTTTTGACTTTTGCATATCATTTCTCCCTGTCATGGGAGCCTGAAAGATAAAACATAAAACTTCTCCTATCCTTATTCTGTGCTCATCAATTTAATTGGAGTACTTAGAAAAGTGACTAAAAATGGCACCTTGTGACTTCATTTATCAGCCCCTGTGTATTTTCCTAATTATCTGTTTAGCTCATTGCCCTACATTAACTTCTACTGCTTTCAGCCCAGCCATGCACCTGCAGGAGAGCAGGCACTGCTCTACTCTCTTACACTTCACCCACCCTTGGTGAAGCTGCCAACTAAATTTGGCTGCCAGCAGGATCTCTATTACCATTGATGGCAATCCAGCCAGGCTCTTCCTGGCTCTTAATGCCGTGTCTCAGGAGATGTTGCAGCCCACGTTTTTGGGTAAATCATTTGAGCAAGTAGAGTGTAAAGAGAAGGGAAGACTAAAGCAAGGAAGTTTTGTCTTTCTAATGATGTTTCTCATTAGTGCATTCTCCCTCGGGCAGTTTTCCAAGTGCAATACGATGTGTCTGTCACCTGCAGGACTTGTATCTTTGACCAGCCATCTACTGCTGTCTCTGTTGAGACTCTTTTTAGACTGTCTTCTAAACAGCTAACAAGCAAAAGGGTCCATGTCTCTGGGAATTGGTAGTTCACTGGGGCACAAACATGATTAAGGAAAGTATCTGTTCTGTGGCACAGATGTTTTGAATCTTAATTGTATTTATGTGTATGCGAAAGAAATCACATACAAATCACTTCAAACACAATGAACAGAATGGGGTTTTTCTGCAGTAAACGAGGGATTATTGCTGTCTTCCAAATGGCAGAAAATGAAATCCTGCTGTGTACTGGATGGGTTGGAGGTGGGAAAGTGGAAGCACATGGAATTCTGAGTGATAACTGTTGTGCCCCCTGACCTTCTGGTTAGCAGTTCCAGAGATAAGCTACATGTGCTGCACATGGCTTGGAGGTCTTTTCCTTCAGATACCTGCTTGCTTCTACTTAGAGTATTGTAGATTTGTCTTCCTGTTTGTCTCCTGCAGAATCATTCACGGTGTAGGCAGACCAGATGAGGTGCTTGAGTGCATTGAAAGGGGAGTGGACATTTTTGAGAGCTTCTTTCCCTTCCAAGTGACGGAGCGAGGCTGTGCCTTGGTTTTCAGTTATGACTGCCATCCAGACCCTGAAGCAACAGGTAGGCTTCTTGATGGTCTTACAGCTTTTACATTTTACATTGTGGCAAGCATAATTCATACTTGGGAGGAATCTGTATTTGAGGGCTTTGTTCCTGGAGTAAGTGCAGTGACCACTGGAAAAACTGAGATTCCACTACCAGGTGTTGTTTTTGAAGGTGGGGTACTTTGGTGTGAAATCTGTTGAGTAAAACTTGAGGCCTCTGAATGTCTCATCAGCCAAAATATGATGATTAAATATTTCTTAAACACCTCCTGAATAGAGGGGTTTTAGTTTGACACCATTGGCAAATTTTCTGTTACCTTTAGCAGTGAAGGTTGGACCTATTAAGTGATCTCTAGAATTAACTGAAGATGTGTCTGTTGTAATAATATATTTTTGAAGTCCTTTTTTCTAGCTGTCAGAAGTTTCCCATTTATTTGGGAAGTTTTTCTCCCTGTCCTTGCATTCATGGGTTTGTATCAAAACCAAAATGCTCTGTTCATAACTCATTACACTGTGAGATGGAAATGTATATCACCCATTAAAGCACCTATCAAATGTGTTTCAAGCAGCTGTTTTGTTTTGGCCTATTAAATGTTTTTATTACAGGGAAACATTTTATATTTTTTCTCTTGGGTAGAACCTAGTGGCTTTTCATGCCTGGATAATTCAGGGCCAGCTGAATAGAACAGAACATCTTGTTTCTTTGTGCTTGCTGCTCTTTTTTTAACCCTTCTCTTTGTTTGTTGTTCTTTATCTTGTCTCACTTTATTCTTAAATTATAAGGCTCTGGGTAATGGCAGTAGTTTTGTCCTGTGTCTGTTTTAAACACAGTAGGCACGGATTATACAAACAGTAATATTGGTATTTCCAGATACATCTCCTTCTCCTTAAGAACAAACTTAAAAATGCAAACCTACAAAATGAGATGGTTCTTTATTTTTCAGATAGCTGCTGAAAAGGCAGATATGGAACCTACCTCTTCTGAATTAGTGCTACCAGCCTCTTGATTCCAGGGTTTTTTTAAAAAAAACCAAGAGGCATCTAAATCCCTGAGTCTGATCACAGCATGGAAAGTAGAATGATTGAATGCAGATGAGTTGCCTGTCGACTCTAACAAAGTCTCAATAAAATCCATTTGTTCAGGTGATTGCATTCTATTCAGCATGCAGTTCAGACAAAATACTTTTGATGTTTTATAAAGAATTCAGCTCAGTAGAGCAGCAAAAAGTTATACTGTTGTTTTAGCTCTAACTTTTGATTAGTTTTAGTTGATTAGTTTTCACTTGTCTCTTGCTGTTTTAATCATCTAAAAGTGTATTTGTGTTAACTAACCTATGGCAATTAAAGTAAAATATCTGCTTTCTAGAAGAAAGAGGTGGAAACTTGTGGCAGGAGTTTTCATTTGGCAAGAGAGTAGCAGAAATATCTACTCCAAGGTTGCTACCCTTGCTTTGCCCTTGCTCTCTGTTCTAAGGCTGTTGTGTTTTTAATTTAAGCAGTTTTAACACAAAATGGGGCCCAGGACCTGGAGAAGAATGGTGCTCAAGAAGACCAGGATGAAGTCTCCAAAGCTGACCCAGAAATGACACCATTTGAGATATTTCTGAAAGACAAAAAGTATGTGAGTTTGTGAGGAGGATACCTGCAGCTGTATCACTAAATATGATGCTTTTGTCCTCTGGATTTATTTGCAGCTGGTCGGCAGATGGATGAATGGCTTCATAAAACATGAAGCTGTTAAAAAGAGTGCTTTGGACATTGAGTGGAGAGTGTTGGACAAGCATTCTAGCTTGTTATCAGGCAACAGCCTTTCTCTGAAAGCGCTGTCTTTTGCCTGACCTAGAGCCAGGGGTTTTCTGATCATTTATCCAGCAAACATTTTGTGGTCATAATTATGTCTCAGCTGAAAGACCATAGGTTCACACAGGTGGTCTGGGAATCACTTTGGTCTTTCACATCTGACTTGGGTCTTCTTGAGATACTAGATTGTATTTAAACTATGGAGACTCTCTGCTCTCTGACTCAGTTTGGCCAGCTGCAGAGCAGTTCTGCCATTTCTGGATACTTCACAAAAACTTTGGCCGTTGTTACCACTTGTCCTTCCTTCTCTTTGCCACAGATACTTCAGGCTGAGTAGACAATTGTATTGCTTTGCTCTCTCCACTTTGTGAAATAGTGCATCTCACAGAAGAGGGGAATACTGTTTTGTGAATAGTGGGATTAGTAAATCTCTGGTTTCGGTGGCTTTCTCCTTCATAAACTGTGTGATAGCTGTCTTGCACTGCAGCTTTTCTGCCAGGGAAGGCACAGATAAGGCCTCTCTCTGCTGTTAGCTGTGATGTAGTCAGAGTTATTCTGACTTACATGTGTGGCCTTTTGGCTCTGAAAGTGAGTTCTGGCATGAGGAGGCCTGGGGCTTTCAGCAGCCTGGGGCTTTCAGCAGCCATGGTCCCACACCATGGCAGGGTGTGGGAGCTACATGATCTTTAAGGTCCCTTCCAACCCAAACCATCTCTGATTCTTGAAGTCGTTTGTGCCAGTGGTGCTGGTCTGAGTTGTCACCAAATCTGAATTAAGAACCTCAGGACTTCAATGCTCAGGTCCCTGCAAAAGGCCTGCAAAAGTAACTAGGTACTCTTCATTGCTTGAATGTGTCTTACCTCTGATGTTACCCAACGTTGCTTCTTCCTTAGATACCACGATGATTTTGGTCCTTTGCTGGAAGGATGCAGCTGTTACTGCTGTCAGAGGCACACTCGTGCCTATGTCCATCACCTCCTGGTGACCAACGAGCTGCTGGCCGGTGTCCTGCTCATGATGCACAACTTCCAGCACTACTTTGGTTTCTTCAGTGCCATTCGGGATGCCTTAAGGGACAGTAAGCTGGACCAACTCAAGAAGCTCGTCTTCAGGCAGGCGCTGCAAGGCCCGGCAAACGCGACGCTGAGCCAGTGACTTCAGAGAGGACAGAGGAGGTTGCAGGCTGCATCCTCATCCAGTGGAACTGTATCACCTGGACCTGTCAGTAGTAAAATGCCTTTTTTCCTTCCTGGAGGGACCTGTAAGAGACGCTTGAAGAAGATCTCACTCCCTGGTGGGGAGGGACAGTCTGGTTCAAATGTCTCTTTTGGTTAATTGGCTCGGTGCATTCTTGGTGGATGGAAGAACCTGAACAGTTCACCAGTAAGACCAGTATGGATAACTTTGTTTTTGGGTATTCGCTGTTGGTTTCCTATGTGCAAGGACAGAGTTACTGAACTTGTGATTGAGGATAAAGCAGGGCACATACTTAAAATTAATCCAGCTGCGTGGAGGCTCAGCAGCTGCTTGGGACTCTTGTTCCATACCTGACAGTAATTATTTTTCTAGAAAAACCTAGTGGTGTCCTAGTGTCTCATCACGTATCTCCTTGGTGAGAAATCCCACCTCAGTCTAACACACTGTCCTTGTAGCCATTGCCAGCATCTGTGTCCTTGGAAAGAACTGACTGGAAGTGCTGCTGTGTCCAGTGGCACAAGGGACTATGTGTGTAGTCCTCTCTCAGGCCACCTGCAGTGCAGAATGTTCTCGGCCTGGAAGAAGCCCTCCACCTCGGCCTGGCCTTGAGCACCCCTGCCTCAGGAGTCCCATTCAGTGACATTAGAGCCAGACAGAAAAGAAAGTGTTTAATCCATGTCCTGCTGTAGAAGTTTTTTTTAATTCTGTGTGCCTTTTCCAGATTTCACTCTCATGTTAGCACATGGGTGACAATGTCTGTACCATTCTTTCCAGCCACCCTAGCACTGGTCACAGAGCAGGCTACACAAATGTCCCTGTGAGGTGGAGCTGTGGAAGGGATGTGTCATAGGAAAGGGCTTTTAGAAAACATTCTTGTGGGTCCTTGTTTTAAAATATGACTTAGTTATGTCACATTCCTCTTATTCAGTTGGATTTTTTTACTGCCCCTTACTGTGGAATCATGGATTTAATCATTTGATATTACAAAGCAACAATAAAATAAATTTCTTATTTGTTACACTGACTCCTCAATGTGTGACAGAGGTGATGTACCAGAGAGCTTGAAATCAAGAAGATGTCTCCTGAAAACTCGATGTAGCAGCCTGATGGAGGACATTATCTAGGAGTAGGATCTCGTCATGGAGCAGGTTTCCAAGTAATTTGCTTCGAAAGAATGTCATAATAGACTTGGAAGTGTTGAAGACAGCTGCCTGTCCCTCTCCCCGTAAGAACTCTACTACCTTAATTAAGCCTGAAAAAATACTACACTTAATGGCCTTAAAGCCATTAAGGATTAATCCATAGTTTGCTCTTTATAATTTCTGCAATGTTTTAAGATTTTAATACCTCCCATCAGAATGACTTTACCATAGGGTATAAGGGGTTTTTAGTTTCTCCATCTGTTTGGGCAGCTACACAAGGTTGTCACAGTCCTTTTTACCATTCCAGCCTTATTCACTGTGCACTAACTACACTTTTGTTCCACAGGATCCTTAAGAAATGGTGCAAATACTGCTCTACTGTTGTCTACCATTCCAGCCTTATTCACTGTGCACTAACTACACTTTTGTTCCACAGGATCCTTAAGAAATGGTGCAAATACTGCTCTACTGTTGTCTACCATTCCAGCCTTATTCACTGTGCACTAACTACACTTTTGTTCCACAGGATCCTTAAGAAATGGTGCAAATACTGCTCTACTGTTGTCTTCAAACAGGGATTTCAGAGAATGATTCAGCCACAGAAACAACATAAAATACAGGATTATTGTCCTCACTCCAAGTAGTACTTTGTGGTTTTTAAAATTGATGCAGCACTGGGAAACTTGCATATGGTGTCCTGGGTATACAGTGTGAGGTAGAGGGTCTGCCTAGCTTAAGGAGCAGGAATTCTAATGAAACAAAAATGGTTTATGCTTCTTTCAAGAGGAATGCAGTGGTAGTGCATGGGACCTTGCAATGCTCATTTCTGCAGTGCCTGTTTCTGCAATGTTGCAAGTGCCTCTGCAAAATCTTTTGGGAGGGGATGGGTTTTGAAACTTCTCATTCACTGACACTCCTATATCCACACAATCACTGAAATGACTGAGGCAGTCCAGCACTTGGGCACCAAGGTAGTTGTGTCCCAGAGGTCAGCCAACGATGCTCCGTGATGACATGGAGGATAAGGGGTGCTGGTGGTTGTGTCCTCACATTTCCTGTGTACTTCAGAGGCTGGTAACCTTATGCTAGTTTTGGCAGTGCTGTTTTATACCTTTTGGGAGCTACTTGTGATCAGTCAGTCTCCCCACCCTGCCTTGCCTCTGTGAATCATTAGGATTTGTTAATTTTTCTTTATCTCCCAGCCTGGATGTCCCGAAGAGATAAACTTGGCTGTACTGGGATCTTAGTGCTCTGCTAAGCTAAGTGCCAATAACATGCTACTCTCAGTAACCCTTCTCTTCTTTGGCTTTCCAGTTCTTCCATTCTGCTGTGTTATGTTTTTTTCCCAGTCATACCCATTAGGCTTTCCTGTTGCAGTTCTCTGCTTAGCTTTTATGTGTGTGCACGTGTGTACCATGGCTGCAAAAATAAACCATTTTCTACTGGCAGAATTTGATCAGCTACATCTATTCACCATCTAACAAACACAGTTACAAACGTCACTAACCCTGAAACCATCTTAATGTGTTGTATTTATACAACTTTTCAAGATGTCAGTCCTCCTAGTTCACACTGTAAAAAATCAGCAACATTTTTCATGCTAACTTAGAAAGTTTTTTATTTATTTCCAGGCAGAAATCTAATTTCTTTCAAAAACAGAATTCTTGCCCTAATATGGGGATCAAAACTGCATGAAGAAAGCTAAACTTTTCATGGAGAATTGAAATTAATAAGGAGTGGAAAAATGTCTGTGCTAAATTAACTTCACTAAGCACAGAAGACTGCAAAAACATCCTTGGCTGCCATCCATCCCCAAAGGGCAGAATATAAAAGAGCAGAGCAGAATGCAAAAAAGATGGTGTGTTACAAAAACATTAGACCCTTATATATCTTTTCCTTAGCAACTTTTAGTGTAATCTTCCCCTTAATAAAGAAAAACCTTTTATGCTGATGAGAATAACTGGCAGGGCCTCGTGTTAAGTCCTGTGCCTTTCTGACCACTTTATCAGTATTCTGCTCAGTAACTTCCTCCTTCCAGAGATATTTAAATGTTGCAGACTCTTCAGCAGTTTCACAGGTATGCTTTGAAATGTATTAAGGAAAAAAAATCAAATTGGTTCATCACAAAAATGTGTTCTCCTTTCCTTCAGGTTTATCATTTCCCACTCCCCTCCTGCTGTTTATCCACCCCATCCTGTAAATCACTAGGACACGGTGTCCAAGACACACACAGTGTATCCAGCCTGGTCTGACCATTTCTAGGTCTGCTCCTCTGTGGCTCCACAGGATCTGCCCAAGACTGGAAGTGTTCCAGCAGAGTGTTCAATTTATTTCTACACCTCTGAGGTCCAGAGGGCTTTCAGATCATGGGATTTTTATGCATAGAAAAATCGGTTCCAGGTGTGTTTCAGAGGTGCTTTTAAGCATTGAGTAGGTTTTATTTTTTTCTTTTTTGTCCTGAACCCTGTTGTTTTTTGATTCATAACCTGAGCTGGCAGACAAAGGGCTCCAATAAAATGTTTAAACCTTTCTCTCAGTAATTTCAGAGATATTTCCTCTGTAATGTGGAAGGCATACATGAAATAGATGATGGTGCAGGCCAGTTTAATGGTTTTATTTGTAGTACTCTGGAGTGATCTACATAATTCACTAGGGACCTCATCTCTTTCTGGTAATGCAGCACTCCTTCAGACTTTAAAGATGTTCAACCACATTACCATCCTTTCTTATGTACATTCTTATGTACATTGTAGGCAAGACAGGACTTTTCAAACAAAAAGAGAGTTAATTTATATCCCTTTGAAAAGTTGGATCTAGACTGGCAAAGTTGGTGCTGGCACAAAAATGATGCAGCAAAATGTTCTTGCTTCCTTGTTGATGTTGCCAACATGAACGGTGTCTGTCAGAGCACACAGTCTCCTCCCTGGGGACGTATTGACTTGGAAAAGCAACACCTTTCCTGCCTCACAATGAGGTGATAATGAACTGCCTGGTTAAGTCTACATCTGTCCTCTCTGTATGATTTAATTACATTGGTCAGGTGAAGGTGCAACACAGTGGGATGCTCTGTGATGCTTCTGACACAGCTTCTCCAGCTCCTGGCTTTGCTTACTCCCCATCATTACAAAACCTTTGGAGAAAGCCTGCTCTGTTCACAGCTATTTGTGTGTCTGAACATCTTGCACAGCGCTTTGGGAAGCAGGTTTAGATGAGAAGGGGTTATCTGGTTAACCAGGATTATTTCAAACTTCTGAAGCCTGAAACTCTAGGAATCTGTTTAGTTTGGACCAAAAGTAAAGAAATTAAAAGCATTTGGATCTGCCAGACAGCTCAAGATTAACCAGCTTTCTGTCTTCCCTATCCTTCTGCTACAGTGTAAAGCATTTTCTGGCCCAGGGGAGTGGCCAATGCACTGGGAAAGGCAATGGCTGTGGCTCATGCCCGAGGCTCTGCAGGACAGGGTGTATCTTACTGCCTGTACGTGCAGAGTCGACTGATTTGCAGGTTGCTGATCAAGAAAAGATCTAAAATCTCTAGCTCTTACATGTAATGGCCCAGCACAGACTTTCACAAAGAAAGGAGTGGTTTCAAGGTCCTTGGCCAGAGTTCCTGGACCCATTCCTGTGCTCTCTTGTGCTCTTGAGCTGACTGCCTTTCTGGGCTGGTGGATGTGTTGCAACAGGACATGAAGGTGGCTTTGTAGCAATGCTTTGTGCTCATTGCTCCCTCCTTCCACAGGAGAACATCTGGTTTGCCTTTTGATGAGGTAATCAGGGGAGGTATTGATGTAGCCAGCATCTTGCAGGAAGTCAGCAGAGTCTACAAATCTGTCTTGAGCTTTTTATACTGCCCTTCCTGGACTAAAATGGAACCGTCTACAAAGTAATGTCAACTTCAGTGGTTCTGTGTGCTGGAAAACAGCTGAAGACACCAGTCCTTAGGAAAGCCAGATGCTTTCCTCAGACAAAGCTGAGGGAACTGGGATGAGAGAGAACAGACTGGCAGGCAGCCGAAGCGTTTAAAGAGATGCAGCCTCTTCAAGAAAGGGAACAGGAGATGGAGCGTCTGGGAGGAAGGAACACAGGCAAACAGGATGATTAGGATTTGGCAAGGCCAGCAAAAAAAGGAGTGGGAGCTGTGCAGTACGCCCATGGGTAGCACTGCCAACATCAAGTTGCAGAAGCCGCTGGCACGTGCCTTTTTCCATCCCTTGTTTGCTCACATCTTGAGGAGGAAGAAGCGCTGTGTTGTGGTTCAGGGACTTCAGCAATGGCTGCCACACTCCTGCTCACAAGGGCAAAGGCCACAGAGTAATGCTGGTAGCCTTCAGACCTGAGGCTGACGGGGGTACTTAGTGCTGGACTCAACCCTGGTACTGGCTCCCCTGTTTCCCACAGCCAGTGCCATCACAAATATTCAAGGGAGTCCAGTAGCATCAACCTGCTCACGTCCCTTGACCTGACCCCACAGAGAGACCGAAGTGCTGCTGCCTCTCAGCTGAGGCAAGGTGGGCAATCCACCTGTACCACAGCCCTTCTGCCATGACATAGGCTGGCAGAAAGAAATACGATTCCCTCAGTATTTGGTCTTTATTTGGGCTGTTCAAGTTGCCATCCTCACAGCTGTGGGGTAAAACTTATTAACACAGACAAGAGTCCCCAGGGCAGGAAACCAGAAGGGTCTTCCCCACATCACCAAACATACAACAGCCTGATGCTTGTCTCACTGAGATCATTATACTGACATTAATTTTTAATTATGTTCATTTTTTTCTTTGGCCCTAGGGGTTTTCTTTGCCTCACATTCCAGAGGCATTCAGGGATAAGATGAGACCAGTGTCTGTCAGGAAGAGATTTACTGATGTGTAGCCAGAATCACAAAGGAAGCCCAGGAGAATTTCTAGCCTGGGCCTGGGAGAAAGTGTATCCCTGTTGTAGAAAGGTGTGATTGGCATCAGAGCTGGTGGGCTCCTGATCTGACACTTGAGGCAGGAAGAAACCAAGGAAAGGTGGCATGAGTGATGCCAGGAAGGCATAACGAGAAAGGTCGCTGCTATGTCTTGAGCTGAGATTGACTATTTGGAGGGTAACAGAGCATAACCGGATCAGTGCTTGTGAGATTGAAAGGCAGCATTGGTCTGGAACACCAGAGACTTTGAATCCCTCACACCTTGAAATTCCTACAGCCTGTGCGCCTTCCTTTGCTCCTAAGGCAGCAGGTCAGCTGGTAAAATACTGCCAGGAGGTGACAACTCTGTTAATTCATTATTACCATTGGATAAGGAAAACTCACTTAAGATGGCTCATTCAAAGGCTCACGCAGATTTGGGATACTTGCATTGGTCAGAGAAAGAACTGATGAGCCCATTCTTTTTAGGAGATGAGACACCTCACAGCCATGTGTGTTTGCAGGCTGAAGGCTGCCAGAGTCTGTCACTTTGTGACCAAACCATCACACACTTAGCTGAAAGTAATCAGATTGCCACCAGTGTCCTCTGGGTTGTCCACAATTCCTATTTGTAGCTGCCTGAGTGTCACCACATCAGCAGCCTGCAGGCTGTTGATCCTTGCTTGAAATGCTGGCATTGATTAGACATTCTTCAGAAAGCATCACATCAGTAACAGCCAATAAGCTGCAGCCAAGCTCTGTCTTCTAGAGGACCTGCCAACCTGAGCAGGTTGTGCTGGCCCCAGCTGGGAACAGAGAACCCCAAGTCACTCCAATCCCCCTCAGAGAAGCAGACTCCAGGTGTAACCCCTCCTCTTCCCAAGGGGGAAGCTCCCTATGTGAGCTCTGCACTGGGGTCCAGTTGAGCTCAGCTGAGTATCTGGCCAGGCCAGCCCAGCCCATCCCCTAAGGGGCCTAAGGAAGGCTACCTGGGGAAGTGAGATTTTTCTGCAAGGCTTTGCTTTGTCCTTGTAGTCTGGCAAATGTGGATTTTAATATCTGGCTGCAGCTGGGATTGTTAAAACACGTCCAACAGCTGCTGCAAGGTACCTGGAGCATATTAACTGAGCAGTGTCACCTGCAGAGCATTGGGCTGTGCTAGCAGGTGAAACCTACCTCCTCCATAATTTCCTTGCCTTCCCAGGAGTCAGTTTTTTCTCATGGAAGATTGTTTTATCTTCTGCCCCATGGACCTTTGTAGCTCTTGTGCTTAAAGATTCCTGCGTGACCTGGTGCCTGTTGCTGCCTCTGATAAGGTAGAGTCTTTCATGGTTTCTCCTCTGTTTATAATTTACAGTGTAAAACTCAACATAAGAGCTTTTGGTTTTAACTCTGGATGGCTTCAGTTTGGTGCCTGGAACCATTTAGGATTTTAGTAACTTGGGTAACCTGTGTTCTTCCTCCTAGACCTGAGGTTTGATACATGCAGCATGTGGCACATCTGTCACAAATGGGGAGCCCTGGGTACATGTAGGAGAGCAAACTGTGGGATATGTGGGCTCAGTGGCTCATTCGTCGGGGTTCCTGCAGCTGAGCCAGAGCCTATGGCTCTGTGAGCTGGGAGATGGTGGATGCAGGGGATAAATGGTGTTTTTCAGTCCATTTCTCAGGCGTGCTGTAAATGTGTCTAGACAGGCAGTACTTGGATGGCTGCCTTGTACTTTGCGGGGGGAGCTGATCTTCCCAGTGTGTTGCCAGCTCTCCTTCATCTCCAAAGGGTCTTAACTCTCCTCAGCTCTCTCCACTGGCTCGTTTACAAATGTCTTCCAGCACAGGGGAGCTGAGCTATCCCATTCCAGCTGGGTGGAGGTGAGCACAGACTGCAGGGCCCTGTGCTGCACCTGCACACCTGCCCAGCCCTGCTGCCAGAGCAACCTGTGCCTGTCTCTGAGCTCCCTTCTCCTCTCTGCAGGAGAGGAGGTTTCTGCATTATCCAGGGGCTCTTCTAATGTGAATATCAGCATGCAAATAAGTCCCTGTAGAATGCAGAGCACAGTGTCACAGCTCACCTCTCCCCTCCCAGCCAGTTGTGGAGTCAGGGAAAACAAAACAGTAAAGAGGAGAGTGTTGTAGAAATTGAGGTTGGTAGGAGACATTGAGCACTTGGAAAAGGAGAATGCAGGTTATTCTGCTGTAAATAATGAGGGAGGTGTGTGTGTTTGGGGGCATCCTTAGCAGTCTCTCTGGCTTGCTGGAGAAGGGTGGAGGGGCATCAACTGCTTGCAACTTTGCTTCTGTTCCTTGGAATTTTCTATGGGGTCACCTGTGTTCGTATTGCCAGAGTAAAACTGGGCATGGAGCTCAAGCAGCACTTGGGGGTGGGGGAGACAGATTGTTTTGGTTTGGAGTCGAGTTTTTGTAATCGTGTGAGGGTTTTGTGTTGCCCTTTTTTTTTTTTTTGGTCCATAGCAGATTATAGTTCAAGAGGTTGCTGTCAGTTCTGTGATGTGATAGTTCAAATCTTAGTAAAAAAGGGACTGTTTAGATATAGAATTTTCCCCATCCCTTATAGCTGTGTGGACACCAAAATGCTGCTTAGTCTTCTGCCACACCTCCTGTTCTTAACTGTATTCTGAATCATCCTGGGGAGCACTCCTTGAAGAACAGGTTCAAATTCAAGTAAGATCAAACTGCCCCTGAGAGATACCAGGCCAGGTCTTGAAATGGACCTACTCATCCATTAAAAGATCTTTCTTTTAATTTCCTCCTTTCTGACAATTGTTATATAAAGCAACTGGGCTGGTGATCTTTGTTGTGAAGCAGCTTAATGAGAATTCCTTGAATGGCAGTCTGTCCACAGGTTGATTCACTCAATTCATAGCTCCTCCATCCTTTGTGCTGGGTGCCTCCCATGCTATCCAGCATCTTTGAGCAGATGGAGCAACACTACTGCATAGCTGGGAAACTAATTGACCATATTTTCAGAATTTATCTGCTGGAAGTGCTTACAGCAGCCTTTGATTTCTTTCCCAGTTGCAAGGAAAATGCAAGTAATAATAAAGACTTCTTGTGGGTGTCCAGGTGGATGATAATTTTTTACAGGGAAAGTGTTACGAGGGCTACAGGTAACAAAAGGCTTATGGAAGGGGGTACATTCAGCACAAAGGTACCAAAACTTCCAGTTACACTTGTGTTTTATTGGGTTAAGGCAGTTACAATGCAGTATGGAGGGCACCTGCCCAGGCAAATGACACATGCTCTCCACAGGATCCTCCTCCCAAAACCCAGACAAACCAAAGCAGCAGCTAGAGCTCTGCTATGTGCTCTGGAGGCAGAGGACAATGGCTTTGGCTTTATATTAGGAAAGAAAGGAAGCCCTTCCCAGATGGAGAAGCTGTGGCACGGACACAGGCAGGAGCAGCACACAGTTATGCCCCGAGCATGGCTGGCAGCACAACTAAGCCAAGTCCTGGGATTGAGAGCTGAAGCCTCTGATCCAGTACAGCAAGAGGGCAAAATGAGAGAACCATTTGAGGCTCTCTGGCCCATGCCAGGTTTGTCTATATGAGGAGAAAAGCATTAGAGTGCCCTGACATGAGACTGGCTTACCTGGTACATCAGGACTTGTCTGGTTTTTTCATCCAGGAACTACTGGAGATGGCTTTGTAGAATACTGCTGGGAAAGGAGACCGTGGCCAGGCTGTATTGGGCCAGCTCCTGGATGCTGGGATATACAGATGCCATATGTGATGACAAGAGTGTCAGGGAGAGTCCTGGGGCTGATCCCAAGGCAAATGTCCCTTCTTACTGGGAGAGATGTTATGAAACAGCTCTCCCCCAGATATGGGCTGTAACAGGAGTCACTGCAGCAGCCAGGTGGTACAAACCCTAAACCTAACAGTGCTCCTGTCAGGAGGGGAGCAAGGGTGAAAATTGGTTCCAAAGAGACCGTGAACAGGTTTTGAGACAGGGTGCATGCAACCAGCTGAAAAAACAGGTTTGAATCTCTGGGAGCTATCACGGGCCTTGTTCTCTCAGTGGCTGCAGTAGATCACTGGGGTGTGTGGCAGTTAAGTAGCAGCCAATCTATCACTGGTCCTTGGGTCAGGAGGAGAGGGGACCCTGGGGTAGTGCTCCACCTCTCATGCAAGCTGACCTAGCAGAGGGAGGGCAGCCACCTCTCTGTCTTGCAAGGAGCAGTAAAATACAAGCTGGCAGCACAAGGGAAGATTTCATTTGCAACTAGGGCAATTTTCTCAAGCACTTAGACTGACCCAGTTTTACAAGGCAAACCTTTTGATGGAAACAACAGGAAAGTTGTTATTTCTCCATCAGTGCTCTGTTTCTAAGTTTCCTTGTCCAATTTTTGCTCTTGGCTTCCGACTGAAGAGATCAGGATCCTTATCAAAGAGGTCGTGTTCTGTCCTCTTGCTAGGACTGCTGTGCATGAGCTGGGTGCCTTCTGCAGGCTGAAGTTCCAGCTCTGGGAGGGCAAACACATTTCCAGCATGCAGACAGCAGCGATGAGAGATGCCATCTGCATGTGGGTCCTGTGTACCCCGCGAGCCTGGCAGCTCCCAGGAGCGATGCACTGTGGTGGCTGATCTACTGCACACCCGGGGCTGTGCCCAGCGCTGAGGGACTCACTGGCTTGTCTCTCTTTTTCCCCTCCCTCCCCAGACATGGGAAGCACTTGTACTGTCTCAGGCAGGAGCACTGAGGCTCGGTGTGGGAAGGCGGCCGTGCGGGTGGGGCGCGTTCCCGCTCTCCCCCGTGTGCAGGGGTACCTGGCTGTCTGCAGTGGCCACGTCCCGCTGACCACCGCCGCTCGTGGGCAGCACGGCGCTCCCCACTGCCCTGCCCCAGCCCAGGCAGCTGCTGCAGACCCGTGCAGCCCGCTGTGGCCCTGCAGTCAGCAGCAGAGGATCTTGAGGAAGGCTTTGCGGAAGTCAGTGTTGAAGGTTGTGTAGATGATGGGGTTGAGGGCGCTGTTGACGTACCCCAGCCAGGTGCTGGCGCTGTAAAGCCCTGGAGGCACGTGGCAGGATGGGCAGTGGGCGTTGAGGATGTGGATCAAGAAGAAGGGCAGCCAGCAGACTATGAATGCCCCTGGGTTTAGAGAGAGGCAGAAAACAATCCATTGAGTTTAGAGCAGCAACTGTTTGGAAAGGGGCCTGCACTGGTGCCCTCTCCCTCCACCCCCTCACTATTTCCATGATGTTTCTGTATTTCATAAACACTGAAGGCCACGTTTATTCCTGACACAGGGATTTGGCGGAAGCTCGGGCTCCCTGCGACCAGCTTTGTGAATGGATGGATAAGGCTTCAGAAGTGGTCTGATGACAGACAAAAGCAAGTGGCCACAACTTTGAGGGAAAACCCACTGCCTCGGCTGCTTTAATCAGTTAGGATGAGGGCTGCTTTATTTCCATGCTACTACTGAGTTAATGGGGGGAAGCAGTGCATCTGGTGAGCACAGCAGGTGACAGGGACACCAGTCTCCTGGCTTCTCTACCCAGTTGTATGAACTGGTTCCTCTGTGGCTCCTTGCCTCAGTTTCCCCTTCTGTAATTGGATCTAAGAGCTCCTGCATGTAAGGAAACTTAGGATTGTTCCAGCCTTGTAATAGTAAAACAAAGGAAAAGGAAAAGCAAAGGTGTTGGCTGTCACTCCCTCTAGTAGGGCTTGTTGGCCACTGATTTTGATTTTGTTACCACAGGGTAACAAAATATAACAAATAAAACACTGACATACGTGGCTCTCAACATTTGGGAGCATTATTTTAGATCCCTAAATGTCCCACCACTGTCTCTCCCAAGTTTGTGAAGTGGTACCAGCTGAAGCCAGGGCCTAGCTTGCATTTTTAAAAATCTCAATATTAGATTAGGAGATTCTGTGCTCCTGGAAGTCCCAAACCATCACCCCTTGCACGCCACAGGCAGAATGGCTCTCACTCACCCAGGACAATTGCCAGCATCTGTGTAGCCTTCCTCTCCCGCAGCTGGATCAGCCGGGGCTGCTGCGGTGCCAGCCTCAGGCTGCTGATGGTTCTGCCATTGCCGAGCCTCCGTACCTCCACTGCTGGCTTCATGCTCCTTCTCCTCTCTTCCCACCTGCTGTTTGGTGTAGGCCCTGGTGCCTTGGTGAGGGATGCCTCATGGCAGAAGCTTCGGTACCGCTGCAGGCTGAAGACAGACAGCAACCTCCTTTTTGCAGACATCTCCTGGCCTGTGCATTTGAGCGAGAGACAGGGGGAGAACGTGCCTTGGCATCTGCTTGGCAAAGCTTTTCTCTCCATGTGTTCCTGCAAAAGAGGATGCCACACAGGAATTGGAAACCATCCAAAACTGCTCATTGGGTCAGAGGATGATGAAGGAAGTTGTAGCAGTTATCCTCAGCCCCACTTGCCTCTTACATTGCACCATGTCCTCTGGACTGACCTGGGGGTGAACCAGCACTTGACAACTCTCTGCCTCCAAGGAGAAGCAAGAGAACAGTAAGAGCAGAAATACCTGCTCTGCTAACCTCTCATCTGTATCTTTGTGTTGGCCCTGCTCCCCTCAGCATCCCCACCCTTTTAATGTAGCTTCACTGTGCAAAAATGGGTAAAAGGAGTGGATATGCATGACCAGGTAATTCCTTTCAAACTGTTGTGTTGGTTCCCATGGTTGCAGATATTTCATCTAGAAAGGTCAGTGGAACAAATGTTGCATGCACCATGAGTATTTTGACCTCTTAAGTCTGACAGATGAAGAGGGTTTTTTATTTTAATAACAGAGGTTAAAGCCTGTAAAGCCCTGAGAATGAAGCTTCAGAGAGCAAAAATCAATAAATGAAGACATTAAAATCAATAAATGAAGAAATTACCCAGACTTATGCATGGCTGAGAAAACCCTGCTGGCTGTGCTCTTTTCTAGTTGCCACTTCTAGAGGGCAGGGATACACAGGGAATATCCTCTTTCTAGAGGTCTGAAAAGGATTTAACTGGACCTTCTGCATCTCAAATATCATGGTGTATGAGCGAGGGATGGGATGAAAACATGTCCTATCCCTCCTTATGCTTTCTGTTCTGTGCTTTGGCCCTTTGAGGAGAAGAGGTGATGCATTCCCTGTCCCTTTTGACAGCTCCTGCTGTGTTCACGTGGCTCTTACTTGGTGTGTGTAACACGGTTTGGTGCTGGCGCTCTGGCTGCCCTGCCGGGTGAGGGTTCGCTTCTTCTGCCTCTGTCTGAGCACGAGGTAAATCCGGACATAGAGCAGCAGGGTCACCATGAAGGGGAGGTAGAAGGACACCAAAGAGGAGTAGATGATGAAACTAGGGTTGGATATGGAACAGACACTGGGATCCCCTGGGGAGGAGAAGAGAGAGAGAGAGAGAGAGAGAGAGGAGTGGCTGAGCTGCTTTGGTTTAGTACAAGGACACTCTGGTGTGTTGGCAAAGCAAGACAAAAGGTGGCTGGGGACAAAGGCAGTCTAAGGAGTACAGATTATGCTCTGGCTTACCCACCTACCTAACTGATGCTTAAAATGAACCCAACACAGGGCCATCTAGCATTAGCCAGCATGCATCTGCCTGCTTTTCTGGCCAACAGCTCTGTTCTCTTCTCTCATGTCTATTCCTGTCCTTTCTCAGAGGATCCTGTATCCTTCATCCTTTCTCCTATTCCTTTGACAGCCTCTGAGCTAGATGCAGAGTGTGAATTCACCCCTATCTGTCTGAACGAGGCAGAGGGGAGCAGCAGAATTTCCCCCTCCCATCCCCTTCCTGCCTCAAGCACTGCAGAGGGGATGGATGGGGGAGCAGAAGCTTCTGCCTGTGACTCAGTGGGGAGGAAGGCTCCCCTGCTCCTCTGCCTCCAGGGAGACTGTGTTCCCCTAGCTGAGGGAAAGGAAAAAGACCAACCTGCTTCCAAGGTGGAGGCTAAAGTTTTTTTTTTCCCTACTCAAGGGATTAGTTAAGGAAGCAGACAGCCAGTTGGATGGGGAGGAGGTTTCTAACAAGCAATGCTGATATGCAATCCTTGCTGTTTAGAAATGCGTTCTGTATCAGAGTCAAAACTGTGCTTCTGAACCTGTTGGTATCGACAAGACGCCACTGAGTCTGGTGTGTGAGTGCGTTGTATGTGCTGCACGTTTGCTCTGTGTGCTCAAAGTGATTGTTTGATGGGAATCTGAAGACCTGGACACCTTGATGGGCATTGATTTGGCAGTAGAGCAGGCAGATTTGCTCTTTAGAGCAGTAGTCAGTGTCTGCCTGAGCAAATGGCAAGTTTATAGACAAGAGCACGTGGGGGTTTTTCTCTCCCTTCATAGTGTGCTTTCCAGTTCCTTAAAATTTCCTGTAACGTGGCAAATCTGCAGGACCCATGTTAAATGACCTGGCCATACACAGGGCAGCCCCACTGCCAACCCCTCCTGCGTGCTATTGTTCAGGATATCACCTACCTGTAGTGTTGAAGCCAAAGAGGAGAGGGCATGACACTGCGAACGCCAGCATCCAGACTATCACAATCATGAGAGAGACTCTCCTGCAGGAGCTCTGCCCAGTGCTGTACTGGTACTGAACTGGTTTCACCACTGCGGTGTATCTGCAGGCCAAACCAGCTCCGGGAAGAGGAGACGGAGGAGTGGAGGGAGGGAAAGGACCAGGTTTTTACAAGGAGAAATGAAAGCAACATAGGGAACATGATGGTGAATGTGGTGAGGAAAGTAGAGAAGATCAGATGATGGGATCAGCAATTTGTAGAAATGGTAAGTGGGGCATTGGGGGGAGGAACAGAGGAAATCAGAGTTAGTTGGCAGCAGTGCAGAGAAACGCTCAGCAGAACTCACAGCATGGGAAGCTACAAGGTTTGGGCTACCAGATGGATCTAGAAACCCCAGGAAACTCCTAACCCTCAAGCCCCTAAAGTTATATGGGCACTGCTGGGAGAGAGTACTCTCTGGAGCAACCACAAACTACTAAACTCTGTCTCAGCTGCCTGGTCTGGTGTTAGGCTGACAGGCAGAGGATTGCCCAGGGGCAGGTGTCAAGGACCTTCAGCTGCTGGGGTGCCCCAGGAGATGCAGCTCAGCAGGGCTAGGATTTGGAAGGCACAGGAGTCTCATCTTTAGGAGAGTCTGGGGGCTGCTCCTTGCAGACCGAGCCAAACTGAAATGGGGATACGGATTCCCTTTCAGGAACACCAGACCCACCCAGCACTGAGACCTGCCTTGCATTATTATCCTTGAACTACACATTACAAAGGTACAGCACGCAGTATTTTTCCCTTCTCCCACTCCTTGGTCCCAGTAACACCACATGTGCCAAGGTCTTGGCTCCCAGCCCTCAGCAGTGCTTAAAATAGGCTCAGTTTTAAAATGCAGAAAACCAGAGCAAAGCTCAAAATTACACAGCAATAAACTTAATCTCTCCCTGTGTATACAGCAGGATTTTGTTTACTAAAGCTTCACAAGTGAGATCTCCAGAAGGAGAAACCCTCTTCGAGACTCAGTGGGAGTTGAATGACCAGTTGTGGTTCCTGCCTTCAAAAAGCTTGAGGATGTGGTTGGCTACCTACAGGGCGTGTTTTATTGCTTGCATCTCCCCCACTCCAGTGCAGATCTCTTCTAGCAGTGTGAGCAGAGCCACATTAGCAGCAGCAGTGGCAGGGACAGACCAGCAGGGGTTTGCTGTCTTGAAGACACTGATGCTGTCTGTGCTCACCCCACTTCCTTGTCCCTGCCCCCAGGGTACAGGGCTGACCCCCATGTCCAGACTATCCCCCTGGATGCTGCTGTGCCTCACCTGTCAATGCTGATGGCACAGAGGTTTAGAATGCTGGCTGTGCACATCATTACATCCATGGTGACGAAGATATCGCAGCAGATCCGGCTGAACGTCCACACCCCTCCGGTCACCTGCAGCAGCAACACAAAACTGTCAGCCTTGTTCTGCACCAAGTCCTGACAAGTTATGTGTAAGGAGGTGCTCTCCTCCAAGTATCTCAGCAGCTGGAGGAGTTCATGTCCACAGTGATGGGCAGAGGGAGACTAAGGCACCTGTGTTGTGTGCAAGATAATGCAGCAGTAGGTTGTGGAGAAGGAGCCTCACTTTAATTTCAATCCTTTATTTGCTCTTGCAGAGGGAGGCAGGGAGAAGAAACAGCAGCTATCCCTTCTCTCAAGGCCTAGCATGATAAATTGATTTAAATTTGATATCACTGTATTTATCTTTTGATTAATGATTATCTGAGAAAATCTAAGGGCTGAAAGTCTTTCTCAGCTTAGCTGCTGGAGTGCTCTTGCAGGCAGTGAGCTGGAAAAGTACAAATTTTTTGCATTTATGTATGAAACTGAGGTCTGAGACTGAGACTTCTCAAAAACCTCATTTGAATTCTTATCTCAGTTGCAGATTTTGATTATTAGATCTCAGTGAGAACTCACAGGCTATTCAGATAAAGGGGCTTGGGTTGCTACCAAGCTGTTGTTCTGGTTGCTTTGAGTTTTTAATCTGAAGTGTGTGGTTGTGAAAGCTCAGCTGCAGCCAGTCTTAGCTATGGAGAAAAGTGGGTTTTGGACCAGCCACCAAGTTCTTGACAAAGGCCTTTTTGATTGACAGCCATGCTCCAAGCACTATGTGGCCCTGCTCTCCTTGGGGTTGGGATGACAGCCTGACTGCCAGGGAGGTGGTCTGCCTCAGTGCCCACTCCTTGTAGGAGACAGAGGGCAGGCTGCCTCCTCGTTCAACTGCAAACCAATCCAGTGCTGTGCTGAATGGGGGAGTAGGAGAGAAAAAGGGGGGAAAGTCCATGCTTGGGAGAGAGCCTGGAGTTAAGCCTTCAGCCCTGTAGATCCTGCTGTTTCAGCTGGATCCTGGGAAGCTATCAGAAACTGCCACTGGTTCCCGGTCTCTGCTTACATTTAGACAACATCTGGAATACTGCACCTGGTTTTCAGGCATCAGGAGAGGAAAAACATTGATTAACAGGAGCGAGTCCAGTCGAGAGCCATCAAAACAATCCATAGGGGCTGGAGCAGCTGTGAGGACCAGCTAAGGGAACAGGACTTGTTCAGGCTGGAAAAGAGATGGCTTTGAGGGGTGGGAGACTAACAGCCCTCTAGTGCCTCGTGGGAGGTTATTGAGTAAGTTGGAGGCAAGTTGCTAAGAAGATGGAACCGGGTTTTTCACAGCAGCGCGTGGTGGGAGGACAAGAGGCAACAGGAATGAGCTGGAAGAAAGGTGCAAACTGGTTATGAAGGTTACTTTTCTGACCACAAGGACAATGAGATAATGGAGCCAGTTGCTTGCTAAGTCTGTGCAGGATCCATCCTTGGAGGTTTTCAAGACCCATTCAAAAAACACCCATCCCAGAGCAGGCTGGAGAGGGTGCCACAAGTAAGTTTGGCTTCTCAGGCAGTGGGTCAACCCTGCAGCAAGTGTCAGTGCATAGGAAGGATGCAGCTCCCTGCAGAGAGAAGCACCTGTATAAACACAGAATTCACTCTGTGAGAGTTGTTCAAGAAATAATCCTGAGAAATTTAAATGGCTTTGATAGTGGCAGCATTCCCACACATGGGCACAGAAACTTGCTGAGGTGAGCTGTGTCTTTAGGGTGTTCTCTGCTGGACTCAGCTGCTACATTTCAGAAATTAGGTATTGAATGAGGCAGTCTTCCATTAGACCCTCTGACCTTGAATGAATCCAGAGAGGGGAAGTGGGAATTGGTTTGCAGAATGCAGAAGGGAACTGTGCTTCCTCTCCAGTTCTCTTGATAACTGGTGGTGATCCTTTGTTTTCTTATTAAAAAGTAGGTAAAGGGGAAAAAAAAGTCAAACCAAAATCATTGAGCTTTTCTGCAGTTAGGTGAGCTACAAGATGTGCAAACTGAAAGCTGTCCATCTGAGATTAGGGACCTTAATAGGTAGGTTCAGCTTTCAGAGAAACATTACAGTGTTTTTACTTTAGTTTTAGATTTTGAGATCTGCTTGACCACCTCAAAGTATATTAAAAAAAAATAAATGCTGGAAGCCTTTGCAGGGGGACCCAGTAAGAGATGTTTCTGCAGTTTGAGGCATAAAGCAATGCAGTTTCTGTGTGAGATGATGAGTCTGAAGAATATTTCACCAAGCCAGTGGCAGGTGCTTGCATGAAAGCCAGCTGCTGCTAACCCAGCAGATGAACAAGCACTTAACTGAGGGAGTTTCCAAGGTCCTGAGCAAATTCAAATGCTGAGTTCAAGAATGTGAACCATTAAAACTGAAGAAGGTGCTGGTGGGGATGGCTTAGAAGTGAGCCCTCTCAGGATGATGCATTCAGATCACACCACCTGCATACTAGACTGTAGCTTGTGTAAGAGGATGCTTGACAGATCAAAATGTTTGGGGCTTAAAACCCATCCTCACTTCCACCTGCTGCCACTTCTAAAATGGGGAGTAGCTCTGCTGAAGTAGTTAATATTTACCTGGGGGGTAAACGAACCCAGAATTTATTCCAGAATTTAACAGTGAAGAAGAGCCTTTTTATTATGTGCTTTGTTCATAATTTTTAAAATTCTATTTCTTCTCTTCCTTTTATTGCTCTGTTCTAATCATCTTTGCTACAGCAGCTAGAACCTGCTAGTCTGCATTTCTGGTTTTCATGTGCTGGCAGGGTATCTCTTCTTTAATCCCTCTGGTGCTTTTTGTCCAGGAATCTCAAAGGACATCCCAGGTATTAACTGAATGAATCCTCACATCTGCCTGGGTGAGGTGGATGGTCAAATATTATTCTCTAACAGCTGATGAGAGCAAACCACAGAGAGATGAGCTGATACAATCTCTCATTACCACTCAGTGATTGTGCAGCAGAAGTGGGAATAATGTCCAGGATGAAATCCTGGCTCTATCAAATACAATGCAAAAGATCCCTATTGACTATTCAGGTCAGGTTCTCACCTAATCTTCCTTGATGACCAGTCTGCTTTATCCACAAAATTGTGGTATTATTATTTTTAACTTCCACACTCTATAGGAAGCTTTCCAGTTCGAATGCACAATGATAAATTTTTTTAAACTTACGCATATTCACCACTCTCCTGAGCTCTTAAAATAAACAACAGAATCTCCACAATTCAGATATGAAGGGTGATGCCACATTGAGGAGCACACGGATGGGCAAGTAGGAAACCAACTTGCATCAGGCAATGACAGGCATGAAAGTAGTGGTGCATCAAGCAGGCTGACTGAAGGGTTTTGTGTTTGAGAGCTGCTGCTTGGGGCTGCTGTTGGCTCCTGCAGCTGTGAGATGGCTGCTTGTGGGTCTGCACGGTGGGAGTACAAAGAGCACTCGTGGTCAGGGCTGCTGAGCTGCAGCAACCCAGCTCTGTCCTCCCTCTGACACCAGTCTGGTGGAGCTCCTGGAGCTCACAGAGCAGGTTAGGTCTCACTGCTCCTGTGAGAGAGACACAGATGAGGAGACAGTGTGACTCCCACACGGTCTCAGCAGATTAGATCTCAGTAACAACCTTCTCCTGAAGCTTTCTTCTCCTTTGGAGGTAGAACTGGATGTTGTGAGAAGACTGAGGAGGGTGTTCCCAGCCATGCTGCCACATCTCCTCCTCCATTTATGCAATGACTACAAGGCATGATGGTGTTTAATGCCATCGAACTCCAGTGGGCAGGATACCCTGATGCCACCGTCTTGGAAGCTTGTGGCTTCAGCAGCCACAGCACCAGAGATCAGTAAAGAAGAGGGGCAGCAGTACTGATGTATCAGACTTACATGCTGGCCCCCAGAGGATTGCTAGACACACTGCTGAATAGCACTTCTGTGCCAGAAACCTTCTTAGGTGGAGATGAGGATTTTGAGGCTAGAAAATGTTTCTATTGCTGCTCTGTCACAGCCATCCCAAAAGATTTCTCAGAAAGAGATAGTTCTGGTCTGCATGATTGATAGAATAACACATTTCATGGCCACAGATGACTCTAAAAATGGAGTGTAAAGCACAAACTTCAAAAGCGACATTTAAGTCTGAGGCATTCATCCACCTTTAGCTTCTTCATAAATAAGGGCCAGTTCTCAAAAGTCTGGTCTGGCAGACCTTCAGTAGATGAATGGGTATTCTACACGGTTTTGGGAACTGAATGACTTTTTGGCAATTTCCAGGCTCATAGTGTATTGAAGCATGATGCCATTTCTACTTCATTGGTAGCACTGCTGCTCCATAAATAGCAGCAAATATTGAAAAAACTTTGGGGCTTTTTGGACTGTTTTTTAAGTCTTAGTCTTGCTAGAGTCCTACAGCCCAGTTCTACAGCAAAAACTGTGCAATGCCAGGAGTGGTAGTTTGGGTTTGGGATCTGTGTGAGTTCTTCTCCCTGTTGTTTGGATGACTCTTGCATCAGCTGCTTTGATTATCCAAGCTCCACAGACGGAAATTAGTCTTGAATGGGTCTACAAACACAACTAGGAAATGGACCTACTGTTGTGCTCACAAATCATGACCAAGGCACTGAATGGGGCAGAGGCTGCTCCACAGATGTGCCTCAGTCCCACCCTGTCCACGGCAAGAGTGAGTGCCAAGTATTTTCTAAAGCAAAGCATAATGTGATTTCATTAAGGATTGGAATGCACTTGAGCTGATAGACTATTCCAGTCTGAAATAAAACTTGACTTTCAATAATATTTTTTAGTTGCAATCAAATTGAAGAGTCTAATTCTGTCTTGCTGGGATGGCTTCCCACACACACACACTTATTCCTTTTTTTTTTTCAGTCATTCCATGTAACACACCCAAGCAGTACACATCCTGCAGGACAGCTCCAGGGTTGTCCCACACAGATCAGTCTGAATGTTGCTACTGCCTTCAGTAGGAACATGACCATGCATGCAGTGCTGTGGTTAAATTCTGCTAATCATTCCTAAGAGGCACTCACCTCCAGGTACACCATCCATGGCATCACCAAAGTAGCCACCAGCAAATCTGCCACTGCCAGGCTCACCACGAGGTAGTTGGTTGTGGTTTGCAAGGTGCGTTCCCTCAGCACAGCCAAGCAGACCAGCACGTTCCCAAAGATGATGGCCAGAATCAAGATGCAGTAGCAGAGGGCATAGTAGGCGTGTGAGTGGGGCAGCTCAGGCTCTGTGGTGCTGTTTGCCCCACAGGGAATGGGGTCTGTTGTGTTAGGATGGCTGCTGGCTCTGGTGAAGAGGGCCATGGGGCTGCCACTGCAGAGAGGAAGAAAGAGAGGACTGAAAGTGAGAGCTCTGCAATAATTATGGAGAACAGTACCTCCTGTGGGTACTGGTATGATTTTATACTCTATTTACGAATGCTCCTTCAAGCCAATCAGAGAGGTCTTTTTTTCTGTTCTTATACAGGCAGACCTTTGCTTAAAGACTTGTTTGGCCTGCTCTGTTTTTCACTGAATCTAAGCCAAGAGAAGAATGCAAGACTTCACCACCTGTGTGCATGTGAAAGGTGGATCTTACCAACCAATGCAGCTGTTTGGAAAGTGGCAATGGTTTTGAGATGCACCAAAGCCACAGTAAAAGTCAGCTGGGCAAGAGTGCAGTCTGAAAGACAACAATTTGAAATTATGAGAAAGACCCAACACAGTTACCCAAACATACTAGGGCTTGGCCAAAATTTGGAACTTAGATCTTTTCTTCTGGGAAGTATTCTCTTCCTTCTCTCATCAAAAAATGTCTTCAATAACTTCACACAGTCGAGTGCTTGGCAGCCTGGCAGAGCCTCTTGATCCCTGGCTGCCTGGCAGCACGCACCACCTCCAGAATTCCTCCTCTTCTGCAGCATGTTTCTGTCCCAAGCCCTGCCTGCCTTGTAAAGGGTTGACTGCTGGTGCTGTTCCCATTTCATCCATACTGTGCTCTGTGTTTTCCATGCCTGGCCAGAAGATGTGCTTCCGGTGCTGAAAAGCAAACCAGCTAGATGTTTGGGATGAAATAATGGAAAGATGCTTGCAGGGTACTCTGCATTTCTTTTTCTTACAATAGATTCAAGTCTGTTCTCAGCAACCTACCCTTTCATGATTTAGGAGGAGGATTTTTTTTCCAGAAATATGAAAGCTGCTGTCCCAAGGTTGTTCCATGACATTTAATGGCTTGTATCTTTTTTTCCTTTGCTACTGCTCCTGTTGCTGAACTCATCATCAGTATGACAGGTATGAAAAGCAAGGACAAAATATTGCAAAGCCAGTGGTATAAATATTACTCTGTTTCACCTCACCCCTTGAACAGCAGCATCTGTGATGCACAGCTGCTGCACAGCTATGTTCCTGGAAGAGTAGCTGTGCAATAGGTATAAATTGCTCCAGCCCCTTGGGATATATTCATCCTTAAAACTGGTACCACTCTCCTCTGATGCTTTGTAGCTGGGAGAGGACAAGGGTTGAGTGAGATGGAAACTGAACTTCCTTATGTCCTGTGAACACAGATCCCTCAGGACGGGGGCGAAACAATGGCATGTGCTTTGTTTGAAAATGCCTTTGCTTGTCTGCTCTTTCTTCTGCCTGACCCTGACAAAGAAGTTAAGCTTTCCACTGGATCACAAGGATCTCTTGTAGCAAGAGTGCTTCTGCTGAGTCCAGAACTGTTCATAAAACAGTTGAGCTGCAGCCACCCAAAGACAGCATTCATTTTACTGTGTCCCTTGCACTGACACAGTTCCCACTCTGGGAATTCTGTATTGTCTGGGACCAGGAAAGGCTGGTTCTGTAGTGCTGGAAAAAACCTCACATTAAGCAGATGCCTAGCTGATAAGTAAGGCCAGAACAGGGAATGAACAAAACATAACCCATAATATATATAACCAGAAGACATAAGGCACCCCAATACACAGTTTGGCAGTGGGTTTCCTGTCTTGTCTTCTGTCCTTTATATCCATGAGCACTATTTTCGACTTTCACCCCAAAGTCAGTCTTCCCTACCAAGATCCCCTCCCAGCCCTACCAGGTGCCCCATCCCTGGACTGTCCTCCACCCCACCCAGTCCTGCTCACTCCACACCTGGCCAGGGTGCTGCCAAAGCAGGCACGTGTCAGTGTACCCGGATACCCTCACAGGGGGGTGGCGGGACACCCACCACCCTGGGCAACCGAGTGACAAACTGCGATGGGGACAAGGGTCGCAGCCGTGGGGACGCGCAGAGGGAGAGGAAGGGGAGGAAAAGGGACGCTCCTCCCGTGGGTCTCCGCCTCGGAGAGGTCCGGGTGCGGGGTGCGGGAAGGGTCCGGGGTGGGAGCGCAGAGTCCAGGTGTGGCGGCGGCTTTGGGCTCGTCTCCAGCTGCGGANGGACCCCGCGGCGCCCGGCGAGGGGGCAGCGGCCGGGGCTGCGCTCCCCGTGCCCTGCTCAGGTGCCCGAGAGCTTGCCCTTCTCCCAAAGGGAGGCGGCGAATTTTGGAGCCGGGGTCCGCAGCAGGGGCGGGTTTTGCTGAGGGATGGACCTGCTCCTGCCTGGAGGCGAAGCGGGGAGCTGGGAGCCCGGGGCGCTGGGAGCACGGGGCGCCGGTGCTGCTGCCTCGGCCGGGGCTGCTTGCCCAGCAGATAGAAAGTTGTCACTTAACAGTTGAGAAAAATGATCAAAGCAGAGATGATTTTAAGAAGGGGGCGGTTTAAAAATATTTATATCTTTAAATAAACTACCTTAAACCTGAGATGAAGGAGTGCGGGTAAGCGGGGAGGAAGCTGGAAAGGAGACTAATACTGGCTCTTCTCCGGGGACCACTGCCAGTAGGCACAGCACGATAGCCAGGGCACGGCTACAAACCCCATCTCTGCGATAAGCCTTCCCTTGCGGTCTGAGATCAAATCTCTGAGGCACAGTTCTCCTCAGACTGTAGTCACTGGGGTACGAGTGATGCCGGTGGATCTCCTCTCTCTGGAGGCTGGGTTGTGCCCACCACCCGCTCTGGCACAGCAAGTGGGGCTTGCAGGGAGTTGCCAGGAGGGTGCAGGAAGCTCAGCAGAAGGGCTCGGGTTTCCCTTCTCTGCACGTACGAGTTGTGGCCCTAGACGGAGGAGACAAAGTGCCCTTCCCCTTTATGCACTCACTGTTCGGGGTGGCCACAGGCTGGCTTGTGTGTGGGCAAGGAAAAGAGGAGATAATGTGGAGAGCAGAGTTTATCTACTTAAGAATTTACTTAAGAAGTATGTGTTGGGACTTGGGCTGCCTGGATCATTGCTCCTGCCTGCAGCTTTGCAGGCTAATCTCTCTGGGGGTGAGAGTGATAGGAGGGAGAGGTGCTGTAGAAAGCCCTCATACCCATCAGGTGCGAGGGGTGCGAGAGTACCATCTTTAGCCTGGCTGGGGATGGTGAAAGTGCCCACACAGGATTTGATGGGGACTAATCAGCAGCACTGCCTTTAACCAAGGCTGTGACTGCCCCATGGCAGCTCTGTGGATGGCACTGGCAGAGTGGGATGAGTCACTGCCTAGTCCCTAGGGCGACACATTCACACGTGTCCTCGCTGGAGGATATAGCTGCCAGGCTATTAGACCAAATGACCCTTGAAGGGCTCTACAGCCCCTTTGTTCCCTTGGGAGCCCCCAAATGGTGTGACATGGACTACATTTACCATGCTTACATTGTATTTGTACAGTTGAACTTCTGCCGTCACCTGCACCATACTGCTCACTTTTGGGGGAATGCTAACCGTGCTTGAGGCAGTCAAGGAAGGGGGGAAGCCCTCCTGCCCATGTCCAGCAGAGGCTTTTTAGCTGCGAGCTTGGAAGAGTCCAACACACCCACACTTGTGTGGCTAAAGCCGGAGGGGAAAGCACACACCGTGATGCTTGTCCTGACTAGCGAGGGCTGTGCGAGTCGCGGGCTGGGTGCGGATGCCCGGCGAGCATGACTGCTCACAGGGGGGCTGGCAGAGACATGGAGGCATTTTAACTTCCTTTTAGCGAGTTTTAAATGCAGTGTGTTTGTGGGCAATTCCCGAAGGACTCTGGCTGGCAAGGTGCTCGAATTGGCTCTAGGCTGATGGGGCCACAAGGCACGACAGCAACAGGCTTTGCTGCTGTCAGCTGTTCCATGGAGCAGCTAACCACAGATCGATAAACAGACACTGCCTGGCCCTCCTCGAAGATAAGCGAGATGCAGCAGGGGGAATGCACTGCTTTAACCACAAAATCACTGTTGTTCTGCTTCTCATTTTTATCTTCAGTGCTGAAACCTTCCCTGTTGCCTTGCCCCGTGTGTCAGTGGAGCCCCTGGTTCTGTCTCCCTTGTGAAACCTGTTTCTTGCTTTTAATTATTTTTATCTCATTTCTTAATATTATTCTGACTGCAGAAAACAAAAAAAAAATCGTAGACTCACAGAATCATAGACTGGTTTGGGGGGTTGGAGTGATCTTAAAACTCATCTAGTTCCAACCTGGTCCTTGAACACTGCCAGGGATGGGGCATCCACAGCTTTTCTGGGCAACCTGTTCCAGTGCCTTACCACCCTCACAGTAAAAAATATTTTCCTAATATC
This sequence comes from Dicrurus megarhynchus, assembly GCA_013399195.1. Taxonomy (NCBI): domain Eukaryota; kingdom Metazoa; phylum Chordata; class Aves; order Passeriformes; family Dicruridae; genus Dicrurus; species Dicrurus megarhynchus. The sequence goes on along the minus strand of VXAD01003953.1, from coordinate 1,043,694 downwards.
TAATCTAAACCTACTCTCTTTCAGTGTAAAGACATTCCTCCTTGTCCTGTCACTATGTGCCCTTGTAAAAAGTCTCTCTCCATCTTCCTTGTAGGCCCCTTTAGGCACTGGAAGGCTTCTATAAGGTGTTCATTGGAAGTTCCTCTTGTCCAAATACAATTATCCAAAAATAATCTAGTTTTAAGTGCTGCTGCTCTATTGAAGCTCATTATCCTAAGTGCTCCCTTCCCACCTCCTTCCCAGAATGGCTCCCTTCACACCCCCTTGTCTGGTTTTCCCAAGACTGTGTCAGGAAAATTAATCCACAAATACCAGAGGTTTATGTCCATAAAGGAGACAGAGGAGTCCTGTTACTTTACTCGAATAAAGGGAGAGGCCATGGGGCATTTCCCCTGGGGTCTCTCAAATTTTTGGAGAGCATAGCCTCCTATTATTCCTAATTTCCCGACTGCATTTCCCTCTCTCTTTCCCCATTGGCTGAGGTACTTGAGAGGTACAGACTTCCCAAAATGCCTAACACCTAAGACTCCCTTCTAATGTATAACCCCCCCTTTATTTTAATTCTTATGGAATTCATGGTTCTTCCCATTGTTACTTTCATCTCTCAGCATCTATCTTTACCTATCAGCAAACCCACAGTTTGTCTGTAAAGACAAATCCCTCTCACTCCTTTCATCAGTCAGTGGAATTCCTCCCATTGTTTCTTTCACCTCTCAGTATCTAGCTTTTTACCTAGCAGCAGACCCATAGTTTGTTTGTAAAGACAAATCTATCTCATTTCTTTCAACTGGAAGCTCTTTGGGGAAGGGACTTAATGACTTCCTTGTGTTTGCTTTGCAGCAGAAGTCTTGTGGAGCAAGATAATAATCCGTGTGATCATTTAATTTAGAATAGATTGCACCACACACAGAGGCAAGGCTGAATTAAAATTGCACTAGCAATCTAGATTGTATTTGTGGTGATTTTTTTTTAACAGTACCACTTTTTTAATACAGTGCTTAGTGCAATGTCTCTCTCATAAAATCCTCTCCTTCTTCCTATCCCAAAATCAAGTGTGTGATGTGTATTTGCCCCTGTTAAACACTGGACATGGTGCAGGCCTTGGCTGGGACAACATGATATCACTGGAGCATGGCAGAGAAACAGGTCAGTAGTGAGTTGTTATGACCCCAAAGGGAAGAATATGCCAACGGGTTTCATTGCTCAAGCTCCTGGTTCTCTGACTCCTTCACAGGCTTTCTGCCCCACGTGCAGAAAGTGGACAGATGCCATGCTTCCCAAACCTGGTTCATTCCCAATCTGTTTCTTTGCCCTCACCTCCAACACCGACTCCATAACTCTTTTTTTCAATCCTATGTGTCCTGCAGCTCTTTGGTAAAGATCTCAAATAACCTGGATAAATGCCAGTGTTCCCTCTTAATATTCCCTACCTCCATGTCAGTCCCGATGTTCCTCTGTGCTGTTTGTCCAGGGAGGGCTGGTGCACTCCTGTTCCCTTGTGCATCTCTCCAGCCTGTGCTCATGTGTCTTCCTTTGGTTTCCAGCCACAGTCTCAGCAGCCTGTCCAGTTCCCAAACCTATCTGTCCTTCCCTACTACTGCTGATTCCCAAACTCACTCTTCACCTTGCCACCTCTGGCCGGGTTGCTGTGCCCTCCACTCCTGCGGCTTAAAGGATTGTTGGCAAATGGTATTTATTGTGCTTTCACAACACAGTTGCTGTCATTACAGCCAGTATTTGAGGTGCAGTGTCTAAAATGTGCCACTCAGGTGGAATAAATCTTCCATCCTTCATCCTGCAAGCCAGGGTGCCCTTGTGACAGTATTGTTAAAATACTCTGTGTCCATGGGGTTTTTCAATACTTGACTGCATAAAGCCCTGATTTGACCTCATGGCTGACCCTGTTTGGAGCAGGATGCTGGACTAGACAGACACCTCCTGGGTGTCTCCCCAAGCTGAGTTATCCTAAGCTGACATAAAAATAACCTTGCCTGCTGGATGTGAAGTAAACAGAACTTTTCTGGCTGGCACAACCTGCAAACTTCCAATGAAACTTTAATTCATGCCCATACCATCTAAGCAGGATATGCTTGTTTGGCCTTGGTAGCTTTAATTTTTTTACAAAACTCACCTGTTTTCACAGTGGTGGCCAAAATGGAACTCAGTCAGCTTCAGGATTATCTATGCACAGCAGCTTGCAGAATCTGTACAGACTTCTTGGAGAAGCTACCTCAGCTCATGTCAGATAAGATGCACATGAGACTCAGATCCTGCTGATATTTATTTCCTTTTGCCCAGCCTTTACCTTCCCTGTTCCCTCTTCCAGCAGTACAGAAAGAGGTGGTGCATCCCAAACCTGCACAGCCCACAGGAATGTGAGCTTAGTCCGCAGGGAATTTTTGCCATGCAAATCGCATCTGCAGTGGATTTTATACAGCAAAACATTGTGACTCCAAGGGTGGGTGGTAGCATAACAACTCTCATCTGCTGGTTAGGTATTAGACTGGGACTTTCAGGTCTAAGTCCTTCTTCTGCTTTACCTCAGGCATAATCTGGTGTAGAGGAGCTCTCTCTGTTTGGCAGAACTGTGACTTCAGGTACTGTATCCCATAAAGCAGGCTGATTGGATAAAGCCAGCGTCCTGCCAAATTCCTCTCTAAAATTACTGTTTTGATTCTGTTTTGCTTTAATTAAATTTTGGTCATGTTAGAACACCAGTTTTGCAGCGTGTCACCAGAAGGATGGATCCTGCCACTGTTTTCTTCTGCATCAGTATTGGGCAATTGGTGCTGCTTGTGAGGAGAGGAGATGGGGGTTCTAAAATGAGGAGGGTGACTTCTGCAGGGATGCCTGACAGAGGAAGGGCTGTGGAGGGGGCCAGGGGATTGTACTGCCATAGCTCACCTTGTGGTGTCTCCCCACAATCTTCACATTGCATCATGCTCAGGGAGTCCAAGGAGGTCATCCAGGTGGAGCCGTTTCAGGAGATAAGAGAGGAAAAATATCCATGCGAGAAAAAGGGCATCAATTTTCAAAAGTGCCATTATGCTTTTCAGAGTAATCCATTCACATTTTCACGCCAAGAAGCTGTGGAGCAGCAGGGCTGTCATTACCACTGTCCCTCCTTCCTTCCCCAGAAAATGAACCCGTCTGCTCTGTGAGGAATTGTCCTGCTGGGGCTCTTGCCATGCCCTCCTCTGAGGCACAGCCCTTCAGTAGCTGGGGTTGTAGTCATTTATCAAAGTGGTCCTAAATCTCAGAGAGGCTGGAGGTGGTTCAGCGCCTGCCACAGACACGTCTGGGGGCAGGGAGGGGCATTCTCCTTTCCTTCTGCACGGGACAGCTCGGCACTACTGGCAGGGAGCAAAGCGCCCTGGAGGCAAGGCTGGTTGTGGGAACAGTTGCTCAGTTTGAACAGGAGGAGGGGTTCTCTGAGCCAAACCCAAATGCTAACGCTGTATTATCTTCTCAAGCCAGTGCCCTTCCTTCTCCCATTTCTCCCGACCACCTCAGCCTGAGGATCCTCAGCAAACAGGATCCCTCCTTAGCAACAGTCTGCTGCAGCATCAGCTCTTTCTGTGGTGCCTGTGCCCCTCTTCTTCCCTCACACCACCTCCATCCTGAAGGGCTTTGGGGGTCTTGGCATCATCACTACTGACACTTTTTATTGTATGTCTGGAATTCCTGCTCCAACCTGGCTGTCTGGCTCAGGGGTGATCCCACAGCTGGTGACAGGAATACGCTCATCTCACAGCTAGCAGGTGTCTTTAATCCTCTGCTCCTGTCTGAGGCAAGAGGCTGTGTGCACACACGTGTGTGCAGGTGAGTTGAAAGGGGTGTTTGTGGCTCCCTCCTGTCACTGACTGGTCTCTGGCCCCAGTGTCCACCCAGAGTTACGTCTCACTTTGTGTGGCACAGTGTTGTCACCCCACAGACCGATTTCACCAGGCAGTGGCACAGTTTCCAGCTGTGATGTGACTGAGCAGCAGACATCTGTGTCCCTGGGGAGGATGCTCCCTGGGGAGATACCATGCTTCCTAAATGGACTTGGACCATCCTAATTGCCTCTGACTGAGATGCCTGTATATCCCACAACACACACCAAACATTTAGGTCTCACTCAGGAGTGTTGCCTCTGCCAAATTTTGACTTTCTAGCCTTGAGGCATGACCCATGAGTAGAGCAAAAACACTCCAGAACACTTAGTTTCTATTTTAGGAAAGACAGCAGAAGATTCCATTTCCACTTTTTTTTCAGAAATTAGTTGTTCCAGGAGCCTGGGCTGCTGCCTTTTTCTTCCTCATGCTGCTAGTTTGCGTGGGGCTTGGAGTAATGCCATCCTCTTTTAGGTTTGCTGCTATCCCCCCTGTCGGACTTGGGTCACTGGGCTCAAAGTTTTTTCCACAGTATGATTGAGACAGTTCAATTGCACGAGTCATGTTTCCTTCAAACAGCAATGAAGCTAAAAACATCTCAACCATTTTTACTTAAAAGCGCTGGCACACTGAGCTGAGGCAAGACCGACAAAATTATAGCCCGAACAGTGAGCCAAGAAATTAGGCTGCATTCTGGTACTCTTCATTACAGCTTTCAGAGGTACTTCAACTGCTATATACAGACACACCATGAAGTGATATCAAGTGAAAATTGTTGGGGTGGGTGCAGCATTTATGCATTTCCTTGGCTGTGAACTGAAGTCTCTCTGCTTTCTGTCTGCCTTGAAGTCATACCTCCTCCAGACCTCCCCTTCCTCTCCTTCACCCCCTCAAATACCTGCCCTGAGTCTTACTCCTCTGCTTGCCTCAGTGAACTTTGCTTTACCTATGGTTTCTTGTGAACTTTTCAATGCCAACCTCTATTCTGGGCTGTCTGCTGGGACACAGAATGTTGAGAACTGCTGCTGCCTCCCTGGTTTCCTCCCCTGCATCCCCGAAGCGCACTAGCAGACGCGTAGCAGTGTAAGGTGTCGCTCAGAACGGCATCTTCCTGTCTCACTGCCATTTACATGCTGCTCAGGTTTTAAAACCTCACACTAAGTGCTTTTTCCTGAAGAAGCAAACAACAGCCTCATCAGAGTCATCTGCAGTGCGCTCAGAGTCGCACAAGTGTTATGTAGCTCCAGGCTAATTTATTTCTTTCTTTTAAGCCAAGCCTCTGAAAGCCAGAAATCAGAAGTTCCTGTGGGCAGTTATTTTCAACTTTGGAGCCATTTTCCCCCAGGACTTTGCTGTGGAGTGAGTACTGTGGGCCCAGGGCTGTGGTGCCAAGGTAGCTGGGCTACCACAGCTCCTTGGAGGGGTTCCTCATGGCTGATGGCTGGTGACAAGGAGCAAAGTGGTTTTGTGAGGGAACGTCTCACCATGGAAAATGCCCAAAAGCCAAGAATCCAGAGCATCTGGCTTGCTAGACCTGATGAACAGCAGATACTCTTTCACACATCTGAGAGCCTGTAATACTTTCACTGTCCTCCTCCTGCGCAACCCTTACCGGTCGTTTGCCCCACAGAAGGTATGACCTCCTTCTTCACTCCTTTTAATTATGCTGCACATAGCAACTTTCCATGCCAGTGGCCTGATTCTTGCTGAACATTTTCAAAAGTGTTAAACTGGAACTAGAACACAGGGGAACAAAATGCCTTTGTTGAAAACCTGCCTCTTAAAACTGAAATCTCCTGTGGTTTAGAGCTCATACCCAAAATTTGACAAGGAATTCCTGCATGAGGAGCCCCCTTCTGCTCATGTAGGGGTTGGTCCGACGTGTCCAACCCAGAGCTGAGGTTGCACATACAGGTAACAGCTCATGAACAGGTTTAAGGACTGAGTGCTCTGACCAGCTCTGAGGGTCTGTGGGCCCTGCTGAGCTCCTGTGCAGTAGCAGGATGTCATAAAAATGAGACAACTTGCTTTTGTTGGGAAATAGTAAAAAAAAACGTTTATTGAACAACAAAAGCCGAAAATGAAATCCTTAAAAATAAAAAGGTTCAAAATAAAAATAAATCCAGGTGTGGGAATTAGTCACCTAGGCAGCCGCACGGCTGCCCGAAGCAGGGAGCTGTACGGCGCCGAGGTGGAGCTCAGATACCAAGGCTCCAAGAGAAAAATTATAATGGCTCTCGGATAGAGAGTAAAAGGCCAGTCTCTCAGCACCAGGCTTCTCCATCACCACACACACAAGCGCAAAGGCGAAAAAGCAACGCTCCGCCCAGTGAGGGTCCTTTTAAATGGTGTTGGCTCCTCCCCTGACCGCCCCTGTCCAGCCCCCATGGTCCAGTGGGATTGGTGGCATTATCCCGTGAGGTAATTCTTTCCTGCCAATGGGCTCTTGTGTCTAGGGGATGATGTTATTCCTGGAGTAAAGGCGGGAAAGTCCCTCCTTAATATTCTGGTTACCATGGAGCCCAGTTACAGGGGTGTCAGTGAGGAGCTATTTTTAGTAGGTGGCAGTTGGGAAGCCCGGTGGAGTTGACTTAGCTTTGGATTTTACACAACTCAATTTTTGAATAAAGCATGAATTATACAATTTAAAATAAGTTTTCTTCTTCTTCAAACAATCCCATATTCAAGTCTACACTGCTTTTAGTGCTTATAAACTCTTAAAACTATATGTAGCGCGCATAACTTTCAGAAATTTATAAAACATTTAAGATCTTTAAGAATGGAGGGAATGGCCACTCCAAAGGAGTGCTCAGGATCAGCTTCTGGTGGATGGAGTGGCCCTAACAAACAAAGTATTAAAAACCTTTAAAAGTGGGAAACTGGTCACTCCAGAGGAATGCTCGGGATCAGCTTATGGCAGTTTGGAGTGACCTTTGTTGCTTTAACATTTAAACTAGCATTAAGAAACAACAATAATTTTACTTTTACAACTTTGGAAATTGGGGATGGTGTACTGATGGAGAACTTGGTGCAAAAGCCAATTTTTTTTAACAGGTCATATATGACACAGGACTGATCACTTGCATTACTTCAGCATCCAGGAGAGCCAGCTGAGATGAGCACCATCCTGAGCAGGCACTGGGCATACCTGAAGTAACAGGAACCTATTTCCCTGTATGCAGGCAAGGCCTACAGCATGGGATGACTGCAGCTGGAGTGGCAGAGACTTCGTTCCTGCTGGTGGAAGGGCTGGTGAGGGAGGTGGGGGGCACAGGAAGCTGTCACAGGGCACGTGGGGTGTCAGTGACAGAGCAGCAATGGCAGCCCACAGGCCTGTCTGCGGGATGTGAGGGGACGAGGTGTCCTGCCCAGGGTGAGAATGGATGCACAACAGCTCTGGAAATGTATTTGAAAAGAGATTTTCCATGTAATAGATGCTCTGTGGTGTTTGAAACAACCTCCTGTCTTCATCCCTCCTGCCAATGGCAAGGCTGGATAGTGTCCCACAGCAGTGGGTGGCCCTGGAGCAGCAGCTCCCCATTCCTTCTTGGAGCAGCGCCTCTGACTGGTCCTGGTGGGGGTGGACAAAGCTGCAGCATGTGGCTGCAAACCAGGGCACCAGGAGGGTCTGAGCCCCCTGGCCCCACACCCCATGGACAGCCTGGGACACCAGGAGGGTCTGAGCCCCATGGCCCCACACCCCATGGACAGCCTGGCCCTACGTGGGGGCTATGCTCCTGGGAACAGCCTCTGCTGTATCCTGGCAGCTGCCCTGGGGCAAACCCCAGCCCTTTGGGTGGGAGCATGGTGACAACCCCCGTGTCTCAGCCAGAGGGGCAACTCAGAAAATGCAGAAATACAGAAGAGGTTCATAATCCTGCTCATGACCAATGCCCCAAGGAAAGAGAGAGGTATCCTGCATTGGTTCCCCTGTCTAACACAGCTGTGTACAGTCTTCTGACTCACACAAACACCATGTATTTTTTTTAAAAAATCGATATCTAACTTCTTGGTAGCAATGATAATGGTGTGGCAGTGAGTCACACAGGATAATGACGGTGTTTAAAAAACAATCTTTGTCAGTGTTGAGTGTTTTCCCTTTTAATTTCGCTGTCTTAATATCAGGGAAGATTAATGATGCTGAAAATCCTTGAAGAGGGGCTTGCTCAGGAACAGGCTCTGTATGCACAGCTCTTAAGAGGTCATCACTGGATTATGGTGAGGGGTCGTTTTTCACTGCTGTGTTGTGGTTCAACCCCAGCCTCAACTAAAACCCACACAGCCATTCACTCTCTTCCCCCCAGTGGAATGGGGAGAGAATCAGAAGAAAAAACAGCAAGAGAACTCATGGGTTGAGATAAAGACAGTTTAATAGGTAAAGCAAATGCTGCATATACAAGCAAAGCAAAACAAGGAATTAATTCACCCCTTCCCATGGACAGGCAGGTGTTCAGTAATCCCCTCGACAACAGGGATCCATCCCATGTTTTGGGAAGATGAACACCATGACTCCTAATGGCCCCCCTTCCTCCTTCTTCCCCTGGCTTTATATGCTGAGCATGATGCAATATGGTCTGGAATAACCCTGTGGTCAGTTGGGGTCAGCTGTCCCAGCTGTGTCCCCTCCCAACCCACTCACTGGTGGGGTGGTGTAAGAGGCAGGAAAGGCCTCGACTCTGTGTAAGAGCTGCTCAGCAATAATTTAAACATCCCAGTGTTATCAACACTGTTTCCAGCACAAATCCAAAATGCGGTTCCATACCAGCCACTGTGAAGAAAATTATCTGTACCCCAGTCAAAACCAGGACGTGCCATAAGGCATGCTCCTGCATTGGTCTGGCTGCTCACAAACTTTCACTGTGGTTGGTCTCTGCTGTACATTACTTCAAGCTTTTTTGGTGCTTTCAGAACCAGCCCCCTCTGTAACATGAGGTGCCTGAAGAGCATTTCAGGTGCTGCTTATCCTACAGGCTTGTCCACTTGACTTTCCCCAGCAGTCTGCAGATCAGCCAGCCCTCCTAGGAGGTCATAAAATCATAGAATGGTTGGAAGGGACCTTAAAGATCATCTAGTTCCCAAAGCCCAAGCCCCATGTCCAATTCAGTTCCTCCTCTGGAGTGGTGTGATTACAGTTTCACTCCAAAAGGCAGAAATAAGGAAGTAAAAATGCTCTGTGTTTTTGCCTCTGGCATAGAAGAAACACAAAATGATATTAACGCTTCTCAGTGCCTGCTCCTTTGCCTTGTGCTTATGTTACTGTTCCAAGCAAGTGTTAGCTGTAGTGTGTTTGCATTGAGGAGCTTTGCATTTATGGGATGAACGTGTTAGTCAAAGGAAGGAAACTTTCAGATATGCAGAAAAAAGTGCCAACCCTGATTAACTATAAATTTATCCCAAAAAGTTAGGCAAGCCACCAAATGCAGTGAGAGAACTGGTTGTTTTTCTAATCTTTTCTCTTCCAATGCAGAACATGAATCTTCTCAGTCCCTCATTAGAGATATCTGTGTCTGAGTTTGTTCCAGTGTGCCTTCTGGGAGGGGGCCAGAGCTCCGTCACACCAGTGACACAGCTGTCACACCACCACTCTGCAGCTGTGCAGGAGACCTGGGGCACAGCTGGGCTGGGAGGCCATGGGCTGTCCTGCAGCCCAGCCTGGGATTGTCACATCAGAGCTCTGCAAGGTCCCTCCACTGTGCCAGAGTAGAAGGCTGGCTGTATCCCCAGTGCTTTATTTCTTGGGAGGTTTTTTAAAAATTTTTTTCCATTTTTTTTTCCCCCCTACAATGGAAGCTTCACATGAGCTGTTCCTTCTGTAAAACGAAAGGCTAGGAAACTTTTGAATGTCCAGAGTTTATTGCAGCACTGTGCAAGACTGGTCTTCATCCCGGGAGGGATTGGAGACAACTAAACTGCTGTTACTCATCTTTCTTGCCAGCTGCTCTTGTCTCAATGGGTCAGTGCTTGTCAGTGTGGGCCAACCTCAGAAATTGATTCCTTGCCTAAGCTTTCCTTGGGATACTAGATATTTCCATAAAAATTCTTGCCATCTGTATGCTTCCCTACAGATTCTGAAAGTATGTCAACATATTAGAGGGAAAGTTTAAATTATTTCAAGCACTAAGGACATTTGCAGTAAAGGAAACACAAGCTTTGGCGCATAGGAATGAGGGGTGGTCTCCTGCCATTTGCTGACATGGATTTGTAATGACAGAAAAGGGGAGGCATTACTTTGGAGAATTCCCCATGAACTTTTAGAAACCACAGGAGATGTAATTGATAAAGATATCAAATGTATATTAGGTTCAGGAGAGGCTCCTCCAAAGGGGGAAAATGGGATTAAGCTGCCATGCAGCAGCTGCTAACCTGTTCCTGTTGCAGTCAGGAGGAGGTGCTGGTGCATTGGTCCTGTCTCGGATGGGGCTGGATGCGAGGCTGGACTTTGCCACACCAGCAGGCTCAAGGCGGAGCTTGCCCCGTAGGCTGGAGTTCATGGCACTTTGCAGCTGCCCTGTTGGGTTTTTTGCTGGAAGAGAAAGCTGCTGGCTCTCACCAGCCCTCCAACCAGCACATACCTCACGAGGGCAACTGGGGAATTAAAGCTCTGGGCTCAATGTGCACATCAAACCAAGATCATTCCCATAGGTTGGCCTTATAAGTCTATAGCTGTTTTGGCTGGAGGATAGCTCAAGAGTAGGTGCAAAGGGAGAGGCGTTTCTTGGTGGTCCTTCCCAAAGAGAACACTCCAGAGCACGCTCAGTCATATTTTTTAGACAAATGCTTTCAAGATCAGGTCTCACAGGGTCCACAGCTTATGAACCATGCATGTAGATGACATATGTGTGCTTGCCACCCTTGGGTTCCTGTCAACATCCTAACTCCAAACACTCAAGAGAGAGAAGGTGCAGAGGGCACCAAGAAGAGCAGCAGCTCTGCAGTACCAGCAGGAACTTAGGAGGATGCCAGCACCTAAATTGCTTTGGTGTTTATTCAAACATCACCCCAGGCTGGTGCAGGATGGTTTTGTAACATTTTTCAGTCTCACATATAATTGCAGACTAATGGCCTTGTTAAAATACTTGGGCTTATGATCTGATTTTCTCCTAAGCAGCTGTTTATACATTTTATTAATGGTTACTAATTAAGTTACTTGAATGAAGTCCTTTGGAGACTGTCCAAAGACACAAACCCAAATAAGCCTGGGCACTGCAATGAAACACAGTCACTAAAATATCTTCTCAAAAGCCATGTAAACAGATTGAAAATGGACCAAAGAAAGGTCTGATGAAAAGGGGTGGGTGGGAAAATATATGGATTCAGGTAGGTGTCTTCTAAAACCTCGGGGAAGTGTGGAAACAGGATTTAAATGCCTTGAAGTTCCTTTTATGCATGAGATCTTAAATTCAGCAGCTTGTATTTATGGTCAGCTCAGGTTGCTAATGCAGTTTGAGCCAAGGGGTGCTTGGGACACCTCAGCCCCGAGCTGTCACACCACGGCTTGTGAAGGACACGGAGTGTCCTGGAAGCCAAAAGCAGCTCTGAAGTCAAGCTGTCGACCTCAGTGTGCTGGATTGTAACTCCCCTTGGAGGCAAGACTGTCTGGCTTTGAAAGGAGCTTGTGCAGGCAAGAGAGAAAAAATTAAGAGCAGGTAAAGTTTTGGTTTGCTGTTAAGCCTGGGGAAGGAGATGTTGAGAGATGCGAGCAGCACAAACTGCATTTGCTGTCAGGACCAAAGGAGCCCCTGTCATGGCTGTGCTTGGACACCCCAAACCAACCCAGGCTTTGCCCAAGCTCCTGTCCTGCAGCTTGTTTGGCAGCATGAGGGAGTGAATGCATCAGAGGAGCTGTAGATTGAGAATTGGAGTGAAGAAAAAATAAAATTTGACTGATGTTGGAGAACTGGCAGCCGGCAAGCCCATCCTTCAGGGCAGTGGTCACTTTCTGAAAGTTGGGAAAAGCTGCCCTTGGGCAGCCTGGAGCAAGCCTCTCCAGGCAGGACTCAAAGCACGGGCCTTGGGCAGGGCTGCCACAAGTGTTGAGGGCTCAGCTGTGTGACTGACTTAGCAGAGACGTGCTAACAACTTCCCTTCTGTGAGGCTTTGAGGGAATTTCAAGATCCAAGCAAACACAAGTAGCTGCAAGCTTTAGAGGTGCCTTGCCAGCTTGCTTAAGGCCAGGACTTAGGCAAAGGCAAAGCAACTGCTGCCCAAGTCCCTGGGGCAGGCTGAGCTCCCGTGGGCTGCAGAGCTGCTCTCTGCTGGGAGCTAGGGTGGGCACAGTGGTGCCACAGAGCCCAGAGCTTCGTCACATGTGGTGTGCAGGTCGTAAATTTCAGAGTGAGGATCTGTTGGGCTGAGAGACTTCCTCCCATCATCACTAAAGCCATGAGCTTACATATGCTTCTCCACTCTTCCTTCCCCAGCAAAACATCAGAGTGGTCTCCTTATGGCTTATTTCCACCACAGGGGATACAGGAGGGGTTGTCTCCCTCCCTGTAACTGCTACACTGAGGACTGGAAATGCATTTGCAGACAGATGCAGCTGACTGCAGGTCGGTGGCATGCTTGTTTATGCTTATTTCAGAGAATAGCTTTTAAAATAATTTCCTAAATTCTCTCTGTAATAGCAATATCTGCTGGAGTGGGAATTGTGAGAGCTATTGCTTGTTGCTTTCATGGCTTTGTGGCAGCGTGGCCTGGCTGCTCCTGCCAAGGGGGCTATGCTGGTGTGTGACCAGCACCTTCATGCTTGCTGGTCCAGGTACGGTCCTAGGAGGGTGCTTTCCTGGGGTTCAGACAGGGAATGAGAAATCCTGGGGTTTGTCTGAAATGCTGCCATTCACCTGCAGTGGGGAAAAGTTGCTTTTATCACTCAGTACTTCTCTTAATGCTACAAGCTTCCAAAATCATGCAAGAAAAAAAAAAAGAGGGTTGTGCTTTTGTCTGGGGAAGTTTGGCTCCTGTTGTTTCATTGTTTGTTTGTTTTCCTTCTTTCCTTTGATTGCTTTGTTTTTAGTCTTTTCCAGACAGCTGGCTTTGCCTCATTCATCAGGCTAATTGATGATGGACAATGTGGCTATATGGAAAATAGAATTTTTCTGAATAGCAGGATTCTTCTTCGCTTGCTTATGTTAATGAGACGAGATGAGAGAGATGGGACTGTGGTCAGCAACGCTGCCAGTGCTGTTATCATGCATTTCTTCTGGCTTGGGCAGAAAAGCCTGGCGTGAAATCCCTGTGAAACAGCCAGGGAATTTAAAACTGGGGAAAGGCTCAGCCATGCTTTGGAGAGAGGTTCATCAGAGCTGTGCTACAAGGACAGTCCCTGGGTGAAAGAAGTGCTAAATTGTTGCCTACAATTTTGTAGTGGCACAAGGGCTACCACTGAGGGGGCCATGTGAGCTGAGCACTTTTCTCCACCCACGTCTGAGTTTGAAGCCTATACTGGGGTGGATGTGGGTAAGGAGACCCTTGTCTGCTGCTTTGTAGGCACAGAGAGCTTTTTTTGGTGTAGCTGAGTTTCTACAGACACTTTTAATTACTTGGATTAATGATATTTATGTCTTCCCTCCCTTCTTATATAATGACTTGCTCTGCAAGATACATTGCAGAGTGTTTGTATGAGAGTCGCAGAGTTGTCACTGATGATGATGAGGAGGATAATGATCATTACTAAAGGGAGCACCTACGCCAAGGCCTTGAAGCATAGTCAACCCCACTCCACCAGGGCCTCGGGGAGTATCTCTGGTCCTCAAAAAGATGTGCAGTGGGGGCACTGATGGCAGTATTTCTCTGTCTCTCCACAGAGCTGTGTAAGGGCATCCTCCTGTGTCTCCCAAAGGAAATCACATTTTTTGTTCCTTTGGTGAAATGATATCTCATTCTCCTATTGTGCTTCAGACTTGGGTTTCAGTGCACAGACCTACCAGTGAATAGGTCAGCCAAGGAAAATTGCACAAAAGCAATGACAAGCAAGGCAAAAGCAGCTACACCCCACTTTCCAAAGGGGTTGGAGCTCAGCCCTGAGGAGCTGTGTAGATGTTTTGCCTCCTTTGAAACAGAGCTATGGTTCAGAGTCACTGAATCGCCCCCATGGACCTGGCCATGCAGCACTTCATAAATCTGTGTGGGCCCCAGAAATCAGAGTTACTGTTTGCAACTGTTCCACATCCCATGGGTATCCACTGGGAACATTAGGACTGCAACCCTTCTGAAAAAAACAAGCTATTTTTAATGAAATTTGACTGTAATTTAATTTAAATTTTTTATCAGCACTTACCAAAAGTTGCAGGTTTGATGAAAATTACTTGAACTCTCCACATTTTCCTGTGGGGATTATTCATCCTTGTTTTGGCACAAGGAGGTATTTCTAGTTCTGTGAGAATGTTGGCCCAAAAAATCTTTGAGTTTCCTGTTCTTTTTTTAAAAAAATTATGTTCCATTTTCCATACTCTGAGATATGCAAGTGTGAAGCTTTAAATATGCATTCCTGAAAATCCTGATTTGGGAGTGGTGCTGTAGCCTGAGCATTGAGCCACTAATCTCAAGGTACAGATCTTGCATTTCTTTCTTAATGCTGTAAACAATTGTACATCAATAGGATTATTCCTTTTCCTGTGTGGGCAATTTAGTTATTGACTCTTGCAGTGAAGGGTCTTTAGGAAAAAGACAACAACAGCAACTAAGACTGATCTTGATAGAGCTCAGGCCTCTCTGCCAGCTGGCAATGCAGCTTCACCTCCCTGCTGGTGGGCTGGGAAAGGCTGTTGGCTGGTTATGGTGACTCTGGAGGGGGTTCTTTGCTGTTGTGGCCCCTGCCTTAGCATATGGCTGAATGTACAACCCTTGCACACCAACACTCTGAGCCATGCATCCCCTTTGTTGTGTGTCTGGGCATACAGGCCTGGACGGAGGGGCCTGCAGGTGCCTCGTGCTGTCAAGCCATGTCTGGTGCCAGGCACACGAGGGGAACTGAGGTGTTAAAAAATGGAGAGTACCACTGCAAACAACATCCACTGCCCAGTTCCATGTCTGCAAAGAGCCTGAGGGTTGGGGGAAAGGCCTGCAAGGAGCACTCCTGGGACCATGTTTAGCTTGGGAAAGCAATCCTGCACTTCCTTTGACAGTCTTGCAGTCTGGAGAGGGAGTACATTCACTGCTGGTAGATTTAGGCTGCTATTTAATTCCAGCAGGTAAGAGAGAGCTCTGGCCATGGCCCAGCCCATCTGTGATTATTATAACCATGAAGTAACTCAAGAAGATAGGGCTCACTAATATTTGCCACCTGCCTCTGACTGAGTGAAGTGCATGGTGACGTGAGAGGACCGTGCAGCCACATGGCTCTTACTGTGCTGGGGGACAACTGGTGCACACCCAGCATCCCAAGCTGGGCCAAGGAACCAGCCCAGACCTGGGCTGGACACAGCCAAGTCATGGCTGTTCTCCCTGGCATGGCATCTTGCCATCCCAGCTCCTGGCAGGCAGCTGGAGCAGCTCCCTGCCAGCAGGCTCTCAGCTGAGCATTTCAAACTGAAACAAATGTCTCCTGGCCAGAAGTTTCTGACCTTAGCAACTCTGAAGGAGGGTATTGAACCCACACTAATTTTGTGCTTCTGTGTTCAACTGCTTCTTCAGATACAATGTGGGGTGTGAGTCCAAGTCCCCAGGAGGGCTGAGCTGAGGCCATGACTCAGGGTCCCCTGGGACTTAGCGTGAGGAAATCTCTCTGTGATGGTAGAAATGAATGTCTAGCATGTGCACACCCGTGAGTGTCCATGTGAGATGTCCTACATCCTTCTAAGTGTTTCCTGAGGACATGCAGTGGCTCCCCAGAAGCCTATTTCTAGACATTTTCCCAGTTTTCCCACTCCCAGCTACTACAGGTACGATTCAGAGGAGAGGCTCATGTCAGGATTCTCATTTTAGGCTTATCATGTGTGTCAAAGTGTGCTGGAATATGCTACTACAGCTGCATTGACCCTGGCCCATAGAGAAGCCACAGGGGACCAACCTCTCCCCCACAGACCAAATGTGAGGGTACAGTTTGGGAGACTTTATTTCTTCCTAGAGTGGTGACAGATTTTCTGTGGGAGCTTCTCCCTCCTCGACTGTGTGTGTGACACCACAAAGGAGCACTCTAGCCTATGGGGTTGGTATAGAGACACATCCCACATCACCTCTGTTCTGTTTCCTTCTTACTCCTCCACTGAGTTCCCAACCCAAACCTCCTCCTGAGATAGTGAAACCCTTGGTAGGGTCATACCAGCCCATCTCCCAAACTCACTGAAACGCTGGTACTAGTCAGTAGTGGGAACACTGCAACAAAAATGGGCTGGTTTGGTGAAAAGGGAGAAGGGTGAGGCTAAGAGGGGACAGTGTGTGAACGTGAGATCAACCCTGTTGTTCCTGGCATGAGCTGTACCTGGGCCTCTCTGGCTCCTCCCAGGTCTGTCACAAATGAAGGTGACAGCAAGGTCTCAGCTAAGAGCTCAGCTAGGACCGAGCCTGGGTTCTTGATATCTCAGCCGACTCAGGGTGGCCACTGCCAGGGACACACAGGGAGCATGCCTGGGAAGGTTGTGGCTTGTGACACCTGTGGCCCAGCAAACCTCAGTATCCAGAGTTGATTTCTGTGGATTTGCCCTCGTGACTCAGAGGGAGGTGTGAGGAGTTGGACATGTGATAGCTTGGCATTTCTGCTAATGGGGGCTGACAAACAGGGTTTTAGTTCCATGCTAAAACTACCCTTGTAGCTGTTCATGGAACAGTTTATCCAACATGGTTTCTCCCGGAGGGGTGGATCCTTTCCCTTCTAACACTCATGGGTCAAAGGACTGTGGGGATAGTTCTCCTTCATTCCATTATGGAAAAAGATAATTGTTTTGCATGCCATGTACCCAGCAGAAAACAAAAGGCCAAATATGGTCCTAATTTACACAAGGAGAAAGAGCTAAGAGAGAGTACTGTGGTCTCATCTCAGGGGCCTTACTCTGCTCCAAGCACAAAGCTGGTTATCCTAAAGCAAACCTAACTGTTCGTAGTACATGACCTGGAAGCAAAATTAGGGGCTTTCCTGGGTCCAGCATGGTTTTGGTTAAGTAGGAGCAGTGACTGGGAAGTGAGCAGGAGCTCAGCTGCATTTTCAGTTCAGATTTGTGCAACAGTACTAATTCTCAGCCTCAGCAGCACAAGCTTGGCAGTGTCTGTACCCTGGTTTTCACGTCACTTTTGCTGTAAGTTTTTTTAAATGCACTTGCTGCAATTATAGAGGAAAGAAAAATATTGAAACTGGAGGACTAGTCATTGTCAAGAAGTAGAAATCCAAGGGAAATGAGACCTCTCAGAGTGAGTGTGGATCCCACAGCTCCCAAGGAGCACTTTGCTCTTTCAGGGCCTGAACTGACCAGCAGAATACATTTCTGGTATTTGGAGGGGGCTGGCAAGGGCTGAGCAAGTGAAATGTCCTGCTTTCATAGACTTGGTGCAGAGCTGCTTAAAATTAGAAGAATGCGAAGTCTCTAATTTTATCTCTGAGCAGTATCTCAGACACCAGTACCCCAGACTGTCAGGCATGTGGCCCCAACATCAAATACTGTTGCTGTTCAGAGTTGACAATGATCCCAAGGCAATGTTTGTGGCTGATCCTGCAGACAGCTGCCAGCAGGACTCCTGTCACGCCCCATCAGAGCTAAGAGAGGTCCACAGGACACTTGCCATCCACCTTCCATGTTTTCCACAGACAAAGAAACACACAAAGACACCTGCAACATTCTTTTGTCTTTTTTTTTTTTAATTATTCCTTCATATTCAAACTTCACAAACAGTGTGAACTTGTACAATACCTCAGAAAGTGAAACTTACAAAAAAAGTGCTGGTAACATTAAAAAAAAAAAAACAAAAAACAAACATCATTCTTAGCAACATCAATTACTCTTCCACACAAAACAGAAACCTTGTAAAATTTATTTCCGTATTTTTTTAAGGCGTAATACTTCCGTATAAAGTATATGCAAGAGATAAAACTTCACAGTATTCCAAAATGTCACAATAATAATAATAATAATATAGTATAATGAAGCGCTACAGTTAATTTTCTTTTTTTATTTTTTTTTCCTGTTTTAAATAACAAATACAAGTCACAGGTAAATATACGTGAGAAAAATACGAGGCTAATATTAAATGGCAGGTAAGGATACTCTCACTGTAAGAAAAAACTGGCAGGATGTGTGTATTTATTCTATATTTTAAAGCACTTGATAGAAAAGGCGTATGCAAGGTATTTTTTTTTTTTTTTAACAATTTTCTATTTGCTTGTTTTTTGATAACTGACATACCATTTACAGAGTATAATGAGTGAAAAAAAAGGAACTTAACCCCTCAAAACTTTCGACCTGCTCTTCACATCGTCACAAACCGTGTTTCTGGAGAGATGCCTGTACAGCTGTGGGGGGTGTGTGTGTGTGCGCACAGCGGTGCGTGCAGGGCTGTGCGGGTGGGTGGCTGTCTCATCGCACGGGCGGCCAGGGCAGCGTGCGGGGCCTGCAGGGATCCGTGTCCTGCGCGGCACCTCTGCCAGCTGCGGCCAAATCCTGAAGTCTCCACGTTGGCAAGGCGGTGCCCGAGGTCATGGTCACTGGTTGCCTGCATAAAGACTTTAGGATTTAGGCCTGGGTGCAGTTTCCCATGCACTCGGCATCCATTGACTGCTGGGAATTCCTTTGGCCCCAAGAAGAAAATGTCCAATTTTTATTTTTTACAAGAGCGTGTGCTCTTCCCTCCACCGTTTAGCTCCCAGCCATGCAACAGAGCAAAGACCAAGGGAGAAATTTCCCGCCTGGGTCCCAGCCAGCCCCGCGAGGAATGGGAATGCGGATGGATGCGCCCGGGTGTGCCCGTGCAGCGTTCTGCAGCACCCCGGCCCCCGCACGCCCCTGCCCGTGCTCATAGCAGCCACTCGGCCCACGGGGAACAAAAAGACAGCAGATAGCATTAACACATCAGTAAGGTGCTCAAAGAAAAAAAGGCAGCTCCCACTCCTGGAATGGGAAGCTACATAAGGTGCTTCAAAAAGTTTTTTTTTCTTTTTTTTCTTTTTTTTTTTTTTCAGTTTCAGACATTTTAAAAAAAGGACTGATTGAGCATGTGGTACGTGAGAGCAAGGCCGAGAGTTTTGAGATTTCTAACATCCTCCATAAATAAGCGCTTCCTCAGGGCAGGATGCATTTTTGTTTGCTTGCTTTGTTGTTTTTTTGTTATCTTTGTGGTAAATTAGTTTAGATGCAATTTTATTTTCATATAAACCAAAAAAAAAAAAGTAACAAACCAACCCAATGTGAGAATTAGCATAAAAGTCAAACTGTGTTATTGGGCTGAGTTTTTGTTTTAGTTTCTTTTTTTTGCCCGTTCATTCATTTAGCACCGTTCCTTTTTATTCTGGTTACAACCCAATTCCTTCTGTAATTACTGAACGTACAGAAAGGACCAAGTAGTTGTTTTTATTTTTTGTGATCTGTTTCAAGAGCCCAACCATAATTCCTCTGCTGCTGCTGTGTTTGTGTAGCATCTGGTTTCATGAGCTTAAGGAGAAAGGTTAGTCTGCTGATATTTAAGGTTGACGTGTGTGTTTGTATGCATACACATTGTTCTATACATACACGCTGCATGGAGTACATTGGAACTGGAGATAAAGTCAACTGGGTTCAAACACATATGCACTGTCTTCCCCTATGTATTTGAAACAGTCTGGAGCTTTGATTTGATTTCTTTTTTTTAAAGTGCATTTAAAGCAAAATAACTGGCATTCACATACCCCATGGAAAACATGATTGCAGTGGAAAGCATGAGCATGCTAAACTCCTTGGACTTGACAAGACCAAAAGCAAATGGGGCAGTGACAGGCCTCAGTGTAGGCAGCTATTCTTGGGCAGCACCATTGGCAAGGAGGGAAGGCAGGAGGTGGTGGAAGGGAAATTGCTTTAGAGGTTGAATATTTGAACTGTTTCCAATTCTGACACAGCTGTGTCATTCCCAATACAGCTTCCTTTACAATGATTAATGACCTTTGTCTTATGAATGTACCCATCTGACTCTCCCTAGTTCTGTCTTTTATCGTGTGTGTGTCCCAAGTGCCAGCATCTATTAGGAATAAGGCACTGTTAAAATTACAGTTTTACAAAAGATGCAAAATAATCCAACCCTAATAATCCCGACTGCCCACACTGCTCTCCTCCCCCTCCTTCCCTTTTCTGGGGGGAAATATTGCATGTGATAAGAGTCTATTCTTATGTTCTCTGTATGTATCAAAAGTAGGCCTTGGACAAATGTTTTAAGTCCATCAGCACCAAAGATGGCTATGAATGCACCCTTTCTCTTGTATGTATGTGCACACATGCTGACTTTTTAATTGGGAGAGGGGGAATAAACTACACCATTCCCATACTGCTCCTTGCAGGCTTTAGAGCCGAGCATAAGAAAATAAACCTCCAATCCCCCATCCACAACGTTTTCATTTACTGGATCATTTATGGAAGCAATCAAGGGGTTTTTCATTCCACCACCCAGGTGCTAGAGGTTTTACAGGTGAACTTCTGAAAGGGCAAGCTCCAGGAAAACCTGCGTGGAGCTCTGCAGGGAAACAGCACAGATGGGCGCCCACCCTTGTGCTTGCCTGCCAGACAGACAGACACCTCTCAGGAGCTGCTTTGCGCCGATTCTTACAATCAGAAAAGCTTCTCCAGCAAATTTGGCTCCTCTGTGGAGTCAGGGACACTGACTGTACAGTGGGCAAGTGTGCAGAGAAGTTGGGTGGCAGTTGGGTCCCTATCTTTGCCCATGAGCAGCTGTGGATTGCAAGCTGCTTTTCCATTGTGCCAACGTGCTCTTTTCTCTCCATGGTTCTGACCTGGGAAAAAGCAATGTTCCAGTAACGGGGTGGGGTTCATTTGCCCTAAAAATGCTGCAATCAGCCCATCATAATGTGCATTTGCTGTGGCAGCTAGTATATCCTTCTCCTGCTTTAATGTCCATGAACTACCTTCCCTTCCCTGTGCCAGGATGCCACTGGCTCTTCTCAGCTTTCACCAAAGGCTAGGGCTGCCTCATAAAGCAGAGTATAGTTGAAAATGAGAAAAGCAAGCAGACAGTAGCGGTAATAGCAAAGAAAACATGAGACCAGACAGTCCAGCATTCAAGCTCTAGGCTAGTCACTTTAGCCACCATCATCAAAATGGACTGAGATTAAAGGAGTCTAAACTGCTATGGACTGGATTTTTAGAAGTGACACAAACCTTGGGCAGGAAATGAGTTGCCTCTTTTTCTTTTAGTGGTTTAAGTCATCTTGATAAGGCCACAAACTGCATTTGTCTTGTCAATGTGACTGCTTGAAAATGGCATGATTTGAAATTGAGTGAGTGCTTCACAAAGCTAGGATAGAAATGGGAGAGAAGAGCCACCACATGCTCACCACGGCTGCACTGTAGGAGAGAGGAGTGTCTGAGGAGGTGGTGGTGGAGGGTGTCTCCTTGGGAAGACCTGCTACGTGTGGAAAGGGAAAGGAGCTAATAGTATCTCCCTGCTCCCCTTCCTCTCACCACCACCTTACTGTTTTGCTGGACACCTATAGACAAGTAGCACTTCTAAAGAGCCTCCTCCTTTTGTCTCTCACATGTGTAAATTGGGGAAGGGGAGGAGGCTGGTATAATTACAAAAGGGGAAAAAGAAGGCACATGATTTTACTCAGTCCTGACTGAACCCACATTTTGAAAGCAAGGGCAGTTTAGGTGGAGGGCGAAAAAGTGCTCAGTGGAGCGGGTGCTCACTGAGAAGAAATCTCAGGGCAAAGGAGGCGGGAGAATAAAAAGGAAAGGCAGGAGAAATGAAGGCCACATTCAGCTTTCTGTCTGCTTGACAGTCTCAAGATTTGGCTGCATTATTGTCCAGGAAGGAAAAGAGTCTGGTTGGTCTCAAATGTAGCCCAGTTACGTATCTCCAGTTTTTGTTATGGCTGTTGGTATCTTCCTCTTTCCCTTTTCTCCAGTCCCATGAATACCTGGAGCACTGCTTTAGTCTTTTAAGCCTGTTCTTCAAACAGAGAACATGGCACACCTATTTGGTCACCCTCAGCCTCCACTTCTCCTCCAATCCAGACCAGTGATCAAACTGAGTAGTGCTCCCCGCTGGTCACTCCCACTGCTGGGGTGCCCAGAAAGGCTTGATCAGCAATGGAAAATGCAAACCAACCTCATGGTTTCAAAGGGCTTGGTGAGCTGTTCACAAAAGCCACTGGCAGGATAATGGCAAACCAAGGGAGCTGTTGACTGAGAAATGGATGACATTTACAGAGGTCATTATGAGCATCACGTCTCTCAGTCACTTTCCCCTTGCACACTGCCACGTCCAGGTACCATAAGTTTTCTGTCTCCTCCAGTGACTGCAAGCCTTTCTCATTCCTGTGGTAGATGGGAGAAGGAGTAGAGCTGATGGTCCAGCTTTAGAATTCCAAAACACTGGAATTTCCTAATTTCCCCCCAAGTCTCTGACTCAAAAATGCATTCAGTTTCTCTCTCCCCCTCTTGCCATCCCCTCCAAATTTGCTCAGGAAATCATAAGGCAGAGTAATGAGAAGTAGGATCACCAACAGCTCTATGAAGACACAGGGTGGTAAAATGCTTCCCTACAAACTCACAGTCCAGTGTTTGTGACATTTCATAAATAACTTTTTTTTTTTAAAAAGAATAACACAAGAACAATCCCTTTACTTACTCATCTGAAACAAAATAAACAGCAGTGGCTACAAACTTCTTCTTGTAACAATTACAAAAAAACTCCCAACAATACAATTCCCCAACTTTTAACACGCGCCTTGGATGTTTTTTTTTTAATGTTAAACCTCAAAACTGCAGCATATCCTTAAGGGCAAACTTTTCAATTAGTTTTTTCTTTCTTTTCTTTTTTTTTTTTAAATAATGTGTTCACCAAAAAGAAAAAAAATTCCACAAAACAGTCTTGTACCAAGAAAATGCATTCAAAAATAGAAAATACTACACAACAAAAATATGTACCCTTCCTTTCCAAAAGAGTCTTCACAAAAATGTAGAAAAATGCCAACCATTTTCTTCCTTTCCTGAACACTTAACTTTCAACCTAGGGCACAATTATTTATTGACTTATAATGTCTGTTTTTGCATAAAATATGGAAGATAAAAACCAACTATCAGGACTGTGAAGTTACAAACAACACCTCATTATTCTCCCCACCCCACATTCCCTCCTTAGAAAACAAAACAGAGAAAGCCAATGTTTCAACAACTGATTGAAAGTCGTCAGGTTAGGGAAATTCATCAGCTGATATGGGGATTCAAAGATGCTGGCATAACAGGAAAATCATCTGTCTTTTAAAATGTATGCTTTTTGCATTCATCTCAACACGAGTCTCTGCCCCGCTGTACTCAAATGACCAGGCACTATGGAGACAGGACACTGCCCGGCATGGAAAGATCCGGGAAGAGTTTGGGGTCAGGAGCCCAGGGACCGCACGTGGGTGTGTGCGCGCATGTGGTGTTTCACTTGCAAAGAACTCTTTCCATTTTGAAAGACAGAGAGGATGTTTCCATATGCCTTAAAAGTGCAAGGGCCATTTCTGGATCATAGTAGTTAAATATGCAAAAGTTTTACTATGCTTAATAGTCAAGTCCATTTTTCTGGCAAAGGCAAGCCAGAGATAGATCACATCAGTTCACGGCTGGGAGTGGGTAACAGCTGAAAGCTGGTAGGCAAAAAGTGTCACACCAAGGTGCATCCAGAACTGATTTATTCAGTGGGAAAGTGTTTTGCCTACCTTGAACAACGTTCAAGGGATATTATGTGATTAACACAGCCAAAAGACCAACTGTTTTGACAGCAATAAACTCTAGCAGTGGGGACTTGGGTACTATGGGGAAGGCAGCTGTATCTTGCACGCATGTGGCTAAATCCATCCTCTGTGTACCTCCTTTGACTTCATTGCAATTACATCTGCTTGCACCAGGGATGAATTTGCCCCATGTGGTTCTGGATTTTACGCCTGTTGGCCATGTAGGAGCCCAACCCTGCAGAACACTGTGCTAGAATACTCCAGACTGCAGAGCTAGGATCAAAGAGGCTTCTCTCTTCTTCTGTTTCAGATTGGTTTTTTTTCTAGCATATCTTTTAAAGGATGCTTCCATAACAAGAAGGAAGAGGGGAGCTTTTTCTTAGTCTTTTCCACTGCATGGCTGTGTGTTTTCCTTTTTTCAAATGGCAAAATGTGTTTGTGTTTACTTCCAGTGCATTTTTTTCTCAAAAATTCAAAACAAAAAGGAAACATTATTTTTCCCATCCTTCAAAAGGAAACAAAACCAAAACAGACCGATAAAGTACAATACAATAAAAATCAGGCATTATAAAAGACAACATGATATGCAACAGCAATACCAAAGAAACAAAAATTAAAAAAAAAAATATATATATATTAGGATACAGGTACGAATGAGCCAAGAAAGCTATCTAACCCCACTACAGAATGATTGGTAAGCATTGGTTAAGAAATATGTAAGGCTATTCTGAGATTTCTAACTTAACACAGTTAACCACTGCTTCTCTCACACCTTCACTTCCTAAATTTTTCACCTTTCACTCACTGGTCTTTTACGTCTTGAAACTGATTTTTTTTCCTTTTCATATTTTTTGGTCTACAGTAGAATTACATGTTAATAACAACAGCAAAACAAAACTCAAGCTTGTTGTGAGAGTAAGTTGGTGCCACATCCATGATGCAGAAGAAAGAAGACAGACAACAGAACAACCGCATTCAGTTTTTTACACACAAAGCATATTTGAGGGCAACAGCATAGTTGACCAAAACAAGTTTGGAGGGGCAAGCAGCAGAAGCTGTAGGTTTACAACTACACCACCAACCAGAGACTGGTCTTTCGCCTTTACCAATGTCCTTGAGGACAACAGTAGCTCAGTTGCCATGTGGCTTTGCCATTCCGGTCCTCTGGAGCAACAGCTAACCTGACATCTACTTCACCACTAAATGCACACCTGGTTTGATGGAAAACCAAACAGAAAAGAAAAAGCAAAAGACTCCTAGCTGAGGCCAAGTGTATCTCTTGGTCACCTTGGCCGATGTGACAAATCCTCAGCCAGTGGTATACTAGGATCAATGAGAGAAGGCATCTGGCTGTCAGGGCATTGGGGAGCAGTTTTGAAGCTAACTCAGACTGTCTAAGGTGATGTGACAGATGCTTAGCCTCCTCCATTAGAGGAAAAGTGATGAACAGTGACAGGTTACCCTGGGATCATTCTGTTAGTATAAATTCTCTTAGTTCAGCAGGGATGAGAAGGCATACATTCTCTGCTGCTTTTGAATTGCTTTTGTAAATGTCAGTATCACCAGCCACCAGAAATGCATTCCCTACAAACTTAGCTACAGCACTCTGACTGAAGCTCCATCGTGATTTCCTGGCATTTTCTTTTTTCTGTGGAACTTCTAAAACGTAAAATTTTCCTCAAGGTTAAGCTCTGAAATTACTATAATGTTGGAAATACCGCTAGCATTTTCTTGAACCATAACTATGCCATAGTCCTAGCAAAAACTCAAGCTGATCCTCAGTAGTGCTCGTCAATGTTGAGGAAAGGAACGTACAGAAACAAGATGATCAATCAGTACGGAGAAGTTCTGTTTTGGATCTAGCCCACTGGCCAAAGGGATTTTTGTTCAAGAGAAAAGGTGCAACAATGAAGCAGGATGAAAAATGGAGGAGAATTATGGAAGTTATTGTTTCTCCATCTGGAGAAAAAACAGGGCATTAAGTTATGTGGCATGTCTAGTCAGCAACATATGTTTTGGCTTCTTAAAATAAACCTCAAGTTATCCTTGGTTTCTCAGTCAAGCACTGTCTACATGGGGCTATAGTACCATGCTGAAAAAAAGAAAAGAGTTTGTGCTATATTTAAATGTACTTCCAGTTAAACTAGTTTCAAACTGACCATATAAAAAGGAACAACTTATTTAAAAGCCATTGGAACTATACAATCACACTTATGTCCAGGAACTGGTGTGGTTGAGCACTGTAACTGAGTGGGAACATAAGCTGGAATTTGGCTTTTAAAAAATGGTTTGGTTCCTGTTTACATGGACCAGACAGTTCTGTTGAAACTGAGTCAGCTGGAATCAGGTTTAAATAGGCTGAATTCAAACCTGGATTTGGAGCATGGCTCAAAGCCCACTTCTTCAGGTTGCAGTACTTTCAAAAAACTAGTGCAAATGGCAGCTTATCACAGCATTGCAAACATGCAGTGTTCCTCTCCTTGTCCAAATATGGTTGCCATCAGGTCACACCACAAGGAAGGAATATGCAGCAATCAGTCAGCCGGAACAGCTCAACCTACAGAAGTTCTTTATTTTACCACAGCAGGAAAGGCACTCTGGACACAGCAGGCTCAGTAAACCCTCAGCTTCACTTTTTTTCTGGAGCAGTCCACTACTCCTCTTTGACAATGCAAATCCACTCTGACAGTAGCAATATATGCAGCTGCCTTAAATAAGGAAACAAAGAAAAACTCACCTAAGCAAAAAACAGGAGTATTGGCTCATTACACGAATTAACTTCAGCAGACAGACTTCATTTCCTCCCATATCACAACTCTGTAGCTGTCACTACTCTTAAGGAAGCAAATGCCACTTTACAAAATAAAGGTGCTCTCCTGCCTCTGTATTATGCTGGCTCTCAAATGAACTGTGCTTTTGTTGGGCATCCACTGACTCATTACTGGAATTTGACCTTCCAGTGGTTTTCATCTTAAAGGGCTCCTGCAGATGGCAAAGAAACGGACTGCATGTTCCATTGTTCCACTTACTTTCAAGGGAAGAGTCATTCAGTAGTGAATCTAACAGTACATCAGGGCATATCTCCAGTTCTTCTCTTCCAGTCCTTTCAAGCCAGGATGGCTGAAATCAAAGAGTGGAAATCTCAAAGCTCACCAGAAAAACACATCCTTAACTCCAGTCTCTCCTGGTACCAAACAGACTTGTTCCTTCCCACCCAACACCCGCCTCTTGTATACCACTCCTTCTCTAGTTCTTGACACTTTTGTCAAATGAGGCAGCCCAAGAGACTGATCAGCAACAATCTGCTTTGCATTGTGCTCTCTGGGAAAGGTCTGTATTACCCATGTCTTGGTACTAATGAAGCCAAAAAATCTTAGTTTCAAATCTAAGCCGAAATTCAGGGCATAAATAGATTTCTAGTCCCCCAATTACTCTAGCCTTTTCTTAGCAATTGGATGAGTACCTCCCCTTTTTTGTCCATGAAACCCCTGTGGTACATTAGATAGGTGATCCCTCCACTACAGGACCAAAGCAGATGCATTCATGTTTTACATTCTTCTCCCAGTTTCTCTACAGAGCATTTTTCAGGATCCTGTTTTACCATCTGGTTAAAGTTGCGATTACAGTCTTACTGAAGAGATTCAACTCAAACTTTTGAGAGTTTATAGATCACAAAGAACTACAGCAGTGATGGATCTTGCTGCACATTGCTACTGTTTTAGTTTTTTCCCATAGTATGCTTGTTACAACATTAATGCCAAGGCATAAGCCAACATGGATCTTGACTGTAAAAATATTTTCCAACTTAGCATTCCATTTGGTTCCAGCTGAAAGCCTTCACAATGTTAGAATATCTGTTTAAGGAGAGAAATCAGAGAGAAGAACTTAAAATGCTAGACAGCACCTTTGCCTAAGCAGAAATATTTCTGTATGTACTGAATTCTACACCACCCTTTCTTGCCCAAATGTCCCTCCTGCTTCCTCTACCCTAAAGGCTTGACTGGAACACCTGTACTTGAGTGTTCAGGATGACTGTTTATTGCACTGTTCCCATAACAGCCTCAGAAAGACGCGCTTTATTTCAGTGACCTTCCCCTTTGGTAAGTCTGCTTTGTGACTTCACTTCTTGAGCTGAGAGATCCTGCTTTTACTGAAGGGATGCTAATCATAGTCAAACCTCTGGAAGAGATTCTATCCAACAATGCAAGTTTTGACATTGGAACTAGGAATTGGTGTCTTTATGGTGAAGCCTTCCGCTGGTTTACACAATGAGCAGTTCTCTTAACTTTCTCACAGCCCCAAAGAACACTCTCTACAAAAAGGGGAGAAAAGATCTGTAGCACCCAGAAACTTGTGATGCCTCTTCAGTTTCTATTATAGTGCTTTATTTATTTATTTTAACAGAAGGTATCCAATACAGCTGTCTCAGTGTCTGACTAGTTGCTTAAAATAAAGGTAACCCCACTTGTCTTTCAATCTGGTCAGGTTTATGATACATCCTGTTTTCTGTGCCTATCCCTTTTTCTTCTCCCTTCCTGCTTAATTGGCCCCTTCCAATCCCACCACATGTAAATACATTTCAGTAGTGCAATGCAGTGCAGTGCAGTCATACTTAGTGCAAAAAATAAAAAGCCTTATCCAGACCAAAAAAGCACAAACTCCCTCCCCACCCCACCCAGCCCCAAGATATCAGCTCTCAGTAAAAGTATATGAATGCCCCTAAACAAAGGGGGATTTGCAGTCTCCCAGCCACACTTTCACGTGCCTCATTTTCTCTCCTCCCAGTCGATGTGGAGATCTCATTAACAGATAGGACATTTATCAAAAACAAAGTCAAATGACAGATATCAGAAAGGAGACAAGCCATTGTTTGGGGGCTGCAGAAAGAAGAGAGAACTAAATGGATACAGCAAAAAAGGTCAGTAGTGGTTTTACACAAAGTCATCTGATGCAAACTTTGCAAGGGCGCACCTTGCAAAGGGCATGTGTAAGTGTGGATAAAAAAAAAAAAATAAAAAGCTTCCCTGTTCCAAATATACAGTCCCTATTTTAACAGTGCCCAAGCTAAGGTTCTGTAGTGCAATCAACTTTTCAAAGTGGCAGCTCTCTGTGGCCACCCTAAAGCAATTGGACAGATCAACACTAACTTCAGTTTTATCCTGCTCACATAGGCACACATGTGCATGAACAACTCCCTCCTCCATCCTGCAAATACTTGGGGATATATATAAAGTATTTTTTTCACAGCCCATCTAGGGCCATGGTGGGGAAAGCAGAAATTTTAGCAACAGGCATATAAGCTCTTAGGTACCTCAAAATGAAAACTTAAAAGGAAAACAAAATAAAGCTCACTAATTACAAAGGCAAGCAGGTTACTGAATCCCAATCAGATCATACCTGCCCTAGCCTATCTATCTCTTTTAACAAAATAAAACATCTGCCAGGGCTTGCCACTCGTCAAGGTATCACTTGGGAAAACACAACAAGGACTTTGGGGTATTCACCGGTTTGGAGGTTATAACTTCAGTTTAGACAGCCACAAGAGCTTCCATCAAACCCTTGTAACTACTGGAAAGGAGTGTGGGGAACCACTAAAACAGTGTAAGAGGCTGTATCAGAGAAGGAGGAGCAAGAAAGGGAAATGTATGGGAAGTGGAACACACTAGGGCAATGCTGCAGCTGCTATACTAATCTCACTGTAATTGCTCAGTATATAGAGGAATACTGCATGCTGCTTCATTTGGGTTCAGGCACATGCTTCCTCTTGCCTTCTGCCTCTTCTGTCACTCCCAGTCCCTTGTTGAAGATGGCAGCCCAGCCCAGAATGTAAACAAAAGCAGATACCAACAGATAAACCAAATTACAACCAAGAAGCAAGTTTCTCTTTTTTCTTTCTCTTGCAAAGACACTGTGCCCTTCTCTCCAGGCAGGTGCACTGTTTCATCCACATGCACAGAAATAAGGAAAGAACCTGAGAGGAAGAATCTCAACAGGGGTGCAGGGATCCTGAATATCTATCTCTAAACCAGAAAAATGCCAGGCTGCAAGGACTTTTGCTGTTTATCTCTACCAATGAGCCTATAATGAAAAATAGAGTGCACAATGGAATCACTAGGCATGGCAAAGGGACAGCACCTAAACCCACTCTCTCTGGGTGCAGAGCTCCAGTGGTGCATCCCATGCCCGAGCATACATGAGACACAAAATGAGTAACACTTGCCAGCTGTTCTGTAAACTCTACATAAACTTCAATTTAGCCACTATAATCAGCAGCAATGAATTTTTTTGCCATTCAGCTGCCTGTACTTCAAGGGGGTCTTACGTTTCTGCTGAAATGCTGTTCACACTATCCATTCTCCTGCATAGCCAGTGCAGTAGCACTTTTAAAAACTCTACCAAAAATTTGATGTATAGTCTGAACTTGCAGTTATGTAATCAGATATTATAAAGAAACAACTTTATTTTACCCACATGAATATGTGACTACCATAACAGAAAAGGTATGGCAAGAGCAACTTTGGGTAAAGAAGTCAGAAACGTGGAATCAACTCCAAATATCCACTACCCAAATGCTTTTACATTGTTCTGGCAATAGAAAAGTGACACATCCAGGGTGTAAATTAGGGAAAAGGGATTGCTGTGAATCATATATGTACACTAGCTGTTGTGGCTCACTATTTAATTACTTAAGAAAAACATACTATCACCAATCAAACCCAAAGAAAAGATTCAAGGCTATTTTGGACTCCCTGAACAAAGCAAGTTCCAAGCCTTGTTCAAACAGGAGCAACTGTCATGCTCTGTAGGACTTTTTTGAATTAAGTCTCCCAGCAAGAAAGAGAGAATATGTAATCTCACAGCCCTTAGCATAGGCAAAATCTGCCTGGTGGAGTGAAATCAAATCTTGAGTCAGTTTTATGAGGAGTAGAAACTTTGGGCAGAAATACGCTAAATTTTGGGGAACAGTCCTGTGGCATCTTAAATAATGTATGTGAAACTATTTTTTAGGATTATGGCTTTCTGTAGGACTACATATGCTTTCTCTGTCAGAGAAAATGGACTCAAGTCAACAAAAGGGAACGTGAGTCCTGCCTGCAGAATTTGGCCCACAGAGTATTGGTCCAATCAGTTTTCAGGATTAAGTAGAGACCTCACTGATGCTGACAAGAAAAGTCATGCAGTGTGTCCTGCCTGAATTGAGAAGCCTTTTTATATTATGTTTGACAAACAAAAGCTCATTACGGGTGGAGTGAATGGGAAATCACCAATTTTCCACTTCAACTCATTGTAAGAATTTCTTTGAACCTGAACTTTGGAGCAAGGATCTAGGGAACTAATTGTTCAGAACATACAAAACTGGCAATAAATTCCAGATTTAAAGGACCCCTATGAGTCTCACAGCAGTCCAACCTACATCCTGGCATTAGGACAAAGGAAACAGGACATCCTGAAAGACAATGAAGCTTGTTGAAGATACTTGTGAAAAAGTAGTTCTGACACCAATAAATGTAGTGACACTTCTTTCACCAATAAATAGGAAGTATAAAATTTTTACAAGTTATTCATACATCAAAAAAAAAAAAAAAAAAAAGGCAGCAGATACTGGAGATTCATTCTTTTCCTCTAAGTGGCACAGGTGAAGAGCAAGTCCCTTGTATGGAGTTCAAGCATCTCCCTCTCCTGGGAGGCCCCCTGTCTTTGGTGCAAACGCCCCCAAAGTGGGGGACTCTCCTCTTATTTAACGTTGCAGCAAAGAGCTTTAAAATCCCTTTCTGTCCTGGCACAGTAGCACAGAGCAACATTCTCTTAGTACAAGGTTCTCCCTCTCGTGGCAACAATGTTACCTACTTCAACTGTTCTGTTCCTCAAAAGCTGTACAAAACAGAAAAGAAGTGCAAATAGGAGCTGAATATAAATGCTGCCAACCACAGAAACGTGAGACCATTGCTTGCATTAGCCCTGTAAGTCTACTTGGTCAAGGAGGAGAAGGAAAATGAAAGTCATAATGAAAACCATATACTAGAATAAAGCTAATATTTGGATAGTCTTCCCTTGATGTTCATATCGTTCAAGGAAAGTCACCAATGCAAGAATCTATAGAACTGTAAAGTTGATATCACCTCCTGTTTTCTCTCTCCTTAGAAAAGCAGAAAATACGCACATATGAAATGAGTTTCTTAGAACAACACAATTCTCAAGATCAGTATTTCTTCAGAGAATGAAAAAGAAAGGATACATGTTCAAAACCAGCAAGATTTCTGGAATCACAAATGACTGACTGTCTTTTATGTAGAAGATATGTTAAAATAGTGTTCACCAGCTGATTATTTTGTTAGTTTCACTTTCCCTTAGGCAATTGTATCTGTACACACTGCATTCTAAAAGTACAATCTCTAGTGTGGATAATCTACCTGTTTGGTACCATCCTGTTTGTAAAACCACTTCTTAGCCTAAAAATATAAACTGTAAACTGTATAACATGCAAAATGAGTTGAGGTTTTAAAAAAAGCATGAGGAAAAATAAAAGGCAACAAAGAAATTAAATCAAGAAACACATTAAACTAGTATTTATGCTAAATGAATTACTGAACCTTACAAAGGATTAGCAGGGCAAGTGTGGAATGGGTATGCAGCCATTTAATGATCTGGTATTCTCAGGCAAGTGAGAACACTCTCTACAG
The DNA here is from genome assembly GCA_013399195.1 of Dicrurus megarhynchus. Taxonomy (NCBI): domain Eukaryota; kingdom Metazoa; phylum Chordata; class Aves; order Passeriformes; family Dicruridae; genus Dicrurus; species Dicrurus megarhynchus. The sequence goes on along the minus strand of VXAD01003953.1, from coordinate 1,011,292 downwards.
AAATATGTATGATTCAGCATTCAGTCAAAGGAAAAGGCAAAGAGCATGGTCAGAAAATGTGGACCACTGAATCAGCACTCTGTTGCAGCAGCTAACTGGAATTAATTTGGGAAATGGCACCTGTTTGGCTTCATGGGACAAAGCCCATCCTTCATGAACAGAGTAATCGAGTTTTGTTACCTGCGTAATTAATATTGAGAGGATAGTCTCCTCCTTCCCTTACAAATGGATATACACAGACTAAAGAAAAGCCAGACTTAGAAATCACTGCTGGAAGACCATAACTTTTAAACTGCAAGTAGAAAGAAAAAGAATGTGGTAGTGGCCTCCACATACGTACAAATGGCAGATGACAGGAGACTGTAAGGAATGCCGGCACTTGATTCCCATTCTTGAAGTTCTCATTTTAGTATCCCAAGCTGTGGCATAGGTAACCCTTTCTTCTCACTCCAAAATAAATTTATTGATTTGCAGTGACACAGATTTGCTCATTCTCAGTGAAAACACAGTTTGTAACTGATGTGACCATCTCTCATTTCTTCCAGTCTTCACAGTTAGGAGAAATGAGACAAAATGAATACCTCCTTCACAACCCCCATCCACATGACTTTGCACATTGTCATTTAGGAGTGATATGTTATTGACCAAAGGAATGAAGGTCAGATGAATTAGATGTACCTGAATTAGAAAAGCAAACATAAATTTCCATGCTCTCCTAAGTTTGCACTCTTACTAATTTTGAATCAAGACTTGCTGCCTGGGCCATCTGTTGCAAGGTGAGAATACAGAAATGACACACAAAGTCATGAGGCTTGGGTGTCAACCAGCTGTTCCTGGGCTATTTGGATCTAGATGTTGACACATCCCTAGTGACATTTTTTCAGCAATTCTGTGGTGACATTTAAAGTCCTGTGGGACTGACCCAAAATTCTGAACCAACAGGAATGTGCTATGAAGATGGTAAAGGGAAAATTCACCTTGAAAAACTTATGAACTGAAAGTAAAACTTTCAGAGGTTGTTTTCATTTGAAAAGGGGGTGATCAAGTGGATAAGTAAGGATCCAATTGGAATATATTAATAGTGGTGGATGGAGGTATTCATTATTCAATTCCTGGCCACATTCTGCATAACTATATAGAGAACAATGTTTCTTCTACCCCACCCTAGTGCAGAGGATCATTTTAGAAAATCTTAAAACTTTAAAGAAACAGGACTTGGAAGGAGTGAAAGACCACTTTCGGCATCTTTCTCCGAGACTAGGAATGGAAGAGGAAAGTCTGACATACGCTTTTACAAATGAAATAACAGGACATCTTAGAAGAGAGCTAATAGGTAACCTTATTTGTCTTGATTAATTGTTCTTCTGATATGAAAGGGTAGCAGGGAACAATCTCTAATTTTTTGTAGAGCCTAATACTGTTTTACCTTTTCTTTAAAAAAATTACTTTTCTACATCTTACTACATAGAGATTTTAAAAAAGCCTGAAAAATGCTTGTAAAGACCATAAAGAAGCCAATAATACGAAAAAGCACAATAGAGCTGTAATAATTATTGGTAAATGCTTCAAATAGCTGCAGCAGTTGATTGGGTTGTGAATGATATATGTGAAAAATTATTTTTCTATGATCGTAGGCAGATGCAAAAGTTAAATGATTATACTATGTATATATATTGATATAGAATTGCTATATATATTGTGTACTGTATGTTCTAGCTTTCAGAAATACTGTATTGTAGTGTACTGTACTTAACTAAGCAGACCTAAATAGCAACTTGTCATTTTCCACGAAGTCACTAGTACTGTTAACAAAAACCAAAAAGTCTATTTTCTCCAGTAAAAGAAATACATACTGTTACAGTCACAGACATTTTGACTATAGAGAGACAATGTACATTTAACCAAAGGAAAACCCCAAACCAAAATAAAAACCTCACCCCAAAATCAACCAGCCAAAACTGTTGCATTATTTTCTTATTCAAAAGGGGAAGGGATATGCCACCAATCTAAGAAGAAGAAGAAAACTATTTACTCACATTTTATGACTGAAAATGAAAGAAAAAAGATATCCCCCTAAATCTTTAATTACCCTTTCTGGAACAAGGAAAATCCCCTAGTCAGGCAAGAGTTAAAAGAATAAAATGCTGCTTTCAGGGCCAGCATGATACCAAAATAGGCAGCTGTAGCCTATTGAGTTCTGAGCCTAAAATGAGTTCTAGAAATCCTGCAGCTCTCATGGATTACATACTGAGTAATCTTACTGACCAATTTCTTTTCCTCCTGAATATCCACTGGTCTTCTAGACACACTAACCATGGTCCTGAAAAGATTTTGGCAAAGACCAAGGGAGAGAAAGTTACTTGTTATTTATTAGTGACTACACATTTGGAACTGATTACTCAGATTATATGTAAAGATATTCATAATCAACATGTTTCAGAGTACATGAGGTGGGGAAAGAGCTGTTTGACATGGTGCTTTGGAAACTAGAGACTGCAGACCTGGAATATTTTAGAGCCTATTGATAAATATTGTGCTGCTAACTATTTAAAGACTTGATAATTTTTGACTGTTCTTTTTAAGGGAGCAAACAGGCAGGTTATTTTGCTTGGATTTTATTCCTTTGTCAGGTAAACATGTTGAAATTGAACTCAACTCAAAAGTTTTGACTGAACTCAAAAGTATTGTTCCAGAGCTGTCATCCCCCATGGATGCCTATCTCTGCAAGTGAAGCCTGCTGAGATGGACTGTTTTTTTCTATTTTGTGGCTGAAAGACCACATAAGGCTGTGAGAGGCACACTTCAGCCTTCCCTTCAGAATGGATACTCACAAAAATACACTGGACAAAATTTGGGTGCCACATTTTCAATGAGGGCAAACATCTAATTTGGGCAAGCATTCAACTAAGAGCATTTGGCTAACAGAATGCTTTTTATGAATATATGTGTGCAAATATACTGTATGAGTAGTGTACTTACTTTTTATTAGTCATGTACCAGTGCTCTACAGTTAATGTTGTAATCCTTGTTTCACCTAAACCCTTCCCTGCATCTAAACCATGCATGTCCACACACTCAATTAGCAGCCTGTCTGTAAAGCCAGGAAGAGACAACTGGCTCTCTCCCAGCACATGCACACATCCACATGCACACTCAGACATACAACTGCATACACACACACATACACACAGGCCATAGAATTTGGTTTTACTCAAAGGTCCCATAGGTACCAACAGCCTATGTGACAACTGAAAGTTAAGGACTTAATGAGAACAATTAAAAGAAAGTTGGGCAGTTGGGTGAATGCAATCCTGCTTCTTGAATGTGATGATCCTCTCTAATCAAGTATATATTCAACATGAGGGTTGAACTTCTAGGGAGCTTTATAAGGTTTAATGAAGAATATGACAATATGCAGGTGGCAAAAAGAGAAGAAGCAAAGTGAAATAGAAAAGATCTATTTAACATATAGATCTCAGAAATGTATCTGTCAATTTTGTAGGAACAAGATCTCAGAAAGATATCTGCCTGTTTTCTAGGAACAGGATACTGCAGAACCAGACAGTTGAGCACAACAATAAGTATCTAACTGAGCTCTGCACATTCCTGAAGTGCCACCCTGAACTTAGCAAAAAATCACCAACAAGGCAACAATAGGAAGCGTGAACACTGTAGAAGTCTGCAGTTCTGCCTGGAAAATACCTAAAGCAAGCAATGCTTTGCTACACTGGTACCAGGTATTTCAGCAGGAAAGGCTCCAGTGGGGAACTCATGAAAGCATATGGGCTGCTGTAATACCTAAGCCCAGTGTGACAGAGAGCATTTATGAGGGATGCTTGGGGTGTGGCTGCATGGCTGTGAAGGAAATTTCACAGCTCAAAAAGGGCTCAAGTGCTAATAAAGTTTGCATGAGGAGTGAAAACAAGAATATCCCTATGGGTTGAACTGGGTAGAAGTTCTCACATGTGATGGGATATTGGTAGCTCTTTTGTGTAATGGCATTGTTGCAGCAAAAGGATATTTTTAGAATATGCTTTTCTTAAAAGGAATCACAGCTAAACTATTCAAAGGGGCTATATTTATCTGCAGTGACATGCATGCAATCCCAGAAGTGCCAATAGAGGTTGCGCTGACAGAAATTCAGAACAGGATTTGTCACTTGAAAGTAGCTTTTCACTGGATTTCTCTCTCATGAAATTCACTGGCATTGGAGAGGCTGGAGTCAAATCACATTGCCTTACCCCCATATTATTCATTTGGTTTAGGAAAAGCATTTACCCTCTGGTGTTTTACAGGGACCTGATGCCAACCAACCCAATCAAAAGTAGATCACTTTGGAAGAGGAACAAACTTGGAGCTGTAACTGAAGGTAAGAAACAGCGGAAAAGCACCATCCAGTATGAAGAGACCGCTATGCCTCACTAATGTTTCTTTACTTCTACCTTCCCTTTCAAAGAGGAAAAGACAACATATTTTGTAAGAAGGGAACGTTTTAGATGAAACTTTGCTACAGATACCAAACATAAATACACTCCATACCGCTCAGATGCATTTTGGTTTTAAGGCAGCAATTGTCTATGAGGCTGTAGTGTATTCAAGGCTGTAGTGAATTTGCTTCCCAAGGAAGTATCTTAACGTTCTTTGCTTTTTGAAAAATAGTTGCAGAGAAATGTGTAAATTGGGGCATTAAAATACAGTTAACTAAGTGTTTAAAAGGCTCCACAGAGGGATCTGGAGAAAAGGAGGTTGAAGGGGAACCTCATCACTCTCTAAAACTACCTGAAAGGAGATTGTAGCCAGGTGGGGATCGGTCTCTTCTCCCAGGTTACAACTGACAGGTTAAGAGGAAATAGCCAGAAGTTGTACCAGGGGAGGGTTAGATTAGATATTAGGAAAAATTTCTTCCCTTAGACAGAGGTCAGGCATTGGAACAGGCTGCCCAGGAGAGTGGTGGAATCACTGCCCCTGGAAGTGTTCAAAACACATGTGGATGTGGCACTTGGGAACACTGTTGAGTGGTGGGCTTGGCAGAGCTGGGTTAACAATTGGACTCGATGATCTTAAGCGGTCTGTTCCAACAGTAACAATTCTGTGGTTTTATGATTGGTTTGCTTACCTCAGTGCTACACTCCATTTCCTAGGGGAAACTTGAAGTCTCTTTGGGCATATGTGGCTGTGCACAAAAATCTCAGTTCACTGACTACGGGGAAAGTCAGTGAAGCTCACGTAGGTCTGCTGGTGGAAACTATGATCATGTGTAACATGAAGAATTGTGTTATAGCAGCAGAGTTCTGCTTATCTTCAGTTGGCCTCTTTTATTTTAAAAGGTATTAATGAACAATTCTTGGGGAAATTGGCATTTAAAAACCATGACTTATTTTTCTCCTGATATGACTTTGCTAGAATGATGAGTAGAACATATTTGACTCCTTTTATTTTAAAATAAACCTAGAAACACTTTAGTTGAGTTACCAATTGCAGCAAGAATAGTGAATTAAAGCACATTATGGGTTCAATTTACTTTTTAATCTTATTCACAGTACATCAGTCAACTCTGCTTCTCCTACACTTGGACTCTCTCTTAATGCCTGTGAGTCAAACACTACTGCAGAGGCTCAATGCAAAAAGATCAGCAACATTGCTAAATATATAATGTAAAAATATCTATTAATGTTTAACTTTGCATTTTCTTTTTTTCACTAGAAACATATTTTTTAAAATCAAAATTATCTAAGAGTATCCTAGCAATTATAAACATTAACTCAGAGAGGATATTTTTCCAGATACTGGCAGACCTACACAGGGAAATAATTTTTTTGTTCACCAAAATTTCACATTTGTATCACTCTGCTCTTTTCACCTTAGTTACTCCTGATCTGTAGCAGAGGGGGAGCAGAAATAACAACAATGAATGCATAATAGTTTCTCTATTCTTAGAGGCACTAATCTAATTGATTAGTTATCAGCACTGGGAATAATTAGCCAGATATACACTAATACCCAACACATCTTGTTTCTCATTTAAATATTTTCTTAGAAAAACAAAACAAAGATTCCCCCTTGTGCTGCCTTGTAACAATAGAGAGTTAAGTATTCTTATTTTTCAAACAGGTTGTCTCCCTTGTGGAACAAATTCCTCTGTTTCATGCTAGAGAAGGCATAACCCACTTTTTTTTTTGTCAGTTTGAAGAATATGCACATACCTAAAACTTTCTCCATATTTCCCATCTTAGTGGACTCCTGTGCTCCAGCTGAAATGAACTGGATCACTGAGTAGCTTTAAAGGAAACTAGCTGAGAGCTTATTACTTCTTGCATGAAAAATAAGGTAAACAGCAGCAAGAACACTGACTTGGCATGGCCAGAAACAGCTCCTGGTGGATGTGTATTCAGCACTAGGCCACCTCCATACACTTGCCTGTCTTGCTGGCCATGCTGCAGACACTTGGCACTTTCAGCACCTGCCCCTCCGCAAGGCCTTTCTACCTGCATGGTTTCTGTCAGCAGGACTGTTCAAGTGCTGGGAAAGGTGTTTATTGCATTTACAAACTCAAGACTCCAGACTACAGACTTAATCTGTAGTTTCCCTCTGTGCCGGTTTGGACAAATTTGGAGGAAATATCCTGTGTTAGAAAGGTGATACACATCATAAAGTCACCCCAAGACACCCTCATAAGCCTTTTTTCAACAGAATTGCAGTTGCTTAGGGGCCAGATGAAGACAAATTTCTGGAAGCAGAGGAGGCTCAAAACCTCTCAAGGCCAAGTTCTTATCACAGTATACCTCCTTCACGAATTTTCCCAGCCAGCATAAAAACAAATCAGGGAACGCGAAAAGCAGCTATTTTGCTTTAGGCCGATCAGATACTGCTTCAGTTAGCTTACCTGCTGACTCTTTTCTGTCATGTTTATTCCAGTGGCTAAGAGCAGCTGGATGCTGAATTGAAAGAGTTGATTACCAAGGCCTAGTTGATTCTTGGCAGAACAACCACCAGGTGCTAATTTGATATTATCACAGAATTATAGAATGTTTTGGGTTGTAAGGGTCTTTAAGATCATCTAGTTCTAACCCCCCTGCCATGCACAGGGGACCTTCCACTAGACCATGTCACTCAGAGCCCCATCCAGCCTGGTCTTGAACACCTACAGTCCACACCTTCTCTGGGCAACCTGTTCCAGTGTCTCACCACCCTTATAGTAAAGAATTTCTTCCTAATATCTAATCTAAACCTACACTCCATCAGCTTAAGGCCATTCCCCTCAGTCCTATCACTACATGTTCTTGTGAAAAATCCCTCTCCAGCCTTCTTGTCAGGTTCTGGACGGTCTGCCTGGACCCTTTTCTTTTCCAGGTTGATGCTATTTTTCCTTTTGAGTGGCAAGTCATTTTCAGCAGTGAGAGCTGGAGGATTTCCTTACCATAGGACTGTCAGGAGGGTCACAGATCTAGGCATACTGAAGGTCTGATTATGTTTGAAATGGTTTGGGTGCTTCTGATTTTGGACTGGACTCAACACCCCTGCAAAGAGTATGTTTTGTACCTTCTCCCTATGGGATTTGTTTTCATTACTAAGGGAGACAGGAGATGTTGGGATAATACTCACTAATGGCAAGAGACTTGTTCCTCCACCATGTGAGTGATCCAGCATTAATCAAGTAGCTCAAGGCTGACTGAACTCCGTCAGTGGGGTTGATAAGAAGTGGGGGTGATGATGTGGGTTATTACTCAACTCTCCTTTGGAGGAAAAAGAAATCAAAAGAAGAAAAACGGGATCCACTTGGCCTCTTCAATCTTAGAGCACAGGGAAATCTCATTCACTTAGAAAGTCAATTAAATGCTACTCTCCCCTGTTACCTTACTGTGAACTTGAGCTGTTTTTGAAGGTAACAGCACGGGCCAGAAGTGGGCCTAGTAGAAGCAAAACGGATGTTGAGAAAGTGTCCCCAGAGCAGCTCCTGCAAAACATCTACACCGATTTCCCTTAAGAGACACTATTAATATGGGTTTCTGAGAGAAATATCATACTACAATTTACAGACTGGTTACTGTGCTGCTAGGTTCCCATCATTTATGAGTTGTGCCTGCCAGTCCTCTGCAAGAGATTACTGTAGGAGAACCTCGCTAATGCACATGCTCCAGACACACACATGGACACACGCAGGAGCTGTCCTCTCCTTGCTAATCAGCAGACACTGAGCTTGTGGTCCTGCATTCCTTGTGGATTCAGCTTCCCAGAGAGAGGCAGACCTCAGAGAAATGGGCAAGAGAAGTCAAATTTTGGTTCTCTGATTTGTGATTTCTTATAATATAAGGATAAGGGTGTTTCCATGAACAACAACAAAATAAACTGGAAAAAGAATAATTTCAACAGTGTGGTAATTAACCTGAGGAACTCACTTCCACAGGACAGCATGGAGGTCACCTAAGAATTAATAAACTAGATCTTTGAAGGACAATGAGAATTATCTGCCACAATTCATAATCTTTATATGGGATAAAAAGGTAAAGCCATAAATTATTATGTCTTTAGGTTAGAGGCAAATACATATTTTATTTTTTATTTATATGTATTTTATATGTAGAAATAGCTAATGAAGATTATATAATAAATCTTCTCCCTTAGGCTTATTGCTTTGTAATAACCCAACACAGGTCTTTCATCTTCATTCAAATAATCTCTAACTGGCCACATGGCACAAACACAGTACTGGGTGAGATGGATCACAGGGGAGATCTGCTCTGGCCAGTCCTACATTTCCAATTCACTTCACCAGCCTCAGCAGCAGTAAGAGAAGGCACTTACTTCTCATTCGCTCTAAGGCTTCCTTTATTGCACTTTTGCCTTGCAGAGAGGCCTTGACTTGTAAGCTTGAATTTATGTTCTATTTAATACCTTTTTCCATTACCAAAGCAATATAAAGAGAGCTTTAGGGAAAGTGAGAATCAAGCTCAAGGAATGCAGGATATTGCATGCTTCAACAAAAGGATGTGTGCTACAGTCTGCATTTTCTCATCTGTATAATTTCATCAGCTGTTTTGAAGAAAGCCTTTCAAGCATACTGAGACAGATCCGCTCAAACACTGTCAGTAGCAGTTTCCAGATCACTGTGACTGCTATTCTTTCTGCAAAGGCATATTGTAGCAATACATGAAGTTTGAATATACCTGTAATATTCAGATATTATAGTTATTTCCAAGTAGCAAATAAGTATTTCAAAGATGGGAGGAAGCATTGCTAAAAAGAATCTAACATTTTAAAAGATAAAGGAGACTATGTTTGAGCTTCTAAATTCATAGTGACCTGAGAAGCACTTTCAGCTACATTTGCAGTCATGCTGCAAGTTGCTCCATGTTTTACAAGATCAATTCTGGAAGTCCAACAAAGTCAGTTTATATTACAGGCAGTCATTTGTGAAGATCTTGGCCTAAATTCTTTGTCAAGTGTTTTAGAACTCAATCTAGTATACCTTAGCTTTACTTTAAGAACTATGTTTAGGTTTTTTTAATTGCCATCATTCATTCATTCATTCATTCATTCATTACTTATCTTTAATTCACTTCAAATTTATTAGACCTTATGAAAATTTGCATTTAAAAGATAATGCTTTGATTTAGGGAAGGATGAAAATTGAAGGATTAAAATTTGGACAGTATTTGGATTTTGGTGGATGTAAACCCTGATTCTTATTTCCTGTTTACTGGCATATCTCTTCTGGTATCAGAAGTATATTCCAGAATATGCTACATCTTGACTACAGTTCACCAGGTTTACAATGGCAAATTAAACAGCTTTTCCCCAGACCTCAGATGACAAATGAGCAGCTACATATTTGTAAGCTGGGTAAAATTCTTCACTAGTTCCTCATATGGGAGAATATTCTTTGATACTAAAGATCTCAGAAAAAAACCTTTCCCCAGAGAAAAACCTTCAATCCTTTAGTCTAGGTCCACCTTCCTCATTTTCTTCCACACCCTCATCTCCAGAACCTTTATTTTCTGTATAGATTTAGTGTGTCTAAATGGCAGATATCAGTTCTCCCTCTCTGTGTCTTGGGCTTTGTCTTTTCACGTCTTGATTTACATGCCAGCATTGCTTTTACCAGTGTGGTTATTAGAACAATATTTGTTAACTAACTTGTGCTCCTTCTGCAGCCCCCTGAACTACCCAACCAAGCTGGTAACAAAGAAAGACATTACCATATAAGAGACTTGTTTGCTCTGGCACCCACCTCAAAGTCTCTCTATGCTGCATATTAAAGCCAAGAATCTGGGCTTCAGCATTTAGGATCTGCTGAACAATACCTTGCAGGGTACAGAAAGATTCTGAGACTGAACCACCTGTCAGGTTTTTTTTCCCCAAATAAATTGTAATGGAACAGGCATAGAACATGTGGATGAAGTTACCTGTGTTGAATCACAGACATCTGATAGAGAAGCCGCAGGTGTAAAGAACATGCAAAATTGTATATGGAGATCTACCAAGTCAATACTCAGAAAGTTGTCCAGCATAAAAGAATGTCTTATGTGATATGCTCAGTGTTCACAAGCAAAAAGTTTTGTAAACTTAAGAAAGCTTAATTTAATATAGACACAAGTAAAAGCTAAACTAGCAATTTTTCTTTTTTTTCTTTTTGCATATTTTTGTTAGGTGCTTCTTCTCTGCCTAAAATATGAAGTCCAGAGTGCAGTTGGTGTAAGTCCTCATATGGATTTCAAGCAAGACAAAGATAGTGTCAGACACTGATCCAACTGAACTAAGGACCCATGTACTTTGGGAGTTGGCTTTGGGGGAAAAATTCTTACACAGATACACAGAAGACAACTAGGGAGAACACCAGTCCAAACACAATAAAACAAAATACAAAACACCAACATATATATGCAGATCCGGAATCAATCTTTCACACTGATCCTACATTCCTTGCATAGCTTTGTCTATGCAGAGAATGCGGGATGTGGCCCTTCAGTCAGACGTTTTTGCAAATGAAGGGAAGATTATTTGCAATGGTAACGTTTTAAGTTGTTTTGGCATCAGCACAAATTATCGGGGGCAGGATCAGATTCCCACACAAATATGGAAGCTCTCTAGCGAGCAAGGCAGGGATGAGAGAACAATACAGCAGATTAATTCTTGTCCAGTGACCAAAAAGAAGGGAAATCCTAGTTATTACACACTTCCAAAACTTTCATTACTTTTTCAAAGAAGAAAGACTACAGTTTATATCATCCCCAAAACCAGGGGAACATTGCTAGAAAAATCTCTTTCTCAAAAGGAACTGTCCTTCAGCAGAAATAAATTCTGAGATGGAACCAAAAAAGAAACAACAGAAGCTTGGTAAGAGCCAAAAAGAGAACCATGTGATTCAAAAAACAAAGTAGCAGTTCAAATGATACTGCAGGATGCACAAACACTAGTAGATAATCTCACAGATGACTTCACAGAGCCCCTCATCGACCCAGGTAATTCTTGATTCCATTAGAAAAGAGAGAGAATAATACTAGAAAAGAAAATTAAGAAAACATCCTTCCTCTTTTTTAAAATAAAAATCAAGATCATCTCCCCTCCCCCCCTCTATCTGGAAGCAGGTTAGCTAACCTTAACAGTCTCAATTTAAAATAAAATATATATTTTTATATATATTCATATATATAATAAAAGAGAAGATATTAGTGGCAGTGTATGCAAAACAAAAAAGAAAACAAAGAAAAATTACTTTTAACAATCTCACTTTTTTTGTTTTTTTACACAAATACTGTTGTAAATATATTAAAAAAATCAGCATTCTATCTGGTAAACGTCACTTTTGCCCCTCTATAAAATTTTGAATTAAAAAAGTCCCAACAACTCTTTGTTTTTTAATTATTATTCCCCTCCCCTCCCACCCTCTATTCCTCTTTCTTCCACAAGAATAAATCCTGATGCAACTTTTTTTTTTTTTGCAAAGATTGTGGGAACTAACCCTTCTCTTGTACCTAGATCCATAGGTTGCAACCTCTGATATCTTTGATTTTCCTCTGTGTTTCTCTTTGCCTTCTGTGAAAGTCCCTGTTGATTGTGCTGAGGCCCTGTGCTCAGCGAAGACACTGAATAAATTACAAAAAAGCCACCGTTGCTCGTTGTCTGAATCTTCTTGGTTTCTGCTATAAGGTGGTGGTGGTGGTACGAGAAAAGCAGCGGGGAGGGTGCACCAGACAGCGTGGGATAGAGCAGAATCCAGGTGAGGAACCTCTGATTCTTTTTCCTCACCCTCCAGGGACTCCACACTATCCAAGCCACACTGCCTCGCATTCCCCTCAGCCCTTTTGTGTGTTTGTGGATGCATGTGTGTGTGAGAAAGCAGACACGTGGTGGAAACCAGCAGGGCCTTGTTTCCTCTGGTTGCTGCTCAACCAGAAGCAAAATATTCCACAGTTCTAACTGGATACTGTGAAGTCCAAAAGCGGTCAGCAATGTGAATCATGTCCATTGAAACACTGCAAGCGGTGTACTTATAACGACAGTAGGCCTTGTAGATTTGTAATATATTTTGTTTTGTTTCTTTTTTTGTAGTGCTCTTCACAAGTGAGAAAAAAGATTTTTTTTTTTATTATTTTTTCTGTCTGTTTTTTTTTAAATTTTTTTTGTGGTTTTTTTTTTTTTGTCGTTTGCTTTTTGTAGTAAAGAAGGGTTGTATTTAGAGGCCAGTAGCTAGAGATCCAACCAGTGGAGCTCATGAAGCACTACCTGGCCTTAAGGCCACCATCCGAGGGAGGTTGGGAAAATTATTATTCACCCAGCCTCCGGAAATGTAATGTACCAGCAGGCAAAAAACAGTTCTTCATGTAGTACAAAAAACAACAAAACGAAATGAACCCAAAAAAAGGAGGAAAATAAAGGTAAAAATGAAACAAAAATAATTTCTTAAATTCTAGTGCCATAGCTTTTTTTTGTTGTTTCTATTTTTGTTGTTCATAACAAAGAGAGAGAGAGAGATTCTACTTATCCGTCTGACACATGCATCCTCATGTGGTCGTTGAAATGCTCGATTTGGTCAAACTTAGCTGGACAGACAGAGCAGACGTACGTGGTCCCCTCCGTGCAGGCCACCACGCCGGCGGGGACAGCCCTCGCGCCGGTGCCGGTGGCTCCGGGCGTGCCGTTGGTGGCACTGTGCAGAGCCACATGCCTCTCCAGCAGGGTCTTGTGGGAGAACTTCTTCTTGCAGATGTAGCACTCGTAGGACTTCTCCCCGCGGTGGAGACGCATGTGCACATTAAGGGAGCTCTTCTGGGTGAAGCGCTTGTTGCAGATACTGCACTGGTAGGCCCTCACGCCAGTGTGTGTCACCATGTGTTTGATTAGGTAATCCTTTAAAGAGAAGGAGCGCCAACAGATGCTGCATTGGTGTGGTTTCTCACCTGCCCATTACCAATGAGAGAGAGAGAGAGAGACAGAAAGAAACAGACAAAAAAAATCATAAAATTAAACCAGTTCAGTAGAACTCTTTGCAATAAACTAATGGTAAGTCTCATGGGGGCCTTTGGAGAGGTGCTCTGGCTAACAAGGAGTAAGTCTGTTAATCAATGTGTTTTGACACACAACATTTTCTGCAACCAGAGGTTTCAAAATGCTTTACAAAGGGGGTTGTAGGCATTCCCTATGCACACACAGTAAAAAGGAGCTCAGGTGATTTCTTCAAGTTCCCACAGGAGGCACTGACAAAGACAGGACTAGAGTTAAAAGGTCCTGGCATCTATACCCAGTTTCAGTGGCACAGCCTCTCCTGTCTGTGCTCCTGTCTTGCCCCTCATGCTCATTTCTAGACAGGAAGGTCTCAGACATGCTCCTTCACCTTTCGGTGCCTCCATTTCCTTACTGGCATGCAATAAAAACAGGGACAAAGCCAGTGATTACCAGGCAGCTGGTACCTGTGACAGCTGACCTGTGCCAGACTCATTTCGGTCAAACTGCTTTAAATTTCTCAGCAGAGGAGTGATAGAGATTGTCAGAAGAATCCAACACTTTATAAGAGGTTTACATTTGTTGCTCCCTTTTCTGGTATAATGTCATAGCTGAAGCATGTATAAAGAGCAGAAAAGGGAACCTCAGGACACAGAATTGCCTAGGCCAGCCAGTACCATGCAAAGGGCAACCTAACAGATAAACTTCCAGTGTAAGACACAAGAAACTTGAATGATTTGACTGCCAGTTAAATAAAAAACCTTATGAGGTAAACTAGAGATATAAAATACTTATGTAATCTTCCACATTGCCTTGTGTGCCCAGGACTGTTGTAAAACTTATTATGGAAACTCATATAATTGAACTCTGATCATGTTCAGACAAACCAGTGACTACAAGGATGAACTGGGAAAAATACTTAGCTGAGCACATATGACTGGTTTGTTCAGACTATTGTTAAATTCTCCTTATGCTCAGAGTTCTGGAAGATAAGGCACGGTCTCACATTTCATGGTATCAAGCAATGTTTTCATGATACGCTGCTGCACTGGTAATGTAGACAGCAACCAACACCCTGACTGTCCCATCCAAACCTATTTTTTAATTTGCTTTTTGAATCACTTGTGGTATATTTCAGGTGTGGAATTCATCATCCCCAAAGCTAGATGGATAGAGATGGTACCATAGCTCTGTAAGAATCAAAATGATCCTCTATTTCACTGATCGAGAAAATTATTTTCCTGTGGTTATTCTGCAATTTCCCTTCTTCTTTTTTTCTCTCCACAGACATCCTGCTTCCTTCTTTTTACAGTCTGTTTGGCACTGTTTTAAATCCTGAAGAGTCACTCTTCAGGGACCATGACATGCCTGTGGTAATATATAATTCACTCATTGTACAGTGAGATTACCATATGCTACTTATATTCAATTTTAAGAGGAGATAATTAAAATGGATTAGATGTGAAAGACCTACTTTTTTTTCTCCCTAAGTCTCTGTTTCTTTTTATTTCATGCTTTGCATGTATGATGGTGACATCCATGAATGAAACCCACTTGCTGCTCTTCCTTGCACTCACGAGGAGTTTGTCCCTACTTGGTGAAAGACACTTGCTCAAAACACAAAGTCCTTACTTCCCTGATGGCTTTGCCACACACAGTGCTGTGCTGTGTGTAGACAGGCCAATATGCTTGACATGTGATGTGGAAAATGATAGCGTGTCAGTTAGAATAACGTCTGATTAACTTACAAGAGACTGATTGTATTTACAGAGCTCATTTTTGCTTTGGGCAATATATATCCCAGAGTTTGTAAATAAGTTGGTCTCCTCCACTCTAGACCCTGTTAAGATTATGCTATAAAAACACCTTAATTTTTGCCTGCATAGTTTCTAAGATACACTGGGTTGTGGCTTTTTAATCTTAGCTTCAAAGCCTTCCTGGGATTTCTCCTCTCCAAAGAATCACAAAACTTTAGTTTTTCTTTTTTGTATGCAAATTTTTGTGCTTCTTAAATGAGCACTGTAGATTCTTTATTCCCATGATTCTTCAAGTCAGAGAAAACTTTGCTCAGTGGATTAAATGTGCATGTTCTTCCTTTTGCTTCTTTATTTTGTATTTGGCTGGTATTAGACAGCAATATGGGATGATTAGAATCATAGAATCATAGCATATCCTGAGTTGGAAGGGAGAAGAAGCAATGTCAGTACCTGGCCATGGTCCCCTTTTCCAGCCCCTGTGTTCCTGGAGATGTACGCTCTGTGGCTCTTTGAATCCTAACCATAATGGATGCTTGGTGCTGACACTGAGTTCATGGAATCAAAGAATCCTGAGTTGGAAGGGACTCACAAGGATCATCAAAGACCATCTCCTGGTCCTGCACAGCAGCACCCCAAGAATCACACCATGTGCCTGAGAGCATTGTCCAACAGCTTCTCAAACTCTGTCAGGTTTGGTGCTGTGACCACTTCCCTGGGGAACCTGTTCCAGTGCCCAACAACCCCAACCAAAGGGTGAAGAACCTTTTCCTAATACCTAACCTAAATCTACCCTGAGACAGGTTCATGCCATTCCCTCATGTCCTATCACTGGACAACAGAGAAGAGATCAGTTCCTGCCCCTGCACTTCCCCTCATGAGAAAGCTGTAGGTCACAACGAGGTCTCCCCTAAATCTTCGCTAGACTGAACAAGCCAAGTGACCTCAGCCACTCCTCATACAACTTCCCCTCATCCTATCACCATGGGTAGCCCAGATTAGAAAGGTGTGGAGGCAGCAATGTTGGTGCCCTGACATGATCCCCCTGGCACATCTTTTGCATCCTTTAATCCAGTATTAATCACAGTGTGATATGTAGGAAAAGGCAATGGTGCCTTATAAAGTGCAGACATTGCATGCATCCTAGCATTGTATTTCCATTACATCGTGGGATATATTAAAGTGAGTCTACAGGGAACATGGAAAAATATGAATCACTCATATGTTTGCACCCATGTAAAAGAAGAAAAAGAGGTCAGTTTCTGTCACATGGAAAGCTACATCAGACTGTAGTTTTTGGAAGCATAAAAACATACAGAGATATAGAGGCCTTTAAGTTACTGAATTCTCATTTATGATTACACTTTTCCATGTCTTCTCTTGTGAGACCTCCCAACAAAAAGATTAATGCAAACATTTGCATCTCCCAAACCTCTCCATTCTTCTGTGGAACTTTTCCAGAGCCACTTTGCCTGGCTTCTTTTAACAGGGCTAAGGAAGGTCACCCTGACAGTGGGAACAGCTGTCTCCCCTCTATTTTGGTAATGATCCTGTCCAGCACTAGACAAGGTAGCAGACAGACTTTCTCTGAGGCTGCACACATAAAGATTATTTTCAGGAGGGTTTTCTGAAGCCTAGCTCTCTGTTGTTTACGGTGAAATTATTCTCCCAGACATTCCAGGAGCCACTTAGCTCCTAAATGGATTTTGAAATGATTTATCTACCCAAATCTTTCCTTGCCACCACAGTTCATTATATTGGGCATTCTCAGACCCACACAAATAAAATATTAATTAATGATTGGAGATGCCTATCAATTTCCTCGGTTGGTATTACCTGTAGTAGCTAAGAATGTTTTAGAACAGGTCTTCCAGCACTATTCTTTATCTGACTCCAAATCCCAAGTGCAGTGGTGGGGGAAAGAAATACCAAGCTGGGGGTGGGGGAAATAAAGTACCTAATCTCAGTGAAGTTATTTGTAAAAAAGCCTTTCTAGCTTTTAGAACAAGGATGCAAGCAGATATATTTGACTGTGTTCTGAAGGGGATATTTTTCTGAATAATAACACTATTTATGTAGTATTTTAGCTACTCATCCACAACAGAAAGATGGAGAATATAAACAGACATAAAGGTAATCTTGGGATTCAGGACTCCTGATCCTTGCAATTATACATTTTGTACCAGTCCTGAGAAGTTGATCTTTTTGTATATGTACATGTACATGTGTGGCTTAGATGTCTAGAGGAGTTTTTCATTTAAGTGATAAATACAGGTAAATTGAAGTTAAAAGTTTACATATGCACATGGAATTGAAATCTATTGCGTACAACTGAGAGGCATGACCTACATTCCTCCCATACTTAAAACAATTTTTCCAGGTTCTCCTCCATGTATCACAAACCCAGCATTTACTTTAAGATCTGATGTTAACAAAGCCACTGCTTGTTGAAAGAAATATTTACTCTTTCTCTAAACTAGAATTTCTCTCCAACAGCAGAAAGAGCCAAGGGCTAAAGCAAGCAAAACTTAGTCCTGAACCCATGATAACTCCTCCATGTAGAATACATATATATCCTGGCTTTGAAGTCTCATAACTTGGTAAAGCTAGAAAAGGCCGTTTTGGCTCAGCAGCAAATATGGTTACCTGTGGTATCTCAATAGATCATACATAATGTACTAAAGGAACTGCAGTTTTAAACAGAAAGGTGCTGATGTTGTGTTCCATTGTGTTCCACATGTATTCTTCAAATATTTTCTCACTGAACTTTATGTTTCTATACTCACAGCTAGTGATACCTCTGACTTACCAAGAGACAAGGGATTACAGCAATCAGCTTCAGTGAAGTACACAAAGACTTTCTGACAAAACTTCAGATTTACTTTCTTATAGTAGTATGTGAGATCTAGAAAATATGTGGCAGTGTGTGTGTAACATCTGGGCCTGGACCTACTGCTGCAGCTCCACCAGTAATTAATTTGCCCTAACCTCACCACCACTTCAGCTTAACCCCCTATAGCTGTAAAACCTACAGGGGGATGCCCTTTCTTAGTAGATACAGTTTTTCTTACAACCTGTTAGTTTCCTCTCTTCCACTGAATGTTGCCTGGTCAGCTTGCAGGGTACAACGAATGCTTACCATTTTCTTGGATGGATGCAAGACACATTTTACTCCAAGTAAAACGAGCTTGTTTCCGCAGCATGCATAGTTAGGCCCCTATTTGGGATCTGTATGTTTCGCAGGGGCTCAACTTCAGCACAGTGAGCCCCGGAAGTGTTCAGTGACACCAGCTCCCTGGATAAGCCCTCCCTCCTGTTTGTGCTGGGGGCTGGCAGGTTGGCAAACAGAATCTAAGTCCATGGTTGTAAAGGACTTTCTCTGGCTCCATATGCAAGCCAGAGGGAAGTACTCTTACCTGTGTGTACAAACATGTGCTTGACGTAGTTCTGTTTGGCGGTGAAAGTCTTGTTACAGAGAGTGCACTCGTAAGGCTTTTTTTCGCCTTGCCCACCTGCTGTGCTGTGGCCTGCAGATGGGGCCAAGGGCTGTGGGGCTGGCAGCTGGGCAGTAAAGGTTGACAGGCCAGGCTGGGACACTGTCACAAACTGTGTCTGTTGGCCAGCTAAAGGCTGGGGCAGGCTGAAGAGAAAAGGCTTAGGGCCACTGCCAGCAGACTGCGTGGTGAAAAGGGCAGGCAGGTAGGTGTTGCCAGCTGTGCCAATGACCTGAGTGTTGCTGGTCAGAGTCAGTGGCATCCTCAGATTGCTGGTGAGGGTTTCTGTCTGGCGTAAGTAGATCTGTGTGGTTGGCAATGGTTGGGCAACAGATGTGTTGACAGAAGGCTGCAAAGCCCCCTTTTCGGTGCTGTTATTGACTGTGAGCACTTTGCTGTCCATTTCAACGTCATTGCTTCTCTCTGGTGAGGAAGAGTTGGCATCTACATGTTGCTGCTGCTGCTGCGGCTGAGTGCCATCAGCAGGGACGTCATTTTGATCTGCTTGAGAAGGTTCTTGCTGGCCATCCCGGCCCAGACCAGCCATAAACTGCTGCTCCATGGAATCAGGCTCAGTGCCAATGGAGGAACTGACACCTGAGTCAAAACTCTCCCCTTTGGGCTCACTCTCAGTGCCTTCTGCTTGGTCAGTGTCCTCAGTGCATTCCTCAGACTCATTGCGCTCAAGGATCTGCACCCTCTGTTGGCCGTAGTAGTCATAGTCGTCCTCCATCTCCTGTTTAATATGGATGTTGCCCATCAGGGTTTGAATTCGGACAGGGCGGGGTTGCTTCCGGCAGTGTGTAGTCTCTGGAGTGGTGGAGAGGTACCGCTCCATCTGCTGCGACCGTTCATGGATCCGGGTAATCCAGCTGGGGTCTTCTATGTGATGGTCCCTGGGGAGTCCCAGGGCTGTCTCATGGTGGCTGACCACAGCTCCACTGTAAAAGGAACGCTCCCCACTGCCATTTTGCATGGAACAGGCATAGAGGGCTGAATAGATCCTGTCCACACTGTGCTGTGAATGGCTCTGCAGGTAGCCAGACTCTGTGTCAGTGCTCTGCCCCGAGGTGCCTGATTCGGGTGTTCCCCTGGGTGTCTCTTGGCCAGAATCCTGAATCACCGGGTAGACCTCTCCCACATTTTGTGAGACAATCCTTGTGCACTCATCAATCACAGTCTTGATCTGCAGGATGCTGGCGGCTGTGAGGATTTGGAGGGCCTCTGACTGTGAGACCCGCAGCACCCCGCTGTACATGAAGTCAATGAGCTTTTGCACAGACTGGACTGACACCACTGAGGGGATCTCGATGTCACTGTAGCCCAGCAGCAGCTTGTCCTGGAAGAAGGGGCTGCCAGCCGCCAGCACGCAGCGGTGGGCGCGCAGCATGCTCCCGTGGATGCGGACCGTCACGTCACAGAAGTGGCCACGGTTGCGCTGCTCGTTGAGGGTCTCGAGCACAGAATTGCTGAAGTTGTGAAGGTTGATGCTATGAATGCGCTCTGTCATCCCCTTGCAACTGATGTTACCTGGAGCAGAGCAGGTGACAAAAACAAACAAAAAAAAGAACTGAATGAGTCTTGTCCTCTGCAGGGCAGCCATGAGAGCACTGGCAAAGGTGACTGCCCACTGTGTAAACAAAACCGATTGCACTGCAAAAATCACACACAGAGACATCGGTAAGAACACATCATTTTTGTAGGCTACAACTAAACTTCACTACTCATTTCCAGGAGATCAAGTCTTGAATTTTTGAACAAAACCAAATGAAGACAGGTGTAGCTGGGCCTAAATTCCAATCACACTCCTGAGCCTTGGACTTCCTATCCGTTTATCTGGCTTTAAAAAGCTTAGAGCCTGTCAATTGTAAACACTGAGCACATGGATTAAAGCTGGATTTTAAGCTTTGGATTGGACCTGTGCCAGAGGAGATCAGAATCTTACTTCAATGACCCTAAGTTGTTAATGCAAAGAGTATATATGAAAATATGATTTCAATCTAGATTGCCTGTGTTTCACAGTACAGTTACTTGTATCAAAAAAACTGGCAGTCACTTTGTAAAATCCAAATCTGGTTCAAGATTTAGGCTGTAAATGTTCCTAAAATCCCACGCACAGTTTTGTCTGGGGTTGTGGTTTAGAACATTTGCTACTCAATAGTGACAAACAGTCCTCTGAAAGAACCCAAAGCAAAAAGTTAACATGAGCTGTCCCCTTCATTTTTAGCATATCCCAAGTTCTGACTTGCACCAGAATGCCATCATATAAAAACAAATGTTCTCCTGCTGTTATTTACTTGACAGAAACTGGAAAACTACAGACATTTACTCCAAGGAAGATTTTGTCTTAGTTTGGCTGAATAATCTAAATTGAGAACAGTTTAGAAAAGCATCTAAGCAATTTGGATACAGAGCCAACATAATCTTCAAAATTAACTTTTACAAATGACTGAAAAGAAACTTCCTAATCTCTCAATCCACTGTTCCCTATCTTAATTTTGCTTGCTTTGGTTTTAATGCTTTCCCATTTCCTTTCCTGTTCTTTACCAAATTTTCATCTATTTAGATTGTGACAGGCAGAAACTATGGCTTCACCTTTTAATTATGAAGAATCAACTGCTCCTTGAATGGTAAACAAATAAAACACTATTAATATTTCTTTTCTTTTAGCATTTGTAGTACATATATCACCTTGGTTTCTAGAAACTTAGACAAAGTAATGCTAAATCACCACTAGTATTACAGGCATTTTGTCTTGAATATTCCTACCAAAGATATAACCACTCTCGCCACAGTAACTTGTTAATTCGTGAGCATCCAAAAGTGAAAGTTGGTAAGTGTGAGTAAATTAAACTAGCTTATTGTCACTGTCTAACGAATATACAGAGCAAATACATAGCATTGAAAGCAGTTGAAAGGCACACACATGCCTTTTAGCCCAACAATGTCTCTCTGCTCCTCCACCCTAAGGAGTGCTTTACATCTCATCCACAGGCAGTAGAACACTACTCACTGCAATTTGCAGGCAAATGTGGCATCCTCCCTGCTCTGCCTTTTTCTTCCCATTTATTCACTACCAACGTCCCGAGCACCCTCTATCCTGGTGGTTCAAAGAGAAACCGCCTTGGACACAAGTGGTTATTCTAACTCTCTGAAGTAGCTGATGATTAAAGGGAAGCACACAGGTCAGGAACCGGAAATCACAATGGGGTCAAGCTGTCTGAAGAAGTCTCATGTTAACAGATGTAAACCAACATGTACCAGAAGGTTATTAATTTCCATGTGTGATTAGCACACTGAAGGGATGCTCACATAGCAGCAACAAGGAGGAAATCACTAACACCATCATGGAGATTGTGAAATACATCTGTCTTGTTCATAAGCTTAGCCAGCAAGCCTTCTTTCTCTGATGGGACTGACCATAGGACTAGAAAAACATCTTAGAAACTGGGAGACTTTCCTTCAAGGGCATTGCAACTATTATTACACAAAATATTGTACTGCAGAGATGTATTTCCTCCTCCTTCCTGCTAGACTAATTCTCCAGAGGCTTCCAGGGCAGTTCCAGATGATTCCCTGCCCAACGTGTCAGATCATACAAGAATCCAAAATGGATTTACACAGAAAGTTGGAATCCTTGGCAAAAGCTTTGTATTGGTGGGGCAACAGAGGGGGGGAAAGTTATTGATAAATAGGTTACACCTCTTTTCAAGACTTACTATATAGCAAGTGACTGTACCCATTTATCTCCATCCATCTTTGAGTAGTGTCAGTGACTACCTGGTTTGCTCCTAGGACTTATTTTCACAGAAACACGTCTTTATGTTCGGCTTTGTCAAATGAGGTATTTGATAATAAGAAGAAATATGCAGCAGTCTAAGCCAATAACCCAAAATCCTACCTTGAACATGCACAATGTGGAATATTCTACACATACCAGAGGTCTCTTTCTCAAATCAAGGTCTCTTGATTTGAGAAAAGAAACCTACTTTGTTACTATGCAGCTTGGCAGATAAAATTAATTTTGTGAGCAGAACTCTGAAAAATGCATCCTTAGGACAACTCCTTTCCAGAAAGGTGTGATACGCATCATGAGAGTGGATGACTTCCCTGCGAAGTGAATTTTGCCACTTACCCACAAATCATGTATAGAAAGGAGGAAGGGCAAGGTTCATCTTTAAGTTTCAACAGCCCTTCTCAAGCCCTGGCTGTGGGAATCAAGAGTTGTGTATATTTCAAGCCACAGTGTATTTGGTCCTTAGCTAACTTGATGAAAACAGGCAATTGAGGTTGATCCTGGCTACAGAAAAGAGGTCTGCATGCATTTCTAAGAGTGATGTTAATAGCTCTCCTATAGGAACTGATCTTGGATGTATCTTGTGGTATAGGAGCTGGTCTGAAAGCCAACTGAGTCACTTCATAAATGGCATTATTTTTTGCTGCTATTAGAGTTTGCCCTTAAAAAGAACCTCTCATTGTTGGAACATCTACCACTTCAACTGAAAAGCAACTGAAATTTACTCATTGAGGATAAAAGAAGAAGGGTGGTTGGAAGAGACAGACACACAATAAATGGTTAAAAAAAGCTAATACAGATTTTGAGGATTTTTCTAGGCCACTTTCCTTGACATTCAACACTGTAAACCATATCTATCCAAAGTCCAGGCAACCAAATAATCTGCATAAATGTCAGAAACACTACTACACAAGCCACATCAGTATAAAGAGCAGTTTTAACCAATTCCAGAGATTGGTCTGTAGCAAAACCTGCTGTCCAACGCAGATTTCCTCTCTGCAGGAAACTGGGTCCAGATCCAAGTTTTGTGGTTGACCTCTACTTTATGCTGTTCTAAGCTGAAAGTCCAAAGGTGATGTTCCCCACAAAACACGGACTTGCCAATGCAGGTTTGATTCTAAGTAAATGCCACATTCTGACAAAGACTCCTAGAGCCTTGGACAAGCCAGAAAGTGTGTCAGCTCCTCACAAGGCCCAGCTGCACACACGCACACTCACCTACTCGTCACTGCACAGAATGCCCTGCTCAGGAAAAAGACTCCTGTCTCGGGCTCTTCTCAGGCCTGCCACTCTTTTAAACTCAAGACAGTGGGAAACTTTCTGTGAAATTCAAGTGGTCTTTGTTAAGTACCCCCTTTTTTTTTGTCCAGTAAACATGATGTAGAGATCCCAATGGACTTATTCTGAGAAACTTCTTGTAAAATGGTTTTGTCCCCTTTCTGTGAAGCAAGTTCTGATTGGAGGGGTATTCACAAACCATATAGGAAAGAATGGGTGTGAAAATGCAAAGGCCATTCTTACCCAGATGGGCAATGAATAGGCATTTGCCAGTTTAAAAAAAAAAAAAAAAAAAAAAAAAAAGGCAGAAAAAAAAGAAAGGAAAAAAGCCCAGACAACTGCACAGATTATGCACATTTGAAATCCTCCTGGGATACAATTTGAAGCTGGCATGGCATAAAGGTGAAACATATTACTGTGCAACTTTGAAAAAAGCTTCATTTGCTCGTATGCAAATGCACCGATTAAACTGTCAGGCTATTCACAGAAACATGCATGGAATTCATCCTCAACTAGTAAGAAGGAGCACAACGTGGATGGGAAAGGAAAAAACTTTTGTTGTGTAATACATGACTGAATGCTTAGATTAGTGTTTCCCTGAATCTCACCCACCCCTCCTGCTGACTTTTATGCTATGGGCATTCAAAAGAAAGTAGGTTTTACCATAACAATAACAATGACAAGCTCTCCAAGTACAGTACCAAAGGGGAAGGCAATGGCAGAAGGAAACAGCAGGCAGTGGACTCCTGGAAGATGCTATAGAAAACGTGGAAGTGCAGCAGTGAGGTACGTCAAGCATGGCTTGAGGCAGTTTTCTATTTGCCAGAATCACCATACATAGACCTACATAAAGCTAGGAAATTATGGCTCTAAACGGTAATTTTTTTGTTTGTCAAAACGACAAAAAATGACTAGAAAACATGTGATGTAGTAGAAGCAAAAATATGTACAGAATACTGAACACTGCAGGCCGTACACAAATGGCTACGTTGTACCTTTGAAAATGGATTTAGTAAGGTTTTTGCCTGTACAGCCACTAGATGTCCCTTTCTGCAAAGCCAATTGTTGAAAGTCTTAATGCTCATAACTGAAGGATATCAGAGAATTTGATTTTCTCTAGTGTCTTTTAAAATCACAGTATCTCAAAGCTCATTCCACAGTAAGGACTACCATTTCTAGAAACACAGCGGTGATGAATCCACCACAGCTACTGCAGCTCAGCAGTAGCTCAGTAGCTCAGCACAGTCTTCACCTGAAGCAAAACTGCCTAAGATGCTGGAATCCAAGCTTTTTTGGAAACTTACTGTGTGCTCTTTCACAAGAATGACTAGCACAGTGAAACCCAAAGGCTGTGTCTTGCTTTCATACTTATGGGGAATAGAAGATAATTGTCTTATATCCTTGAGAACTGGTGGGCTTGCTGAGACAGATACAGATTTAGTTTTTGCCTCAATCTTCTGCAGCAAAATTTAAAAAATTGTCTGGAAAAACATCTTACTGATGTCTCACTTAGACAAGATCAACTAGAACTAGCTTGGTGTTCTTGCCTCGTTTGTCTTTCTGACAAGCTTCTCAAGTCTTGCATTGAGAAGAATGCATACTGTGAGAGATGGTGAAAAAGCTGGAGATGTATCTTGTACAGAACATGGTCTCTTTACGTTTTTATTATCAAAATGACAAGTGCTTCCCTAGTTGGGAGAACATCCTGGGCTCAGACACAGATGTAGTTAGGCTTAGTAGGTGGTCTTCCTGCTTCTGGAGCTGTTTCTCTGTGCAACAGTAATCCAGCCACTAGTTCCTGGGAGCACAACAAACCTAATAACCTGTTGCTGGAGACAAGCATTATCATCTAGTCTTTACTCTCTTCCTCTACCGTGTGTGGTTTTGGAAATCTCTAATCCTTGGTCTCCACATCAACTGTTGGATGACCACAGCCTCCTGTTTGTATCAAAAGGATGCATTAGGTTCTTCAGACAGTCATCTAGTCTATTACTTTTCCTCATGTGGGAATAATTTACCTACACTATCTCTTCACATATTTGTCCACCATGTCTGCAAAAACAGCATTGTGGATTTCGCCTCCCTCCCCAGACCGTCTACTGTCTTTCCAGAGATTTCTTAGTATTTAACTTTGAAACTGATTACTCAACTCCTTTCCCTAACAGACAGGGAGAACTACTGACCATTTTCCTCTTTATAGCACTCTCTCATATAATGGAAGGTGCCTCACTTTTCTTCTTTAGACCTGCCTTTTCTAGAAAATACAAACTGAGGTCTCCAAATCATCCTCATTGGTTATAGGTATTCTCCTCATTCTTACCTTCTTCCATCTTCTCTCCAGCTTGTCTTTCTTTCACTTAAAATACAGCTATAAAGTGGGTAAAGTACTCTAACTGAGGGAGGTGCATGAAGGAGTTGCCTATATATCATTGTCTATGATTGTCGTGGGTTAGCAACTGAACCCGCTACAATGATACTCGTTAAAGACCTTACAGAATATAACAGAAATATTTATACAGAAATAACCTCAAGCAAACAAAGCCCTGTTATCGAAACAGATTTTCCTCAAGAAAGATATATGTCAGTAAAGAATCCTTATGTTGGAATGAAAATCTCAACTCTTTCATAAACACAACAGTTCTGTGGAAATACAGCATTTCCATCACCATATGTGAAAGCTACACCAGCCCTACAATTTCCACAGGAAGTTCTCATTTCCATACATTTGTGTCTTGTATTCCAAACTTTGCACTGCAACAACCATGGGTGCTTTCTTCAGCTTCAATGACCTGCTTTATGCCAATTGATAAAGCTTTTTTTTCTATTGTTATCAAGTTAGGTACTATAAAACTGGATTAATAGAGCAAAAATTCCTATATAATGTTTTCATACACAACATTAGCCCTGCATCAGCTTCCAACTCTCTGGGACCAATTTAGTGGAGTAACATTTCTTTCACTCAAGGAAGTGACCAGGATTCAAATCCTGAAAACCTGGCAATGTCTGACTTCTCAGTGCATCTTAAAGATGCTGGAGACACCAATTCAGCCATGCCTGCTCAGACTGATTCTTCTGAATATTTGGCCTCATTCTAAACAGGGGCCTGCAAGAGGAAAAGCTTATATAAAGTTTCAGGAACATAGAAAAACATTTGTATCCTCAGCAGGAGATCTGACCAGGAGTAGCCTTTGCTTTCTGTTGCTTTAAAGGTTTGCTGGAGTTTTCACCCAATCATCTGCTTGAACATCTTGAAAATCAGTATCTCCTTCTATAATATCTATCCAAAACAAACACCAGATGACACTACACAAATTGCCCTAACCCTACCAGATTGTTGTTAGAATCAAAATATGTAGCAGTCTACATTTAACAGGAAGTACTGTATTTTTACCAGCACAACATCTATTAATGTGTCAGTAATACACTCTATGGAAGAAAGAATCACTGTGTTCTGAAAGCTGTCAAACTTCTCTAAATTTTGTAGCTAATAACTACATTTGTTTGAAAGACAGAAATGCACGCACACACAAACACAACCTTATTCTCCGAGCAGAAAACACACCAAGGAGATGGCAAATAAGAAAGAGTTTGCTTAAACTTTTTTTCAGGAGCCTTTTTCTGCAGACTAGAGAATGCTCAGCAAATTTCCTAAGGATGATTTATTCAGTTAATTGCCCTGTCCTTTTTAGCATTTACTGCATGATGAGATATCCATTTTACATAAAACTGTAAGTTTAGAAGACTAAACCATAGGTGTTCTGTACAGAAAATGGCTTCTATACCCAGAGGACATAAATCTCCAATGCCAAGCACAAAAGCCTCTATTTCAGCTTCCAGGCCTGGGGGCAGGCAGGGAGTCACCTTCCTATGCTTTGCCTGACAGACGTCAGGAGGTGTCCATCCACGCTAACCCTGTCTGCTCTACAGTCCACAGGTGGCAACGTATGTGCCTCGGTTTGCTCCATACCTCGAACAAGGACAGCATCATGCACCCAATCCTGCAGGACTGTCTGCCTCAAGGAATTTTAATGTATTGTTTTGCACCCTTGGATAAAGAACGCTACAGAAATATCAAGAATTAACTCCACGGGTCTCTTCAAATTTTATTCTCCCGGCTTACAAAAACCTAGTT
Organism: Dicrurus megarhynchus; assembly: GCA_013399195.1. Classification (NCBI taxonomy): domain Eukaryota; kingdom Metazoa; phylum Chordata; class Aves; order Passeriformes; family Dicruridae; genus Dicrurus; species Dicrurus megarhynchus. Next base: position 983,398 of record VXAD01003953.1, on the reverse strand, counting down.
TTCTTTTCAAACTACTCTAGTGGCTTAATTTCTCTATTCCTCTTTAGGGTCAGCATCCTACTTACGGTTGTAAAACACCAGGTAAAAACTGGCTTCAATTCATAGCAGTGTAGTGAACAAAGGCTTCGGTGTTACAGCACGTTCAGCTATTTTTAAGTTAGAGAAGTACTACATTTTGAACCAGGATATTTACTTTTCCCACTTTCAATCCAATTTGTATACTTGCTATTTTAGAAATTCCAAAGACACTTTGAAGAGGGTACAGGCAAAAGCCATTTTTTATTCCCAGGCACATATTTGGGATCCAGTCAAATACAACCCCACATTCAACAGTGGCACACACATACACACACTCTGATTATCGTAGTTCCTCTCTCAGACCTTGTCTGCAGACCATCTACAGCCATTGTATCTCCATAGCACAGACATGGACTGCATTGATGGAGGATACTTCTCCTGTGGGTATGCTCAACATCTCCAAGCAACATGTATGACATTACAGAAGAAGCCTCAGAGCTGTCCTAGCTGCATTACCAGGGGTTTCAATAGGCTGTGGCCATAGCACTACAAGCGTGTTAATTCCTGTGCCCCAGTCAGTTGTAATCTATTTATGCTAGTGAAATATAAGTTTGCCAAATAGCATTATAATGCACTTTTTTTTTAAATATAAAGGGAGAAAACTGCACAACTGCCCTCTTAAAACAGGAAACAGAGAAAATGTAGTGCCACATGATGGCACCATTTCCTAGGAAGAGAAACGACGCTGTGCTCATCCCTTCTTCAGTAGGGAGCATTTTCACGTTCTACATGAATTCTACCGCACTCTCTTGTTCCCAGAGAGCTCATGCATGATCCTGCCAAGCCCCAGCATGGTCCAACTGTTTTAACTGGCTGTAAGTTTAAGGCAGTTCATCTTTTTAAAAATCTAGGTGCATCTATTGCTCGTTTTCCTTCCCAGTGCCAGGTGCTGTTACTCAGAGTGCATGTTTCACTGGTGGACCCACAGCAAGAGAGTCATTGAGCAGGGAAAGGGGCAGATGGGCCACCAATGCTGGTGTGAGCATTACCTACTCAAAAAAAGATTTCAGGGATGCTTCTTGGGACAAAAAAAATTTTTTGGAAAATGTAGGCAAACAAGGTGATCTGTTTTGCTATTCTATGGCCCTGATTAAAAGATTAATCTAGTCCTTAAGAATACCTCCACCTGCTTTAAAGGCTTTTGTTTAAATGCTAATAGTGTATTTCAGACTGAATCCCAATAAGGGAAGTGGATAAGGATTCCTTTTGGTTGTCTTGCTGTGGGGGGACTGTATAAATTTATATCCTCTCTCAGAAACCTTGTTTAGGAAGGAAAAGGGGCTGAGGCTGGAGGTGGGAGCTATGTCTGGAGAAGGAATGGATTAGAAGGATAATAGGTGCAAATATATTAAAACGTGTCTCTGAAAGAGACAATTGCTATTCCATGAACTCCTTCATGTTCACCTTGTATTGTTAGGTTTCCCTTCAGGCAGAAAGACAAGGAGGAAAAGCTTATCAACCTGAGTGTGGTTAAATACAGTAAGCCTGAAAGCTTGCGGGCTTTGGTTAAAAGGAAAATATAGATTAAAACCTCTTAAGGTAATTACCTGTTTAGAAGGTTTCCACTCAAGCTAGAATCCTCTACAGGGAGTGTTTATAGCAGTCTGTTAGGAAAAGGGTGCAGTCAGTTATGGCTGAGTTTTGTGGAAGAGCCTGTGGAAGAGCACTGCTTATTTCCTCCACAATTCCAGAGAAAAGCCTTGCAGTCTAGATTTTGTTCTGGTCACAGAACTATGGTTGATGGGAGAAACAAGGGACGGATGAAAAATTGTAAATACCAGTCCTCTGAGGGCTGAGAAAAGATTCTTTTATCTCTTCCAGTGCCTCTGTCTCAGTCCTGAGTAGGGGAAAGCTACCACATGAAAATGCTAGATTTTATTTGGTTATTTTTTCCATTTGTCTTTTTTATCTACTAGTGAAAGGGTAATTGTTGACTAGTACAACTGGGTGCTTTGGTGAATATTTCAACTTAAAAATATCATGAGACACATATTCATACTGTTTTAGACTGTGGCTTCTTTATTTTGAGTTTATGGGACGAGTGTTCAGGCCTGCTTGTAATTCAGATTTAAATATCAGTGAGAAACAGCACATGCTCATGTCTACAATACTGAAGGCCACAGGAAATGTTTCTGTCCTCAGTGAGACCCTGCGATCTCTGGGAACAGACTTCTTTCCGAAATCACCTGCTTAGTCTTGATAGGAATAGAAAAGTACGGCCGAATGCTTTAAATTAATAAACCAAGGCAATAAGCAAGAACACAGCACTCCTGGGTGGCTTGATATCATCAGATGGAACTCTAGCATTAAGTGTACATTGTCAGTTACAATGCTTCCCCCCACTCCCTGGGGAAAAGGCCCTGGAATTACATGTATACACAAGCATTCTGACACCAACAGGTGATACTAATGCAGTGCATGAGAGTTATTTCTCAGGTCTGCCTTCAGGCACATTCTACCCTCTACTCATCCAAAAACACTAGAGATAGCATCTGGGAGTTTTACTTCTGAACACAGGGAATATGCCCTGTTTTGAAATGTAGCATAGGAACAAAGCACAAGGTATTCTTGTTAAAACTGACATGGTTGCCCACACAGGCATGAAACTACGAGAAGTCCCTTTCCCTGTTTTTATTTCCTGTATCATACCCCTTTTCACACAAAAATTGCTACTTTGTGTTTTTTTATCTATCTCTGTAACATCAATAAATTACACGTTATCACTCCTATCATCTAGTTATAAAGAGCCTTTCAAGATTTTTAATAGATGAACAATATTGCTACACTTACATTTTCACTGGTTAAGAACCCAGAAATAGCTGTTGTGAGATTACTCTTAATTTATACTACTTCTCTCTCGTGGGCTTTCAAGAAGAAGTGTTTCACCACATGTCACAGATTGATACAGAGTATATACTGCACATCCCAGCCGGGCAGAGATCCTTTCAGTGTTTAACACAACAAAGCTGCGATGAGTAGGGGTTCCAGGATTTGTTTATCTCTTTTTCATAGGTGCAGTTAATTCCTCAAGCAGCTATTTGTGCTGACAGATTCTTGAATTCTCTTTGTACTCTATTTCCTGAGTGGTAGATACATAAGACTGGAACTCATGTTATTTTAGCCTTGTGAATGACTCCACGCACAATGAAAACAGCCACAGAAAACATAAACGAAGAGATGGCACAACGGCATCTCCTCTAGAAACGACAGCACCTGGTGTCGTCGGGAATTCAAACACCCAGTGCCAGCCAGAACACGCCGCTGTGGTCTCCATGCACCGTGATGCCAGGCAAACACCCTGATGCAAATGAAGTTTAGTGACATTCTGATGGTTTACAACTGACTTCCACCCATGGAGTAGATCAAACACCGCGTTTCCTGTGAACATGATTTTCCCCGACAACACCTCCTAGCACACTTTATAAACATTAGTAGGTGGTATTAAACAATCCCTTGGTTTTATGTTTCAGGTTCTCCCCCACTACCATGTTAAGACTTCAGTTCAAAAAAAAGGTTAGAATGAAAGAGCTCCCTTTGTTTAGTTGTGAACAATGCAAGAATTGTTTTGGTTTTCTCTTATTTGAATACTGGTTTGGCCATACCTTGTTCTAAAGTTACTGAGGGGGATCACAGCACAAAGGTTACATGGCTGCTCTACCACAGGTAAACAAAAGAGGAGAAAGCAACGATGGAAGCTTAGAGGAGATGAGCAAAAAGCTCCAGTGCTGAACAGATCACTGGTGAAAAGGAGCAGGAGGTGACCAAGCATATTTTTACACCTGTAACTTTGGAGTTGTGTAGCTGCAGCAAACCAGGCCACTACTACACCAGTCAATGTTTCTCAATGCGTGGAAGGTGTCTCCCTACAGCACAAAAGGGACTAACCAAGAGAGATGCAAGCACTGAGCTACACAGCATTTTAACAACCCACAGTAGGACAAAAGGAGATGTAGATGCGGCTGCTTTAGTTTCCTTCAAGCAAGAGTCACCTGTCAAACGCTGAAGTGTTCCTCTGAAGACCGTATTAGGGAAATGGCACATTTGGTTTAGTCTTCTCACCCAATTAAAACAGAGGAGCTGACAGCAGTAGCATGTATGGTTAAGACATGAAATAACAATGATTGCCATGCTATGTTTGACATCCTTCAAGCAGATCGCAAAGTGACAGTTTTGGTATGTGCAACTTTGAGAAGAACAACTATTGAAAGGAAAAAAAGAAGAGGAAGTTAGTCAGAAAGAGTGTGAAAGGAAAAGATAAGGAAGTAAAATCCGTAAGAACAGGAGGGAGGTGGCCTTAATAATACTTTAATAGAGTCCATATGCATATCCAAGCACAACAACAGAAAAATGAGGAAGCAGAAAATGCTAAAATGGTTAAATAACAAGGTATAAGAGTTCATTAAAGCTGAAAATTTATTCTTCCAAACATGGAAATCATGCCCAAGTGACATTAATAGAACTGAGCATCAACTGTAGCAGACTAGATGTAAAACAAAGATTAGGTAGGGCAAAGAGGAAATTTAAAGAAAAACTCACTAAAAGCATAAAGACAAATACCATAACAAAACATTATTGAAATATATCAGACAGAGAAAGTTAACAGAACAATGACTGGTATCTATGAAGTGTTGTAGACTATGTGGATTGATAGATTGGGTAGGCAAGTAGCAGTGTCAGTGTGTTAACTAGACTACTATCTATGAAAGCAGTAAAGGTAATCACAGAGGTTACAGAAACTCTCTGTGGAATTGATGTTATTGCTTCATTTCCAAGATGGAGTATGATGGAAGAAGGTAAGCTAGCTCAAGAGGAGAAGAGGAAAGCACTGCTCTGGAGATTTATAAAAAAACCCCAAACCGAATCAAACACAAACCCCACATACAAAAAACCAAACGGAATCCCAAATATTGAAAAAAGTACTGGAACATCTTGATACATTGAACAGTGATAAATATTGGTACATATTCATCAGTCCCTCATTTCATGAGTGAAGCAGTTGAAATATACATAAAAGAAGGATTTACTGAAGACAGTCAACATAAGGAACAGTAATTAAAATCTTGGAGGGGGCTGACTTTGAAGACGCGAACAAGTAAACTCAGAAACAGACTGCAGACATCTTACTGGACAGTTACAGTGTGTCTCAGTGGCTGCAGCACGAAACAAACAGAAACACCACAGCATTACCAACTTAGTCACCTCAAGAATGGAAGCTATGGAACTCTGAGGAGCAATAAGCCTTATCCTTTTCCCTGGTATTTAGAAAGGATAGACACACTGCACAAATATCTTGAAGATGTCCCCTGAAATCATGAGAGTTAGGAACTTGCACAACAGTTTTAAACCAAAGCTGAGACTATGAATGTTATCACTGACAGTTCTCTAAATGGAGAGCAGTAAGGAAAGCACTGAACACCACAACCTAACATCAAGACAGTATTACAGGGGCATCAAATAATAGAACCAACGTTTAGCATAATTAGACACGTTTTCAAAGGCATCTATGTATTACAAATATAAGTGATTTATGCATCAGTGAAAGTTGGGCTCCAAACTGACACAGTTGCTTCTGAAAACATACTCACTGACTTCGTAACTGAAGTACCATATGCTATTAGCCATTTCTCAAGAGAGGGAAAGCCCGAGAGACCAACCTGACAAAACTCACTTAGTGCACTGATTAGAATACAGAGACCAGCTCCTACCAGCAGTATAACATTTTACACTGCCAGTTCTTCAGTGTATTGTGATGGCTTTTTCAAGAGGCAGGGTGAGATCAGCTTATATTTTTACATACCTGCACTTGTACTTTCTTTTGTCTCTACACAATTCAAGCAACATACATCTGCTTCTATGAAAACACAAGTTATTCCTCACTGGTATTTCTTTGATAATTTTACAAACAGAAATACAAGTGCACAGGACATAGAAATCACAACTACTAAAAAGAGAAGCAGTTATTAAACAAAATTTCAAATGTTCTGCAAGATGAAAGTATAATTAAGTGTTGTGACATCAGTATTTGAGAACTATGGATATACTTGCTTTCAGTTTAGCTTTCTACAGAAAAGGCCTGTATCATTATTATTATATCATCTAAAATAGATATCTAAACATACATCTCTTCTTAGGTCACCAAAAACAACCTAAAAATATTCAGCATTAGCTAAGACATGCCATACATAGATTAGCAAAAATACAGCTGAAATGACTACTGACATACTGCCTGACTCTCTAAACAAGAACACTGGCAGAATCAGGGTCCCCCTCGTCTTCACCGAGAGTGGAGACCATTTGAAAGCTCCAGAGCAGTTCCTAGGGAATCACAGCCACATATTTCCAGAGGGAGGGGGAAGACCATAATGGCATGTAACCATTCTCTTCCTGCAACAGAACCTCAAAGAGAAATACAGGAAACCTAAAAGGTAAAGATGAGGCCAAACCACCTTCAGATCTATCCAGCCTCTATACTAGCCCCAGGCAAATCAAACTGGCAGATTCATGGGAAGGGACTGGTGGGTCCCTCCAGCTGCTCAAAAAAATGAAAACCCAGACTTTCCATATCCACTCTCAATGCTCTGTGGAGTTCAGGAATCTCGTGAGGTTCCCACTCTGTCTTTCCCTGTCATGCTGGAAGGCTATGAAGCTACAAAAATCAGAACTTAGAAGGAAAAAACCAAATACTCTGCTTCAAAGTTCCCAACCTGTGAAAGCTGAAAAATGCTGGAATTGGACCAAGTCAGCCATGGTACTTGAGCATGTAGAGGCAAAGAGTTCAGATGTGGTCTATCATTGACAGTACTTATAAAGTGCATTTAATTTAATGCAAAAAACCTCCTTGATCCCTTGCTAAAGCCTAACTTTAGATGAAGTCCTCCCCTATTTCAACAACTTGCCAATGATTGTTAAACAGATTTAAAAAAAATATTCGTGCCTTACTTTCCTTCTCTACTCATTCCTTACCAGAATCTCAGGTCTCTGCAAGAATTCTGTTTTCTCTAAAATCATAAAAACTGCTTAAGAAGTTTTTCCAGTGATTGTCCAACCTGCCTCTCAGACCCATGGAAACTCTTTGCAAAGATGTTGCTTTTGTCTTGTCTGGAACAAATTCCTTCACAGATGGACCATCCAATGTCTAAGAATAACTCTTTTAACTATCAATAGAGACAAAGAGATTCAGTTGCACTATTCCCGTGGGATTCCTTTGAGTTTGGACACATCTGTTAAGATGCATACATCAGAGCTTGAATGAAGTTTTTGTCTGATTGTATCTTTGAGAACTCGTGAAAGTTTCTGCCAAAATGATCTTATCTCTTGGCACTTGCAAAACATATATAGTTATAGCTGCTTTCTGAAAGGCTCCTGAAATAAGTGGCCTATACAGACCAAACCAGTTTAAATACAGCCAAGTCCTGATGACCTCCTTCCTCTCAGCAAAATCTTTAGAAACTTTACCTGAGGCTGTTCAGCCTTTGAACTACAACCTTATGCACTTTATGCATTCTATATGCATTAGCAAGGAAATATGTGAAAAGATGCAAATAGCACAAATCTCATATGCTTCCCTTTGCTTTTTTATAAACTTTCCAGAACCTGTGCTTGTCCTTGCATGAGCACCTTTCTTCTGGGTAAGCACATAGATCTGTTTGTGACAGCTGAGTAGCTAGAGGTATAACTCAGTTGGAGTTCTATCAGCTCACTCTACCACTTAATTCCAAATTAATTCAAAGTGGTGGTTTTTATCTGCCAAGCCCTCCATGAAAACAGTTACCTCAGGGAGCACCTCTTCCTCTAACTTGTTTCTCCAATTGTATTGCATGAGTCAGCATTTCCCAAGACTAAAAGAGATGGGACTTCACACAATGCATCCTGTGTTCTGAATCTAGCTTCAAGGACTCATCTGTGCTGGAAATACAGTGTGCAAATCCAAAAATCTAGGACCCAGTCCTACAAGTGTGACAAATAATGCAATGTCATTTGGAATAAGTGGCACCAGAAACAGCATGTAGAACATACTATGCTACAGAATGAAACCCTAAATTATGTTATGCATCACATATGACTCTACATAGGTTTTTTTTCTGCTAAGTATTCATATCAGTAAGACTGGCATTCAGACTATTGCTTTAGGCTTTCTTCACCTCTGCCTTTTACAGCTGAGGAGCAGATGGCTATCACAGAGATTTTATTTCCTATGCTTGGGAAAAAAAAAAATCAATCTGAATCATTCCAAAAGCACCCTGATATTTTAAAGTAGATTGGCTTCTGAACATTTCTCAAAATAATAAATACGTGGTGTTGTTTTCTGCCAAGCACTAGTGACTGCGCATGCAAAATGGTCAGTGAAGATTTCAAACTGATTTGAATAGGTGGCCCACAAAATCCAAGTATTTTTTTCCCAAGATACATGAATGAGGCCTTATGAAACCATCTGTACATCTGTGCACTTTTCCAAGAATTGATATACCCTACCATGCTGACTCTCTTTCTGGGTGTTTCTGAAATTTTCAGTGAAAATTTCTCCAAAACTTCCTGTCTAACTCCAGTTTTTAAGTATTTTTGTATGATTTTCCATCCACTAGAAAACTCCCCATCAGAATAAAGGATGTCCTTTGAAAATGAAGTTATGTGCCCATCTGTGGGGGTACAGGCAGTAGGATGGCCTGGGCAAGGGAGGAGAAGCAATGTTGTGCTGTCTAAAGGTAGAGGGAAGGGCAGGAAGTCTTGCTGGCCCTAAGAAGAAAAGCATCACCATGGGTCCAAAAGTTGAGAGGAAGAAAGATGTGGCAATGTAGTTCTGAGAGGAGAGGAAGAGAAGGACAAAGAAAGGGATTCTAGAGTGAGGGGAAAGAATTGATCCAAAAGGCAGGGCACATCAGAGGCATGGCAAAAGCCTTTGTAACGACAGGGAAGCCTATTTTTAAATGTTGGGAGCCACAAAAATTAATCTGTGTCCATGACCATATTCCAGCAGTAAGGATTGAGGCAATATTAAAAAAGAATACCACAACACATGGTAGAAAGCTATAGTAAATATGCAGTAAACACTCATCATGCCTCATTTTAGTTCATGTGAGTTCTTGCTATTTTGCAAGGGCATGCCAAACACTAAATATATGCATACCATCCCCAGCAAATACAGCCTGATGAAGGTCATAACCCACCATAAATAATTGTGAGCTTTTCTATTGGTTTCAAAGTACATGGAATCAGCTAACAGTGATCAATACCACAAGACATCTTACCATTTCCTCAATTTTTGCAGGACTCTAGCTATATTTTGGGAACTAAATTTCAACAATTCACAAGATAGGACAATGTTAATGCTGAAATTGCTATTAAACCCATTTTCTGAAAACAATCCCCCATACTTTCAGTGTGAAAGGAGCATCTAACCTGGGCTAGCAGTTTATTCTTATTTACAGAATAATAGAATTGTTTAGGTTGGAAAAGGCCCGTGAGATCATCTGGAAGGTAATCTGGGGACATAAAAAACTTAGGGGTCTAAAAGACTGTCCACAGAACAGGTAGAGCATGAAGAGCTGCAGACTCCACCTTCCCCTGCTGACCTCTGCCAATAATCCTCACCCTGAACTTGGCCACCTCAGAAAGCAAAAGCAGGAGTTCATTCTCCAAGTTCCCTACAATCCTGGCTGGCCTCTGTCCTAAGGTTGCTTTCATGGGTTTCCATTTGTACTGTCAAAAAAATCAGTGTGAGGTTTCAAATCCCATTTACTAATGAACTCTTTCATCTTTGTGAATGGAATAAAGGGATTCTTTGTTTGAAAATAAGGATTTTTTTTTTCTTGTTGTTCTCATTTTTTGCATTTTTTCACAAGCTTTTTGTTTTCAGAAAATATTACAGGACAAAACTGCACCCCAGTTTTAACAAAGAGCCTGACATCTCCAATTTGAAGAGAATTCTTGTATATACTAAAATTGCATGCTGCCTGATGTTCAATTGTTTCACATCTCTTTCTTCTCCTCAAATCACCAGGTGAGATTTAGGAAAGTCTCCCCAATGTTTACCAGCTCTATTAAAATCAAGATCTCTAGCAGAAGCTCATAATGAATAAAGTCAGAAGCCAACAGGAATGAATTGCAGCTAAAGTGATTTTGATAGTGATGATCCCTATAACCCAACTGCTTCCAAGCTTGGCCCTGAGGCAGGATTTTTAAATTAAAAAAAGAAAAGGATACACATACTTTTTAATCTGATTTTTTATTGTCATGCCCTGATTTTTTTTATAGGCTGTTGCAAAGTCTGGCTGGCTTCCGAGCTGTTGAAACCTGGTGTCATCATCTTCCTCCTTTTTCCCCCTCTTGTAAATTTTACAACATCCTAAACCACCGCAGAAGAGGTAAACTACATATTCTAAAACTAGTGAGTGATGAGACTCACATTACCCTGCACATTCTTGCTCAGGAGACTTTCAGGCAGGGACCTCTGCGAAACGACAATGTTTTGAAGGGCTGGTGAGGTAAGATGACTTTCCAAAATCCAGTTTTAATAATTCCCTCCCTTATTTTTGTATTTTTTGGCAAAATGGAGAAGAACATTTTCTAAAGGCAAATTAACCCATGCTGAGTAATCTGAAAGTCAATGCCCTCAAAACAAGGGCCTTAAAGCTGGTACAACCACACAGGTCTACAAAGATTTTCCAGACTCTCACAGACCGATCCTCTCCACAAAACACTCCCATTTCTTCGTGGCAATATTTTACAATCTTGGGCTTCAGAGCCAGGCATTTGTTTTCAGCACAGGCTGAAACCCCCCCCCCCCCCGTCGGGGGTGGGNCCCCCCCCCCCCCAGTCAGGAGATGTGGTTGGATAATGAGAAGCATGTGACTACCTGGAGAGGAGCAACAGTTCTAGTTGGACAGGGACATGCTTGAGGGGGTCTTCCCTTTTTAATTTGTAATAAGCAGCAACCTGACCTAACAACACGCTCTCAGCTTTCTCTGGCTGATTGCATTATCACAACCTTAACACAAAAATGTTCTGCTTCAGATGTAATTCCCAAGGAAGGGAAAAGGTAAGCCCTGAGGAGGTTCTGCTTATGACATTATGGAAAGAGCATCCAACTGGAAAACCTGGTCCACAGTAAGGGAGGTGTTTTCACGAACCCCAGCAAGACCCAGCAGCATGTTG
>VXAD01003953.1:909927-970407 GCA_013399195.1 Dicrurus megarhynchus | reverse complement strand
TGCCCTGGACCGGCCGAGGGGCAGCAAGAGGCGCCCGGTGGCAGCCGGCCGGGGCTTCGGTGTGCGGCCGGGGAACTGAGCTCTGCAGGTGAACCACGACCAGCGAGCGGGGTCACACTGAAAACCCCGCAGTTTCTGGCAGACCTGGTGCGTTCTGGATTACCGGGACTACAAATCTCCATGCCACAGGACGGGCAGGTGGTATTGCTGCTGTAAACTACACGTCTATAATCAATGTGGTCAAAATACACTGGCTGAAGTGTAATCTGATGGAAACCAATAACACATGACTTAATGGACCTTAGTTAAAGTTGTAGAGCTACAGCAAAGTGCTGAACTTATCTATTCCATTGTAAATGAAAGGAAAATGAAAGCATTTAAAAGTGTAAAATGAAGTACTCTACTCATGAAGAGTAAACAGAGAATCTTGTCACTCCAAGCTTGGGCATCTTTCCTTTTGTTCCCTGTTCTGTCACCAGAATCTATCTTTTCCTACGCAGATGAGAATGCCTGAGACACAGAGCTTGTATGTGGGTACATATATTTTAAAGTACATGGACTGCATATGTTTTGTTTGTAACAGTCCACATGGATTTTTGGCATAGTCCAAACAAACTCTGGCACACCTTCACACGCTTTATTTCCAGATCCCAGGACATTCCCATGTGCAGCCAGCATGCTGGGGACTGCAGGAAATCTGAGCATAAACCAGTGAGGTTTTACAGCATTGCTACCCAAGAAGCTTCCAAGTAGCACACCTTTTTGGCCAGGAAGCAAAGGCTGTATGTAGGCTTGGACTCTGGATGCAGGGGGGAATGAAGTTCCTTGTACCTGGGAGCTGAACTGCTGTATCTAAGGTGTGTTTTCAGCTCAGAGTTAGCCCAAGTTACATGCTTGGAATACAGCCTCTGACCCCAGGTCTATCCACACACAAAGTTGCCTACTCTGGGCAGGAGACTGCTGTTATTTGCAGAGTGGGGGCTTAGTCTGAGTAAACAAGACTTGTCAGTCACTAGCAGAGCCATAGTTCTGTTGCTAAACCAAGCACTGACTGATGTTTCATTCTGTGGCTGATCCTACCTGTGCCTCCCAGGCCTTCAAAACTCATTAGAGGGAGGGGTTAAAAAATACTATAGCAACAGGTAGTGACACCAAGGAGGCTGTGCAAAGCATCCCCTGCTTCTTCCTATCCAAACCCATGTATTTTCTACTTTGCTCCTAAGGCTGACACTGTGTTATCAAGATGCTCTTGTGTCATCACCTTTCCACACTGTAGTCCTGCAGCTCGGTGACTTTTGCTCACTGGGATGGTAAGAATATAGCAGTGGTGCTGACTGGCACTGGAGATGACACCTCTCCACAGCAGTTCATTTCTCTCACTGTTCAGACATGCTCTGCATGTCACTACCACATGAAAGGAGTGCAGGCTTCCACAGGAGGAAGGCTAAGGCAATCAGTAAAGTCAGCTAAGGATCTAAAGAAAGCTTTTTGGAAAAGAAAAATCCTGGAGACACTGTGATCAAAACTACCTATGAAGAAACCCAAACAAAGTTCTCCAGTCTGCAATGTCCAACTACTGTTGCCAGCAAAGGCAAAGCCAGAGCAATCCTGCTGTTGCTGTAAGTATATTGCTATTCTTTTGTTCTACCTTATCACCCACACAGAAATCTCCTATTGCCATGATCTTCACCTATATATTCTAATTAAATATTCATACATTCTCTTACACAGTCTACTTCTATTGCTATCTTTCTGCTATAGTCTTCACAGGGAGAGTTGTTAAGTACTCGATCAGGTTGTGGCATCTCCATCCTTGGAGATTTTCCAAACTTAATTGAACAAGGCCCTGAGTAACCTAATCCAGCTTGGAAGTCGGCTCCGCTCTGAGCAGGGAATTGGACTAGAGACCTCCAGAGGACCCTTCCAACCTAATTTTTTTTTCTGATTGCACACTACTTCTATGAACACTTCCAACAGCAAGCTCTCTAATATAGTGCCATGTTCCAGAAGGTAAAAATGGCACACTAACTTTGGGAAACTGTGAATTGCTATAGCTATGTCAAAAACCCTGAAAGAACAAGGGTAGGAGCAAGAATGAAACAAGTAATAAATATTGTTTGTGGAACCTTCTCAAATTACACCTATTTATGTCCCATCTCTGGACTTCATTGATTGGCAACCCTATGTGGTTATTTCAGTAGTAAGGGTCAGTCTACCTTGCTACTTTAGTTCTTATGACTACACTCTTCTCTACATACTCATCTTGGAAAAGACCTGTTCGCTATTTACTTGTTAGTAAGGGCAGTAATTGCCATGTTGGGAATGCAAAAGCCTTGGGAATGTGCTCTTGGAGCAAAGGGCTCAGTTCTGATCTCCAGTTATCTCCTTCTCCACACATAGCTGTGGTGCATTACAAGTCCTTTCCAATACTGAACTCACTCTTAACATTATCAGAGGGCCATCATCATCCTTGCTCCTTGTGAAGAACAGCAGAAGGGGATTACAGCAAAGAGATGGCACTTCTGTTCATGGACTTGATGCATAGAATCCCAGGAGCTGGGAACAGAAAAGATACTGACCTTTCAAAGTCTAGAGGGTCCCTGCAGAATTTATATTTGCTACTGATTTACAAGAGATTTATCCAGTTTATTTCTATACATCCTACCTACTCTAACACTTCAAATTTTCCATCCTATGTCCATGTACTTTCCTTTTGTTGGTATTCACTTTCAGCATTCCCTTATATTTATTGTGTTATTTTTCATTATTTGCACCACTTAAAATATATTACCTTCTTTCTTCATCGTATGCTCTTTCCAGCACCTAATAGTAGGCTAACTGCCTCCACTGTCATCCCTGAACTGAACTGTGTGTATCAGTGCTTACCAGCTCATGTGTAAAGCAAAATCTACAATCACTGCCATCATTTTATTTCTGTTTTCTGTCAGCACCCGCATTGCACTGAGGCATTCGCTCCTTTCCACATACCTTAGCACGGCACTATCATACAACAAGATCTCACATGGTGGGCAACTCACAATGATGCAGTGACTGCAATGATCTGGGCACTGGCTGTAAACTAGAATTGGCTCGTTTCTGTTTAATTTGAAGGCAGAATGGGTAATATTTTGGATGTCCTAACCTCAAAGCTATCTAGAAACTAATTACTACCTCTGAGCTTTGGAATGCCTTTAAAACCCCTGCCACACTTCCTCTTTCTTGCTGCCACTCTTGCATACAACTTTCTCTCCCTCAACCCTCCACTTGCTCTCCACAGTTGATTTCTTTGCATGTATCTCCCTTGCAACCATTACTTGAGTTTGGAATCAATTTCCCCTGGATGAGTTAACACGTTCTCACAGCAGGGCCAGCAAACCAGGTCCCTGTCAAAAATAGACAGTGTATGCTGTACTTCTCACACAGCAGCTATAACTAATGCTTGAACCTTCCCTTACAAGGGGAATAGCTCTCTGTCCTGCAGAGACGTCAGGTTAGCAATGAACAAATTAGCTCAGGTATAGGAACCAATGTAGCTGTGCAGAGCCCACAGTAGCATCCTGGCTCTCAGGGGAAGCTATGATAATGTGACTGCATGAGAATAATACTACATAATGAACAATAATGAGGCAGTTTTCAGCCTCTGAATACAGGGAGGGCTGGGTCACCAACCAGACCTTTGTTCGTCGCATATTAAACAGCACAGAGGGAACATGCCACAGGGTTGCTGATGTTGTTTTAAGTGCTGCTGCTGGCTGAGTCTGCCCACCCATGTTCCAGGCATTATTTCACCTCTTCACAGATATGGCATCACCTTATAGTAAGTGCCCTCAGGTCAGAGATGCCTGTAGTGTCCAAGCACTCCACTTAACTCACTGGTGCACAGTTCATTTGTAACCTTAGTAATTCACAGAGGCTGTATATAATTGAAAAAAACCCAAACCTCCAGCTTTTCAGATCCTAAAAATAAGAGTGTGAAATAGTTCACGTCTGATTTTAAGCAATATTTTTCCCGAGTGTTCTGCTTCACATTCTTCCTCTGCCTGTGTGCGACTAACACAGCTCCTGATATCAGTGCTTATCACTGCCAGTGTTGTGTCTCTTCCAGACATGACATTGACAATACATATTTAGAAACTGACAAAGTAAAGAGAGAGAGAGATGAGTACAATCACTGAATATAAAAAAATAGGCCTGAAAGAACAACAAAAAACCACTGAAATCTGCCCAGAGACCTCACCTCAAAATTCAGGGCACACTGAATGACAGAGCTGAGGGTGAAGCTTCCCAAAACAAGCTCCCTATAAACCACCTGAGCCATCACAGTTTTCCTGCCAGAAGTGTTGCTTCAGTAGTTAAAAGTCCTGCACAGGCTGACTGCCTGAATATTCACACAGCTTCTCTGATGATTTTGCAGCCACATTGATCTTCATGCTGTTGCAGCTACATGACTGGCAGTTTGTTTAAAATCTCTGATTGCAAGTTTGTGTCATACAATGGAAAACACAAACTCCTGAAAACATCGCCATAAAATGTAATATGAAAGAGAAATCCCAGCGGAGCACTGCAAAGCAAGAATGGGAGGCATGGAGAACTGACAAGAGAGACCCAGTGTTCTAGTGCAATAAAAGCCTGGAAAATTTAATCAACACAGAAAAGTAAAATAAACTCCAAAATCCCTTACAGGAGACTGATTAACATAATTAAATTAAACTCAGAGATTAAGTTAAAGTAAGATTGAAATTTGCTGGGTCCTTTTCAGGCCCAAAGTAGGGTTTATATGGCCCAAAATTTGTCCATTTATTCCATCTAAACCGCAAGTCTCATGGGAGTTGGGTCCTGACTACAGAGCTTGCCTGAATTGTAACATCAGAGCATCTCAGTTACACTAACACTGTGACAATACTGACAATTACTCAGAATTGATCAAAAGAATTCAAAACTATTATATTTACAGGGGGGAAAGCACAAATATCAGACAAATGGTCATTTCAGAGCACAATAAAAGCACAATGCAAAATCGAAATTCTCTCAGGCAACTTTACCTACATAACCCAGCCAAATCTACCAAATCATAAAGGCCTTAAGTCATGAATGACTCAAGGTCTGGAAAGAACAGTGTAAACCTTTAAGAAGTTGAAGTAGATTCCATCTGTATTGCCTGAAACACCAACGAGAGGAAAGGTGTCTCATTAAAAAGTAATAAGAATAAAAAAGAAGATAAACACTGCAGAGACAAACATGGATGAACCAACTAGAACAGCACGAACTAGAGCAATAAGTAGGGAGAACCTGCCAAACTAAAAGATACAAGCAGATCAAACCAGCCATTGCTGAACTATGCTGTGAGGCTATGACTTAAATATTTAACAGTTTTTTATTGACATACTTTTTGCCCACATATTTCCTTGCAAATTTCAAAAGCAAAACTTAGTTTACCCTCATCAGTAAGGCTCACAGGTGCTGCAGTTTGTTTTTGTTTTTTTAAGATGTCTCTTTTTTTGCTGAACAAGAAGTCTTTTATAAGAGATAAAATATACTTACAGTGGTTTCCAAATGGTATCACTCTTCAGGTAAGTTACTCCAAGCCTTGGACCTAGTGCAGACGTTCATTGGGGCAGGGAACAGAGAGAGGCTGTGTCTGTACCAGGAAGAATCAAAAGGAAAGGTCAGGGGGAAATAATAATTATTTACTGAGAGCAAGAAAACTTGCTACAACTCTAACTGGCATTCTGTGCTGTGAGCACAGCTGGCTGCAGCCTGGTAGTGCCGAATTCTTCCCACTTCAGTCCCTCCAGCCCTGGCTGCAAACGACCACAGAGTCAGTCCCCAGTTATCCCAGTCTGCCCATGCAACCTCATCTGGTGAAGTAAGGAGGAGAGGGAGGATTAGCTACCAAAAGTGCTATCAGTAGGATTCCTTCTGAGGAGTTGCTCACTCCAATGGCACGAGCACAGAGCACTGATGGAGAGCTAGCACAAACTTGGCACACAAGTGCATCTCATCAGAACAAGGCCAGTCCTGTTCCGAGCAGCAACAAACCCTTCCTCAGCACTGAAAGGCAGGAAAAGGAAGGAAAAAATCCTCCTTCATGTCTTTTGCTGTCTTTACATCACAAAAAGCATAGCTCATATCAAAGCAGAAACCCCACTTTTCTCCCATCAGCCACCTGGTCTACTGCAGTGACACCAGGCAAGTAGCTTTTTGTCAGCCTTGCAGGAAAGGTTCAGCTCAACAGCAGTTTTATCTCTGAAATCTTCTGAGCTGAAGAGACAGTTGGAATCAATGGACTAAGATGGAAAGGGATTCACAGAAAAACCTCAACTCCAGTATTTATTAGATGGCGATTTCACCATCCAGATCTAAGTTTTCTGGGGGGACTTGAATCCCTCTCTAGACTAAGAGAACTCCTCCTTTGCTAGCTTCTTATAATCCTTGGGTGGCTCACTGTGGATGTAGGGAGTATGTCTGAAATTGACATCCAGGGACAGAATTAAATCCTGCTCACTTCACCTATACAAAGAAGTCTTGGGACATGAACATATTCAGTGCCATCCAGAGAGAAGCTACTGGTGCCACTTCCATGAAAAAATGATTTTGCCTACTCTGAGCAGACCAGAAAAGCAAATATTTGTTTTATCAAAGAAATCAAGAAGGTGAATGCAAAATGGTAAGAGATGTAATTGTTATTTCACAGGTAGCTAATGTCACTGTGCAGGTTGGAATTTATGTCTGAAAATGCAAAACAAAAAACCCCACTGTTTGTGCAGCAGGAACACTGCAGTGAGCACCAACGGACACAATGAGGGATTTTAGATGATACTGTAATAATGCACTTCACAAAATATACATTCAGTTTTATGTTCAATTCACACATTTTGTAATGATGATGTTTCTTAGTGACTGGGATATATACTAAATTCTGATTTCAACAGGCTACATGAAACCTGGCAGCTACATTTTATAGGGGCTCAAGCAAACATTTTCTCTGATTCCAGTGTTTTTAGGTTCTCCCCTCTTGGAGTCTGCTTTGAATTGCAAATTAAGTAACTTCAAACACACACACAAAACATCTACAGCTTAGTCTGAACCTCTGAGTTTTACCAGGGCTTGGGAGAGGAACCACATGCCTCAGGTTAGCTCGAAAGAATTACATAAAACAGCGACACCTTTGACCAGAACCAAGGATTGAATTTCAAAGGTGCAGTAACGCCCAAGGATTCTGTAGATTTAAGTCCTTGCTAACACTCAGCAGAGCTGACTTTCAAGCTCTCCTTCCCACCTCCATATATGCCCCACCTGTTCTGTTAATGCTGACCTTGCTTCTTATACCCACTTTGCACACATCAGTCTGTCTTTTATCTGGCTACTGCTCACCTTTTTAAGGCATAAATCCCACATGCTTAAAGATTGCCTAGTACTTCAGATAACGTGCATTTTTAACTTGTACTAGAAGCAGAAAAATCACAGGATCGGGTCTTTAGTCTTTACTTCAGCAGAACTCCTGCTCACTTCACTCCTAATTTCACACAAGAAAAGCCTAAGAACTGCATGTACTAATCCTGCATATTTTGTCACCTCTCTTTTTGTGTCATTATTGCTCTTCCAATCTCTAGGATCCCAATCCAAGTGGCTCTCTCCTGTAGCACTGCCTAGCACTCAATCTGGCTTCACATCAAGGGTCAGGCAGACAAGTTGTTAGAGATGGGCTGTTGGAAGTCTTCTACAAAATCTGGGCACAAAAATCTCTGTGAAAGGCAATACTTAAAATATCTTCATTTTTCTCCATAGTTTTTGCTATGGCCTGGGAAGATATATCTCTTCCCTCCAGTGTGATGAGCATAAAGCACTGAGATCCTCAGCAGTTGTTAGGTACTTTTTAAGTACATAAAATCAACAAAGCCGATGGTACTTCTTAAGACGTTGGGAATGCAACAGAGAATGAAATACCCCAAATTTTTGTAGAAGACTTAATCTAGCTTTGGAAAAATTAGAGGAAAAGGATCTTTGACCATAAGAAGATTGGGCAAAAAGAGAGACAAGCAGGACAACAGAGGAATGGGATGAGTGACATTGGGTTAAGTAACTTCTCCCCTGTCTACCTGGGCTTCTCTATCCAGAAAAGGAAAGCATTATATTACTGTTCCATGGGGTACTGTGTGCTTAATTAAGATTTTGGAGGATAAATTTTCTGCATGAATGCATTCCAGAAATGCAGACTTTTATTACTTAAATATTCCCACTAATGATAGTAACTTGGGCATTTTATATATGCTCACTTTTATTCCACCTTGCTCTTTCCAAGTTTTATCTGGTAATTTAGAGGGTGTGAGGAACATTAATCGTATCAGTGTTTTTATTAAGGAAGGTCCATTTTATGAGAGTACTGATGTACTACAGATTGTGATTTAAGATGTACACTTTAGGTCAGTTTTATACTGACTTCAGTGCAGTTGCAGTGGGCATAAAGTCAAGAGAAAATGTGGTGCTTTACATAATAATACTGATGATTAATGGACTTCTGGACCATAACTCTATATTCTGAGGCACTGATCCTCCTTCTCCCTCCTAAAATTTGTGTCTTGACCCTTTCATCTCTTGTTAGCTACCTTTCCAGAACTGTTCATTAATCAGCACCATTGATCTGATGTGGTTTGTCATATTGTATTACCTAAAACACAGAGAAGCAAGCACTGGTCTGACTCTGCTCTTTACACAACACACCATCATATTTCCTTTACAGATGACTTAAATATTATAAACATCAACTTACTGCTGTTGCTTGGTCCTGAAATTGGCTTTTTCTACATTAGTTCCCTGCAGGGTATTTCTATCCCTCCCCTTGGACATACTTCTGTCTGTTCAGAGACACCATCAAACACATTCAGTATTCCCTGCTTGTTAGGGGCACTCCTATGTCTGATCAACAAGGGACAATCAGCAAAATAGCTCCTTCTCTTTGCTTGAGACCTGATACCACAATCTTCTGTTACTTTTTTTTAGTGATTCCTGATCAAGCAGACTCAATTTTTTAGTTAATTGCTATTTATTTTATTCCTGCAATAGTCTTTTCTCTTATATCTTCAGAATGCTTCCGTCTGCATTTCCTCTGATCCCTAGTAATGAAAAAATTAAAAGATGAGCTTCTTGTGAGTCTATTTCTGATTATTCTTATTTGCTGTGCTGGAACAGTGCTGTCTATCATGAGGCAATGGAAAGTAACTTGCTAGTGCCTCAGAAGTTAGCATGTCTGATCTTAATCCACATATTGTACAGGTCTCTTGAGTCAGGTGGGGTCAGTTTTAATTGATGCTTTCAAAGTCATGATATACTTTCAGACTGGGCTGTCTAGGCTAAATTAAATTCTGTTTTGGTCACTTTTTCTCTCTGGGAGTAGCATTTTGGATTAAATTCTTAAAGCCACAACAAGAAGGAGGAGATGAGAACAGCAGTGTCAGCCATCAACAAATATGATTCAAGAATCAACTTTTTCTGCATGAAGTGGGTTATTCCAGATATATTTTACTGTTTCTTTGTAGGGAGAAAACAGATCCTCTGACTAGGCCTGACTATGGCATTTACATTGTATGAACAAGGTTACGCCATCAGCTACCTTTAGGTAGATATCTGATCCCAATGTCTTAAACAGAGATCAAGATGGACTGAGATATAAAAACCACCGTTCCAACAGAGGCCAGAACTTGTGCCATAAAACCCACAAAAAATTGGCAACATAGGACATGTTAGAAGGCCATAAGCATGATTTTTTTCACAGTAGTCAAGGCTTCATTTACGTGAGGAAACTGCTCATTTCTGCATTCTACTGGGAATGCTGTATATCCACTATCGGTATGGCCTAAAAATCAGAAATTAATTTGTTAATGGATTAGACATTTATAGAAAGACTGTTTAAAGAGGCTGGACTGCTTTAGCCTGGTAAAGGCCAATTTCCCACAAGGACATGTTTGCAATAGCACTAGAGTAAAAAATCTCTCCCTGAAGTCCCAGAGGTACTTACTGAAATCCAGAATTGCAGTGTAGTCTGTAGGAAAGTCTACATTATGTTCCCCCTTTTTGTCTCGCAGGCCCTCTATTACTTGTCTGTATCTGTTTCTTTTTCCCTTCTTTCAGTGCCTTTTATCTGATACTATAAAATTTCACTGCTCTTAAGCTGCAGTTCTTAAGTTTGATTTTGGCACTTGGAATAGGCATTTTCGAGGTCTCACTTTTGTTTGTTGATTCTTCTGATATTTCTTTCTATTTGCAAGCAGTATTCTCAATGCAACAGCTAACCATGCCTAAGAATTCAGGTCAAAAAGGCTAACTCTTCTCCTTCTGACTTTCCTTTCCACTTCCCATGCCGAATGGCACCTCCTACCTGGGGCAGTGGTACAAGGCCTCAGCCTAGAACATTCTGCCTCATTTAAGGTCTAACTCTGAGTGCTGCCTATTTCCCACCAATGAAGATCTCATAATGCTCAGTGTGTTGGGTGTAAAAACTCCACACCTGCAGGTGTGGCAGGTGCCCAAGCAGAACGTGCGCTGCTCTCTTGGCTGCTCCTTGCAGCAGGTGGAGCAGGATAAAGCCATGCTTGGCAATGTTAAGCAACTGTTTGGACTTTGCACACCTGATTTGAAATGAAGATAACTGCTACTTGGAAGAGGAAACTAAATGTCAGTAGTTGGTAGGCCTAATCAGAGCAGGAGCAGGTCACCAAAAGCCCTAATGTAACATTCAGCTAATGGTTTAAATGAATACAAAAATCTGTGATGCCAGACTGAACCATGGCAGTGTGTCAGACCAGTTTTCAAAGTGGTAACACAAGAAACAGTACT
This sequence comes from Dicrurus megarhynchus, assembly GCA_013399195.1. Classification (NCBI taxonomy): domain Eukaryota; kingdom Metazoa; phylum Chordata; class Aves; order Passeriformes; family Dicruridae; genus Dicrurus; species Dicrurus megarhynchus. The sequence goes on along the minus strand of VXAD01003953.1, from coordinate 959,574 downwards.
GTACACATACACAGATATATACATATAAGTAACCATATATATATATATCTATGTATGTGGAGTTATATACATGATCATTATTTAAAAATTATCTTATTCTGGTGAAACACTGCTGGGTATAAAGCACAGAATTCTGTATATTCCTACTATGGAGCCTTCACAGTTGTACCTGAATGCTGAGTGAAACCACATAATTTTCAAAGCAGTTAATTAAAGTGGGGTGTGACTGAGGCAAACAGATAAAGTCCTAATTTTATTGATGTTGGTGTCAAATGTGGAGTAAATCATCTGTGCTCAGTGGAACTGCACCTACATAACCTTTCCTGGGAACAGACTGATTTGTGGGTAGTGCTTGTATACTGCGAGTGTTGTTGAATCTTGAGTGCTAGCTACTTTTCTACAAATACTTAGTATTAATAGAAGCAGTTTGAGGGTATAAACAGCCTCAGGCATTTATGTGCTGATGCTGTAGGTTACAAGGCATCAGCATTATGGCCTGAAACTCAAAAGGTTTGTGGGAGGGGAACAAGTTAAGAGGTTAAGGTTTTGAAGCCATGAACACTAAAGATGGCCAGTGCAATCAGAATATCGTCTTGTTAAAAAGACGGCGGCACTTGGACAACATGACACTGACTCGCTACCTTAAGCAAGATTCTCACAAAACTAAAGGTATAGTTGTGCTGCAATTAATACCTATGTTTCTGAAACTGAAATATGAGTTGCCATCACTGCAATCACCAGAGACGAAGAAAATGTGTAGAAATTAAATTGTTACAGTAATATATCCGCCTAAGCTACTGCTTTGGCTAGATGAGCCAGATTAGCTCATGACAGATGAGCTTCATGAACATTTCATTGCCAAGGAACCCTGTCAAAATATTGGTGATTTCTCCGAATCTGTTCAACATCATGGAGATGTCAAATGAAATCTGAAAGGACATTATTTTTCAGGAAGAACAAAAACAATGAAAGCATACGAAGAAAACGAGCTGAGTTTCTTCCTTCTCCCCTACATGTTGCTTTAAATGCTGTCCTTGCAAATACTTTGGCATTAACCCTGAAACCTTTAGTCCCATAGATGCTGGTGAATTGCAGAAAGTACTGAATGTCCTCAAAGAAGAGATCTCCCTGTTTCAGTAACCAGGTTTTCAAACTGACACCGTATTTTCATCAAGGTGCAGGGACTGTACAATCTCAGCACATAACAATTTAATCAAGATTTACACTACTGACACTGGTTCTGCCATACCCGCTCCCTCCTGGTCACAACAGTACAGCACTTGAGGCATCAATGTCTGGCCACCAAGCTTGTGGTTCTTATGCTGAAAGATGATCTCAATCACAAGTCAGCAGTACCCTTTCATATGGAACATGATACAAAATGGTAAGTGATAAAAGTAATTAAATACTGTTTTTTCATGGCTTGTTGCTTGCAGAAACTATGAGATACTGTTTACATTAATTAAAGGTAGAATTCCATGTAGGACAGTGGAATAAATTTCAGCTGTAAGTTTCATTAGATTTAAGCCATTTGTCACAGAACTATCCCTTTCAAGGCAAACTAGGAAATAAAAGTTTCACTGATACATCTGGTTTTCTCAAGCACAAAGAGCCAGGTTATCAAACAGACAAAGAGAAAAACTGAACACCCTCCTTCCCCCTAAAAAATCCTTAGTATCTTCTTGATAGAATTCCTCCCTCTCCCTGAGCTTTCATTATGTGACTTGTTTTATAAGGAGATGAAAATGCTTGCACGATTTTTATCTGCATTTACTAGAGGAAGATTTATATTAAAAATCATATTTATATGGATTCTGAGGGGTAAAGTCTGAGACAAGGAATCTTTTCCCTAAGTTTTAACATTTTTACCACTGCTGCCCGAATGCTGAGCTAAACAACTGTGTTACTGGCAATTATGAAAAAATTAAAATTATTTTAAATTTTTTTTGTTGTTTTGGATGAGTGTCTCCGTCTCTGAAGATTTCCCTTGCCAGTCATTCATTAAAGAGTCGGTAACCAACACAGTGAAAAGACGAGGTAAAAAGCACCACAAACGTGTTTTCCCATACCATTCTTCCTGTGTGTTTGCTGCCTCTGGCCTCAAATTGCACAAATGAAAGCTTATTTGATTTATGTCAAAAACTATATATAAAATATCACACAGGATCCGCAGAGAAACCGAGTCACTCTGGGCTTTAGTTTCATTATCCATTGAGGAATAACTGACTACAGCCTTGGAGTACGTAGAACTGATCAAAGCTCTTGCTTCCTCACAAGCAAAGAGAAAACCACTGTAGATTTCCTGTTTCATGCTTCAGTGCCAAAACACAATGAAAAAAGTTCTAGAGGAGCATGTGAATTATTCTAAAATATTGTTCAATCAAATCTGATGGTTATGCGCATTTGTGAAACTCATCATTTGAAATGTCAAGTCACTGACAGCAGTGTGTCCTGAGGTGTGATGTATATTTGTGATAATTATTTGCTTTTTAAAGTTATGTATCATCTGCATCAAACCAGGATTTTTCTTAAGTGTGCCTGAAATGTAGAGATGTCAGTGCCAGCTGCGTTATTCAGATCTGAGTTTTAAACACCCTGTGCCAGGAAAACACGGAGTCAGGATATGACTACAATGCCATTTTTAAGGCGCTCTGAGTTATTTTTCACTGTTCTCTTAAAACTGTATGCGGTGTGGCGGAGGGAGAATGATTACTAACATTAATAGTAGCTGAAGTGATTTCTGTGCAGTATATGCAGCATGATGCATTAAGGTAAATAACATAGCAATAATTGTTGTTATTCTTACTTCAGTATTAGCAAATGATACTCTTGGGATTTATTGTAATTCAGTATTCAGCTCTCTTCTGTGGCTCTTAGAGGCCTCTTCTCTGGTCATTTCAAAACTTTTTTTGAATGAAACTGAAGGCAGTTGGCTCTGTTGTTGGATAAGTTCTGCTAACGTAGGAGGGCTGTCTCCTGAGTGCTAAAAAGACCATTTGCAAATCTTCAGCATCTTCTTCCTTGACAGCAGAAGTTACTATGCAGAATAGTTTAGATCGTGCTGAAATGAAATTTTACAGGAGATCCACAATATTCCAAGACAAGGCATGGTAGGGAATGGCAGTGACTTGAGGGGACCTGATAGCAACTTCCCCACCTTTTATTTTTGGAGAGTGACACTGTAAATAAGCACCCCCCCAGTGTCTGAACTCAACATTTTTTCTTATCAGAAAAGAAATTCTGTGAGGAGGTGATTGAGTTTTTGACTGTAGACAATCTGGCAGCTACCTTACTCCTGCTATTTTGTGACAGAAAATCTTATAAGAAAATGGCCCAGATGAACAAAATTATCAGGGTGCTTACAGATATTCTGATTTCTGCCACGACCAGCAAGAAGTACCATAGGAGATGGATCAGGAATCTTAGCTGTAGGGGAGCTTAGAGCTATTCTAGTTCAATCAGATTTCACAATTTGCTCTAATGAAGAGCGCTGGCAGAAGTTCAAAGCTACTCCAGGTCTCGACTCTCCCTCCACATTACTATAAAAATGTCTGTAGAAGTGTTAACTGCAGAGGAGCCAAAAGTTGTTTTGGTTCCAGTCTTTCCCAGCAGGAGTAACTGAGAAAATAGAGTAGGAGTGCTAGTTCTGCTCACAGCTCCCTCTGCCTCCTGCAGAACACCAGAGACGTTGCCGGGAACATGGCAAAGTATGCCCAATGCTGTCACCCCTCACAGCTCCCGCAGCCTCAACCACGCCCTGCAAACACCACCAATACAGATGTACCAGCTCAGTAACTCCAGAAGTCTTTGGAATTAGCATCAGCCTCCACTGCTGATAACCTGAAGTCGGTTTGCAAGCAGAAGGTATCAATGCTGTGTTCAGCCAGCATTGATTTCTTCAGTCTTTTGTCTGTGTCTGCTTTCTGTCTGGTTTGGAGGTGGTTACTGTTACTACAAGTAGCATGAATCATGTCTCTGTTAAAAAACAGAGCTCCAATTGTCTTACATAACCCCTGGTAACTGCATGTCTAATAATAGCGAGCCATTCCCAGGTAGGGATTCTGTCTGTGTCCCAGACCCAGACATATCCACATGCACGCACGCACACATATTCATATTACTTTCTACACCTCATTTCTGGGAAGGAGTGAGCTTTTCACATGCAATATGACAGTTCTGAGCTGCAGGACATGGCAACTAATATTTTAAAATGCCATTTTCACTTATTGCCTTGAGAAGCCAGTCTGGTATGTGCAACTTGCTTCTCAGCCCAAGCATTGAGAAGGAGTGAAAAAAAACCCCAACTGCACTGTTTGGTTTTGAGAGAACATTGAATGATGAAGGCTATGGCTGGATCCTGTCCTGAAAGCTCGAGTCTTTCTAGGTGTTAACTCTCCTTCTGTCTCTTAGGGAAGGCTCACATTTTAATAAGATACTTCTCATAGTTCTGACAAACCCTTATTTTTACACCTCTCAGTTTCCCCCTTGGAAAAATAAATGACAATATGCAACTCCCTCATTACTGCAAGGTTAATAGATAATTCTGCAAATCAATAATGAGGTCTTCAGATGAAACTTCTCTATAAATTGAAAATATTATTCTTTTTGTAATTCATGAGTGGTCTACAAAAGGAAAGAGTTTCTGAAGATTACTCTGGTGTCACAAAATTCTGAACTTTCATTCAGTAGGAAGTCATCCTTGCATGACTACCTACAACTAAATCATGTAACTGTGAACCGTCCAGACACTTCCTGAACTCTGACGGGATTGATGTCAGGACCACTTCCCTTGGGACCCTGTTTGCAAATGTAGCGGTTCTAGACTATTTCACAAGGTTTTCCAAAGAAACCAGTTCCTTCTGACCTCTCTTATCATCAATCACCATTTCTGGGCATCTAAAATTGAATTATATGCTATTACCAACATAAGAGCCAGATTTCAGTCATCCCAAACCTCTGCATTCTCTCATTTTAAAAGATGTCCTGGAGCCAGGGATTTGCAAAGTCAGTTTCACTTCTGAATTTGTTCAGCTTTTAGAGTTCAGTTTAGGTTCATCTCTTCACATTGGGTGAATAAAACATGTGTGAAGAAACAGCTAAAAATGTAGGTGATGACATAATAAAAAATGTTCTCCTTCAGCTTTTATTTCTAAATCTATTATCTTTCTTAGCTCAGATAATCTTTCTTGAAAGTTTGTTGGGAGTACTTGAAAACAACAAAACTTAGTGGATCAGATGTCAAACTCTGGTTCTATGCCTACCTCTGACCAAGGCATGCCATACTGCATGCCAAGCAGTATCTCTGAAGAAATCCTACTTTCTGGTTTCTTGGGATCTATGGACAACAACCGACAATTTGGTATTATTATGGGATCAAGTGTCTTACTTCTTATGAGTCCCTGGATCTACAAATCACCTTGCAGTAAAGTCAGACCTGAACTAAACCTAGACTGTGTTTGAACTCACAAAGTGACTGGTATGGCCAACAACTGCAGACTGACTTCCATGGATGCCCTCCCACTAAGTTAGTCTACAATACTCACATGATCTCCCACAGATTTCTGTGGGTGCAACAGGGAAAAAATTGTACCAATACTTTTATTTGTTATCAAATAAAAGCCTACAGTTCAGCAGCAATAAGCCTACTGTGAAAAGTCCGAAGACCCAAGCAAGTGAAAAAACCAAATCAAACAAGAAACCTACTGAGCTGTAAACTGTAGTTTATCAGTATCATGCAGTCATGAGCTGACTGTGTTACTGCCCTAGGGTAAGAAGTTCTTACCTTCTCTGTAGGAAGTCAAATTAATTTGCCTTCACTATCTAGTAATCCCTTTGTCAAGCACTGAGAAATTCAGATATTGGCCCCTCTGTGTTACAATGTATTCTTTGGACAGTTGAAAGAGAGAAAGGAACGGAAACCATAGAACATGCATCAGTTGCTGAACTTGCAGCATTCTTGCTGGAAGAGCAGTAGTAATATTTTAATTGCTGATTATAACACTATGTCCCAGATTCCAGCTAAGCATCTAAGAACACAATGGATCTTGTGCATTCAGGCTGATTTTATTAGAACTGAAACTCCTGTAGGAAACACTTTAACTGGGGACTCAGTAAAGGGTTAAACGAAAGTTAGACTCAAGTTTCCAAAGCCATCTGAACTGGCTTCAAGAAGACATGAAACATCTATGCATCTGGAAAATGGAACTTGCAATTGACTTTTCTGTACCATCTGCTCTCAAGAACATTTTCTGCTTGGGAGTTACATAAGCAATGCAAAAAAAGCACACAAACAACTTCCTGTACCATGTTTTTGGTCACTTGTAATGACGCATTACAAAGCAAACCAGCTAAATATGCACAACTGTGCCTCACTCCAGATGACAACATGTATTATATAAGAGCAATGCCTGACAGAAAGACACTTATTTTAAGATATCACGACACAAAGAGCACTCAAGAAGAAATATTCACTACATGTGAGAGTTGGGGGCAAGAGCCAGGGAGAGTTTTGCCTCCATCTCAAAAGGCCAAGAGTAGTTCAGAAAAATCAAAAAGCAGACATTTTTTGGTTTACAAAGTAAAATGATGGAACTTGTTGCGCCTCCTTCTGTAAAGAGGAGTTTAACTTGGAATAAATGTAAGCTTTTTGTTGTTATTTAATGCCACTTTAATGCATTTTAGATTCAAAATTGTTCTCATCCCAAAAGCTTTCAAAAATATAATTTGTTTAGACTCGCTTCGTTTGTCTGTTGGGAAGCCATGGCCTGATTTAATCTTGTATTGTGGCATAAATAAAACAATATCCCTAGGAATTAAGAGCAGTTTAACCAGAATAAAAATATCTACCTCTCCGAATGAATCCCAAGCCTTTAAAACTGTGTATGTATGTACATGTTGGCCTTTCTCTTTCCAGTGACTGCACTAATGGAATTGGATGCAGACATATGGGGAGATCCTGGTACCTGTGCAAATGCAGGGAACTGCTGAAGAGGGGCTGAAGCCTCGACTGAAGCAGGGTGTGCAGCTAAAGGAGGTGGTTTGCCTCCACTTGGGGGTGTTTTTGGAACTGAAGTCAAGATGAGTTTGCCCGCTAATGAACAGACTCAGCTCAGTTGTCAGTGTAGATCTGACCTGGTTTGGGCACGGGCACACGATCACATTACTGTTAAATTAGCAAGAGTTTGTGTTGCTGCAGGAGAGCAGACGATACCTAATCTAGCCTGAAGTCATAGTGGCGTAGACAGGTGATACCTGATCTGACATCCAGCCTGCCACATAAAGATAATCCATTTGTTCTGAAAACATTCAAATCAGTGTGTGAATTTATCCTAGATCAACATTTTTTGCTACACAGCTACAGTGGTTTTGATACAGTTTTATGACCAAGATCCACTATGCAGACAACCTACAGCTTCAGAAACTGATTTTGCATGGAAACAGCCAATTCTATCAATCTACAGGGTAAATATGGGTGTGCAAACAGCTCCAGGGGAGACAAAATCCCCCACCTGAGAAGCACACGGTCTTTGTAAAGACTAGCCATGGAAGAATAAAGGGCTTCACTTCCAAATCACTATCTATTGCTTTCCATAGGCCAAAAGGACTTAGACCACCAAATTTTCTTCCTACCTTCAAAATACAGTTGTTTAATTGTTAATACAGGGTTTTCCTAGATAATGAACCCTGTAGTCTAGAATCTGCAAGATTAGATAATTCTCAGGAGACAAGTCTGTCTCCAAGAAAATATCTCAGCCTGTGGCAACAAATTCTCAGGTTAATGAAAACTGTTTTAAGATTTCAGCTGAATTAAGGAGGTGCACAGTTCGTATAGGTCACCACTGCATGGGAGGGAACATCGATATGTTTTCTGTACCTACAATTCATTAACAGCAAAACCTGGTTCATATCCTCTTTGCTACAGCATCCTTCCTTTCCTGCCTAGCCCCCTTCCTGACTCTAATGCCTTACACCTCCGTCCATCAGAAGGACACCATATAAAATTGTGTTCATAATTACATTGGCAAGTCTCCTCTGGTTTTCATGGAAGTTACATCCTCATAAATGAGAGCAGAATTTGGCCCTCTGTCTTTTCAAAAGGAAGACTAACAATCAAATAATTTTCTCACATCTCTGTTTGCACTTTCACAGTCTGGTTACATTGATTTGTGTCTCATAAGTAGACATTTCCTTTGTTGGTTACAAATCAATGTTATAGACCTAGCCTGCCTGCACATTTTTCCCTTCCCTCTTACAGTGAGAAAAACAAAGTGCAGCTTCAATTCCCCTTGCTTTATAAATGTGAACTTCCTTGATGAAGCATGAGAGAAAAGCAGATAAAATTCCAGCTCTCCCTCAAAAAAACAGGAAAAGTCTGTGCTTAAATTTCTAATTACCAAGATGCTTTATGGTATGATAAACACCTTTATCATTCCAGTCCTGTCACTGTTTTGTTAACCTAGCTATAATCCTCTCCTTCAGATATCACAAGACTTCCCAGGGCAGCCCACTGTGATATCAGAGACAGCTATGACTTCATGGCATGAGTAAGGAAAAAAGAGGCAAAGGTTTTAGTCTGCAGCAGGACTGAGCTGCCACACAAATCTCCAGGAAAGGACAGAAAAGAAAAGGGTTTGCAATTGGTGCCTGAGAGGCAATGAGGTTTATGACTGCAGTGTGAAAATACAACAGTGAAGATAGATGAGTATTTCACTGCAAATGGATACGTGTGATAATAGAAAAGGAGTAGTAAGAAACAGAGCCATCAATCATAATATACCAAGTAAAAGAAGGTACATGTGTAAATGTGGAACGTATCAGTTTGATTTTCCTTTAGTAAAAGAGAAAAAAATAAAGTTAAAAAAGAAGAGTCAAAGCAGCCTCAACTTAATCTCAATTTTAATACTGTGAAGAAGTTTAGTAAGTGATGGAAAACTTGTGACTGCCAAAATGAAAATAGAAATTGTTTAGAGCTGACAGTAATAAAATAATGATGATGATGATGATAATAATAATAATAATAATAATAATGATGTGAGATCAAAAAGGAAAAGAAAAATTTTACAAATATGAACACGGCTGTCACCACTGTCAAAGAACATCCTCACAAGTCAAAAGGGAATTCTATTTATCTTAAAGAACAGCATAAGGAATCAGGAAATCTGGGTCCCTCTTCTGGGGAATCTATGCTTGGCCTTGAGAAAGATATTTCAGTGCTCTGTGCTTCAGCTTCTCTGTAAGACCAATCAAGATAATAATAGATCAACTTCACAGGCATCTTAATTCACGGGTGTTGAGCAAACAGTTTAAGTTTTTTATGTAGAAACTATTAAAAGGCAAGAAAGACAAAAAGGAATGTGAAGATTTGGGAAACATTTGAAAAAGAAATTCCACAACTCAACCACCTCCTCAAATCACAGGATGAGAACAAACAACGTCCTTTTTTGTATTTTATTTACAAAGGAAGTATAAAGCTTCCCAGCCAAATGGGCACAGAAGTTTCCCCTGCAAACATAATCATGTAAATGGCAAGAGGGAGTCCTGGCTGGCTGCAACCTTGCAACATTGTGTGCCTGTGCCCATTCCCTGCAAAATAACACCACACTGCTGGGCCAATGGAAAGCGAGATGAGAAGTTACGACTACTTGGACAGCTGTCTGTTTTCACAGACTCTTGACACAGCAGTTCAGGCAAGAAACCACAACACTCTAAGACTTTGAGGACCAACCATTTGGACTCCCTGTTCCACCAATCCACAACCTTAGGCACCTACCTGTTTTGCTTGTGTTTAAAATAGGCCTGGCTTTCTAAAAACCTTGAATTTTGTAATAGTAGATATGGTGGAATAGGCCTTGATAGAGTAAACTAGATATTAGAAAGAAAGAAAGAGAGATACAAAATAAGAACACTAAAATGAAAATTATAAAAACAAAACCATTATTCTGATTTGATACAACTTTGATACAACTTTTCCAAACACTTTTTCTTACACATAAATGACAAACAGAAAATACCAAGATGCCATGGGTCAGACCTGCAGAATCAAATATGTTCATTAATGTCTGTTGCAACTTTTGTCTCTAGTAAGAGTTAAGAAAGAACTCAAGAGACAGAACTGCCCAAATCAGTTTACTGATTAGGAATATATCTACCAAAACCCCTAAGCAGGGATGTGTTACCAGCCCAAAAGGACTAGCACAACCATGTACTATAGGACAGAGAGAACTCAATATGCATTTTGACACAAATATATTTATAGCAGCTTGTTTACAGCTTATGGTGCCTTCCACTGTATTCTGCGTATTTTTCTTATCTTGCACTATCAAAGTTAGCAGACAGTGGAGAGGTATGCATCTTTTTCTTATCTTATCCTGAACAGGCTTCACTAGCAAGGACATAAATTCTGTCTTTTCAATACCAAGCTACAATTAGCACAGAGGTCATGACATCGCAGTGAACACAAAGGTCACAAGTAGAGCTGCTACCACTCAGGGGGTTCCAGAGCTAAACATGAACCCATAGCACTCTGGGCACATGGAAATGCGAAAGCTTTTTCTTCATATCTGCATATATGTATGTCAAGAGTAAATATTTAAGGAATGAGCAACATGATAACAAAAAAACACCCCCATGTTTGTAAGCATAACAGGGATCAAAATACGCAACTGACAGGTGGACAAAGTAGGTTTACCTGGTTTTATTGGAGATAAATGAAGCCTTGCCTTTTACATTTCATGCATTTCAAGAAGCTGCTCAGATTATTTGTTTACTTTAACCTGACGTCCGTTCTTTTGACAGTAAGTGCCAAAGCAAAATTTGTACTGGAATACAAACACCTTCAGAAATTCCAGAGTATCTCAACATGCATCTCAACATGGGTTCTTTCTACAGAGTTGAATAGATAAACATCAAAAGGTGAAATGTTTGGGCTCAAGTCACCCAAAGACTGGGAAGTGCCCAGACTGAGTGTGCATGTTACTTCAAAACCTAGTTTCGTGAAGAGTCATTACTGACCTGAACATTTTCAAAGAAGCTTTGGCTAGACTTAGCTAGCTAAAGGTGAGTGCCAGTATTTCCTACACATTGGAGCAAGTAGCCTCAAAAATCCTGGCCTACAGGATTGGCTCCAAAAGCCGGTAGAGCTGAAATGTTAACTGAAGTATTTGAAACACACCAACCCTGGGAGGATTATACTGAGTTTTGTGACAGCTACACTTGAGGAAAAAGAGGAAAGAAAGGGGCTGAAGGAGCCTGAAAGGAAAATGAACAATTCAGATCAATGGAACACGCCTAGAGGCTTCTAAAGAGAATCTTTTAAAGAACCACAGACAATGGCCACAGTCTAGACTGAGCACACAGAGAAAAGTCAAGACAAATCATCACCATTAAAAGCTAAGTAATCACATCACATAACAGCAAGATACAGCAATAGTCTCTCGTCTCTGCTCTGAGGTGAAATCACCTGGAATGTGACATTTGTTTCTGGGCACCTCCTCATCAGAGTGATTGGAGACAGTTCAGATAAGAGCCTCATAAGCAACCATTGTGGTGGAAAGACTGAGCTATTAGGGAAGGAAATTAAGAGCTACATCTGCAATAGCCTGGTTGCATGCCAGTGACTATCAGATGAGGTCAAAGGCATGAAAACAAGCTGCATATAATTGAAAGGTGCAAATGACAAAAAAAAAAAAAAAAAAAGAAAAAAAGGAAGAAAAGAGGTCAGCTAATAATATAAAGGTATATGGATGAAATCAACACCAGTAACATAAAGCTGAAATTTCAAGGAGCAAATATTATAAACCTGAAAAGTAGTCTCCTTAGGGAAGGAACTGAAGTTTGACTGTGTGTTTAAAACTGGCCTAGACAAAACATTAGATGTGCAATGCACACATCCTTCACTGGCCCTGGGGAGATGGGCTGAGCAGGTCTTGATTGTTTTTCCAGTTTGATGACAATGACTCCAAGGTACACTGTGTTTTTCTGGTCTAAAAACCATCCATAAAAATATGGAAACCCATGAAACACACTTTGGTAGGTTAGAAGATGATTAACCAGAAGGAGACTAAGTTCATGTTCATTGGATAAGCCTGTGAATTAGGCAGAGTTGTATATGAAGAAAGAAATAAACCAGCAAGGAGTAAAACCTACCAGGTTGAGGAAATGGCTTTCAGCATCAGGATCCCAAAGAGGAATAGCCACACAGCAGAGTGGTTAATCCATTGCATAAAAAGAGAGCAGTATATATGGATCAGGTAACAAGATGTGAGAATGGAGTTGGGGAAATGACTTTATAGCATACGTGACCTCCTGCATCAGAAGTTGGCTAGTCTATGGAAAGGTTAAATGCTTGTGTCACAAATTCAGAAAGCTGACTGTGCAAAAAGGGAGCTTATCTCTCTCTAGAAAGTATCCTAAGAAAGTAAATGACAGACTGAGTGAGCCTTGCACTCTTCCATACTATTGAACCATGGATATAAGCCTATAAAAGAAAAAAATAATAGTCCACTTACCTGAGTATTGAAACACTGCAAAAAGCTGCCCACGAAGACAAAAAGTATGACAGAGACATGCGGGAGGTGGCAGTGAAGGGAGTGCAAGTGTCTGGACACAGTGAGATGAAACATTGCTGTCGCTTCCTATCCATAACCTCCCCAGGCAGCAAGGAGTGCAGACAGGAAAACCACTAAACCTGAGACACAGAAGTTACTACATAAAACAAACCAGATCCTGACTGATTTCAGCCTGTACTGGAAATAATCCTTCTTTTTTTTAACTGGAAAGTAAAGACCTTATGGGTGAGAAGCAAGGGGAAGGTAGAGACAGAGAAATAAACTTTTTATTGATAGTTTTCAGCAAGAAGAACAAAGTCTGTCTTTACATCAGTCATGTTATCAAAAAGAAAAATTAGGTTAGTGGTATCTTCATTTGAGTGGCATCTGGTTTTATATTTTTTGGAAGCAAGGGGAAAAAAGACAACCTTCTCTGAACCAGAGACACTACGTGATTTAACTCCTGTGTCTTTACATAGGAGGGGCTACTTCAGATTTTATGCTGCCATGTAGCCCTGACAAGGCAGCCCCTTCCTGACACTGCAGCATCTTCCTGACATTTCACTCAGCCTGAAGTCTTATGAGTACAGCACTGCTGACTGTTGGCTCCTTCCATGGTGTGAAGGGAGAACATCTCACAAAGTTTCAGGTGACATTACGCAAAGCTCATATGGCTTTCTGAGTTATACTTCTGCTAACCTTTCTCATTGGTCAAGTATGACATTCAGAAACCTTTCCTCTTGCTCTACCTTCAGGGGCGCAACTCCAAATTCAGCATTAAGATACATCTTTGAAGAAGTCGAGCTGGTTGTATCAGCAATGGTGCTTCCTGCACAAAATGGTAAACATAAATGCAGTACTGATTACATTGCAAATCATGCCCTGAGGCTGGAGGTCCAATGAAATAGTGATTTCAGAAGCAGTATCAGGTAAGGTATTCTCATTACTCCCCAGGCCATTGCAAAAAAATTACTCCCTGATCCCTGCAAAAATTCATGATTTAAAGAATGATTGGTGGTCTCTGTTTGTAGCTTGACTCTACAAACATCTGTGCTGAGATGAGTGGGAGAGCTGTGCAATATGTTGGTAAATCTGAGCAGCCAAAGAGGGAAATTTATTCAACTGGGTTGGTCCCTGAAGCCTATGTATCGACCGACCACAGCCTGTCCTCCATCTTAGCTTTCTGCAGGTCTCTGCTAACTAATGGTATGTACCTGTCCATCTGCAGAGCCAAATATAGCTTCTTTTAAAGAACAGAAAGGAATTCCTGCTGAGCTTGACAGAAGACAAGCCCACCATGTGTCTGCTGGTGCCGAGGAGTCTTGTGACAAAGGTGGCTGGAGGCTGTGTGTTTATTTTCCAGCTGATGCGCACTGATAACCTGACCTCTACACTTACAAGATTCATGTAATATTTCTTGGCTTACCCCAGCTACCACAGGGCCTGCATCCTAAAGCCCTGAGTATGTCACAGAGGACCTTCCAAGCAGCTGACAGACAAAACACTTCTGACACCCATTCTGGCTAGCATAACACTTAAATATGAGGAAGAAATACAATGCTGCTTACTCCCCCAAGTGCACGCTAATTTTAAAGTTCATCCCGTGAGTCCTTATAGAGGGGATGTTTTAATTACCTTCAGCCTGTCCAAACCAGCACTCCTACCCCTATGTGTACTGCTGATACGACTGACAGCTGAGAGCTTTTCTAAACACCAAGCATAACACTGCAGTCACTAGCGACTCAAACTGCCTAAAGTGGTGTGATTTTTATCACTTTGACAATACTTATGACAACCTTCTTTAAGTGTAAAGGGATTTTCAAAATTTACTAAGATTTATAAAATAAGCCTACCTAAAAGTTTCATGTGTGTATGCAAATGTTGCCTAAAATCATATACAAAGAACAGTCTGACTTTGCCTCATACCAACATTAAAAAAAAGTGTCTCAGCTCAAAGAAACAAGCTTGGCCCTCCATTCCTCAGTTTACATAGCCTTCCACTCAAGCCTGGGAAAACAGATAGGGCTCTTCCCCCCAGTAAAACAATACTGGACTTTCCCCGTGGAAGGGTACACCAGTGTAACCAGTGAGACCAGGCATGGAAGAGAATCAATGGCAGAACTAACCAGGCTAATTCCGCTGTTAAGAAAGCACCCAAACCCCAAAAGCCCCTCAAAGGTCAAAAAGTATCTCCGAGATTATGCCTGAAAATGACCTAGAAGTCAGCGTCATCCAGAGAGTGCTAAAATGTTAAATTCTATGCAAACAAGAACTCGCTCTGTATATGAGCTGAAGTTTTCAAACCATCCCCCACAGAGATAATCATAGTAGGATCCACAATAAGAAAGATCTTGTTACGGTACCTCCCAAATACTAATGCAAACAACACCATGCTTCTATATTCAGAAAGCATCTACATCTCTGACAAGTCTAAGATTTCTGAGACCAAAGCAATAAAAGACAGTCAAATGCAAGTAGATCTTAATTTCAAAATACAGGTATCTTGACATCCAAAGGGTGCAAAGATTTTCTTTTTTCTGACTCATAATGTATTAGGTATTAGAAACCTAACCTCTATTTTATGTCTGACCCAGCTCCTGCTAAAATAAGAGATGCTGGCGGACCCAAATGGGAGTCTAGGATGCTTTTAAAAAACATCAGCCATTATTGGGCTTGGCTGGATATGATACATGAAGATGATTTTTCAGGCAGAAGCAATGAGCATGGCTCCACCCAATACAAACTGTGGTTCTGCTAGAACAGTCCCTTTAGTAGAGATCTGCAGGCCCTCCCCTGTGTACCTGACCGTCTGCATACTGCCAGTGTAGGTGCACCTACTGCTGGTGCAACAGATGTTAAAATGGGAAAACCTGACTCGCAGAGCAGAGGGGTTAATGGGGCATTAACATCAAGGGCCCAGTCGTGGCCATTTAAATCCTAACAGCTTTAAGTAAGTTATCCAAATCTGGAGCTTACTGTGTGAGCCACTAGCACTTAATTATAGAACATTTGGGGCCAAAACTTGCCCCAGTGTATGCATGAAGTCATCTCAACGATGCTAAGGGAAATCCATGTGCTATATATTAGAAAAGCAACTGGTTCTAAATAGGGCTATTTTAAGGCAGAATGTAACAGGTCATCTTTTACTGAACATCCTTTTATTATTTACATTTACAAAAACTAATCACATGACAGTTGCCCAGATTCATCAGCTGAGCTTCTATTTACATTCTTCACTAACATTCCCACAAAATCGATTAAAGAAAAGCTTGGTTTTAAAGCCTAGCAGCTTGAATTAATGTTCTGTTAAATCTGACAGATTTTGTCCATGGTTCTTTATTGACCCTTGTGCTTTTTTTGACACCTTTGTGATGCACTTTTTCCCAACCAAAGTGTATTTCATGGTCCAGGGATGGTTTCTGACTGAGGAAAGAGTATTTTCACCTCCTCTTCACCTCCCAGAGCAGTATTTCAGGGCTCATCAAGAGGTGTGCCATTAAACCTAAAGCATGCTCATGGCTCCTCTCGCATTGCAGCAAACAGATCTGTCAGGCTTCAAATCTACTGAGCAGCAGCAGGTAAACACAGCTTTTGTTTTAGCAGCTCAGTTACAGCTAAGTGAGCATCTGCCCTGGCTGTACACAATAAACCTTCTATTTCAGAGGAGCATAATTGTCATTGTATTTCCTTGTCCTTTGAAACTTAGAGCAGGAAGCTTCAGCCTGAGGGGCCACTGCAGTCTTTAGGACATTAAAACCCCAACATTCTTCACCACTTACTGTAATATGCAATTATAGATACCTGTGTAAAATGAAAGGAAAATATCATACTATGTAAAGCCTCAAATGATCATTTGGCTTGGGATTCATCTACAAGAGGCAAAGCCATACAAGTTCAGTATTGTTACATGGCTGTGGTACTTGCTATGAGCAATATACTGAGTAAAACTCTTTGAAGGTTTTCCTATTCCTGTTAACAGGTTAGGGGGCTCTAGAGAAGTGTCTTATTAGATGGTAATTTTCAGCTCTAATGAAACTTTCTGCTAAGTGGGAGCTGAGCTGCTCCATTTGCCACTTCTCTTGCAAAAATTTCAATTGTGGAAGTTATGGGCCTGTTTTCTTACATGCAACCCTTCACTTACTCCAAAACAGACTTTTATATCACGATTTCTTCAAGAAATGCACCAGAACTTCTTTCTGGTTTAAGTCTCAAGGAATGGCACAGATGCAACTTTGAAAGCAAATCTGTGGTAAAATTCAGGACAGGAATGCAGTGTGTATGTGTTCAGAACAGTGTTCAGAACACATGTTCTTCATACAGTATGAAGACTGTAAAGTAATTGGCAAGTCACCCAAAATCTTAGAATGAGTAATTTGTGGCAATTTCATCTACGTAAAGTTATCTATAGCATGTAGGGAACAAACACATACATGCTATTGAGAAAAAATACCCAACCTCTTGCTACACTCTGACATTGCATAGTATATGCCCAAGAGTTTAATGAAGTGTTTGGGGCCCATGCTAACTTTGATTTGTAGGGCTCTAAGTCATGCAGTTCATGCTGATGTTACTGTATGCTGCTATGAATACAGAGAAGAATTTTTAAGACCAGCTTGTTATGTTACACTAACAACCCCCATTTTATTTTAATGTAAATTGTGTGTTTAATCTCTTTTGAAGGTTTCAAAGATCCTATCACCTCTATTTTTTTGGGCACAGAATCTCATGAGAGGATGCAGTATGATACCCATCCATTCCATTGTGTTTCTTTCTTTTCCACACTTTCCTTTCTTCCTGTCCCTTTATCTGCCTTTTTGAGTCTCTCCTTACTCATTTCTAGTCAGTCCCTTAGCCTGCCACTTGTTCTCCACTTTCACATCTACAGTTTGTAATACTCTGTAGTATACACCTTTTTTCTGTTTCTCCTACTTACCTCTCCTGGCACCATCAATGTTCCATGCCATCACTGTACCTGGGCTTTAGTTTGTGTGTTTACCTTTGTCTTGCATTTAGGAGGATAACTCTCTCTAGTCTGACACCCTCACCTTTCATTAACTCTGGTTTCCTATCATCTTCAGTTCCTTCCACCCCAGAGAAGGTGGGAGGGGGAATGAAGTGCCTGTGGAGGCAGTGCTGGCTGCCACAGACTGATTGACAATGAGCACAGTGCCTCCAAGTGCCGAGATGCCGCAGTTTGTGGAGTGAAGTGAGACCTCGGTGCTCGGTACACCCTCCTTGCTTGAACAGACATTTTGAGTGCGGCTGCCGATCACTGTTAGCCCAGTGACTCCCTGCATTCTCCTCACTTCATTCTCCCAAGCTGTCAGACTGGCAAGGCTCAGGAGAAATCACAGGTTTCCTAATTGCATTTGTGCCTGCACAGAGAGAAAACTTAAATACAGCCTGGTCAGATCTGTACAGATGATGGAGAATGTTTCGCTCCATTCTGTGCTAGTGTGGGCTCTTCAATTTGTGCCTGGCAGCTTCCTTGTTCCTGAGAACAGAAAGATAAACTGTGGCTTTGTACGGATGGGGAATATGACAAAGCAAAAGGAGAGAAAAGGAAGTTCATTACATTTATCCGTGCAAACATTTTCTCAAATGATTCCTGCAATTTCACATATCAAGCCCCCTCTGTGAGCACATTTATCCTGGATGGCTGTATCTTGGATTTATAGAAAAAGCTTGTTCCTATATCTACTCAGTCAGATTGGAGCTCTTTATTGGTGCTGATCAGTCTATTCAGACTCTTCTGACTGTTCCTTGCTCAGAGGCAAGACATCATGCACTGTTTTCAATGGCTATTTAAGTGTCTAGTGGGCTCTGGTAACTAGGTAATCCAGAGAGAATCCAGAGAGCAGCAGCCAGTCTCGACTGTGACTCTGACTCAAAAGTGGTCAAGTTTTCTTTTGACTGCCCAGGATAGGCTCATTTTTAAGAGGT
This sequence comes from Dicrurus megarhynchus, assembly GCA_013399195.1. Lineage (NCBI taxonomy): Eukaryota > Metazoa > Chordata > Aves > Passeriformes > Dicruridae > Dicrurus > Dicrurus megarhynchus. The sequence continues at coordinate 941,086 of VXAD01003953.1, read as the reverse complement.
CATTTTCTAGTCAAACCAAACACAAAAGTTGCCTAAATCAAGATGGCCCAGTGACTCTCAGGAATTCCAGTGCCTTGAGTGATGAAGAGAAAGCAGGAGCCACAGACAGTCCTTCCCCCAGGTTAAGGGTGGCTCTGTGGGCAGCCTTAGTTTATTTGGCTCAGTGGCTCATGATTACTGAAATAACAAGAAGCTTTCTTCTGTTTTATCGCAAAGTCTCACGGGACGCTTCATTTGCATACAGTGACTCAGAAAGCTGCCTGCTGAGCTGCACGTACTGGATGTCTGTCTGGAACAAGTCAGAGTAATTTGTCCTCTTGTTTACAGCAGCCTATTTATAACAGCACGGACATGACCCATGGATACACCAAGTCTACCCTCCAAACAGCCAGAAAGGGGCTTTTCACACTCATCACAAAGCCCCAAATACTACAGCTTCCCCAGCTCCTCCTTCCAGTGAAGATGATCTCCAAGGGCTACAGGCAGCAGAGTGGATTAGAACAGGTTTTGATGAAACACATCAGCAAGAACCTTTGTTGCATCATGGTCACAGTAAGAATCCATCTGCTTCAAGATGATACAAGGCCCAAAGGATTGAGGACAAGTGTCCTTGAATACCTGTGGACTATGGTATCCACTATTACTATTTTCCTCAGAAATAAGTTATTTGCAGCCACTCCAAGGCGATCTGCGGGTTTTTGTTCAATGGCTTCCAATGCTCAAAACTCCTAGAATGAAATCTATAAAGCCACAACCTGTCTCAGTCAGATAATTTCAGCTCTTAACAAGACCAAGTTTCAGAAAGCACCATATGTCATGTATGAAAAAATGAGAGACCTGTAATGAATCATATACATCTATTCTAAATTAATTTTTCACAGGAGTAATTTTAATGTCCTACATTAGCATCTCCTGCTGGCTAAGACTTCCCCCTAAGAATTAGATAAACAATTCTCCAACCCTAAGAATTAGATAAACAATTCTCCAACCCATGCACCTTCAAACAACTACTTCTTCCCAGACAAGGAAACAGGTTTTTCCTCTCTGTTACAGATATAATATTCTTCATTAAAATCACAGAAACCTAAGGTCCAGTCTTCATCCAAAATTCTGTCTCATGTGCAATTTCTATTTTGCATTAGAAGAAGGTCTATGTCACTGCTTTGGAAAAGAGAGCAGGTTTCTTAATCAGACATGCCATGCTTATTTTTGACCCTGTAACTAGAGTGAAATTAGTGACTATATGAATATATCTCACATATTTAACATACAAATATAGGTATATATAACTGCACACAAACCCACCAAACTTCAACAGTTATACGTATTCATGCATGCATATGTGCAAGCAACTATTTAATTTTTACATATAGATATATTTACAGGCATGTTTGTATAGGTACTTATACATACACTCACATATGTAACTTGTAAGCATTTGACAGTCATTGAGCACTACCTGAGCTTTGCGATGTCTCTTTTGTGATATCTGAAGTATTTGGTTGAAGATGAAGGGATAAGGTCAATCACTCCTGTACTTACAGAAAAGAGACCCACTATGCCCAAGGCTTACCTAAAGCACTTTTCTGGTATATACATATGTATGTATACTCCATTAAAGGAATCCAGAACTTCTCCCTGCATCCTCTTTTATTTGGGCTGAGCAGCACCACTTGGAAATGGAGAGTATGTGAATCCCAAGCTCACGTCAGCAAAACTATCTGTATCTTACCATGAGTATGTCTGCCATTCCTACCCCAGCACTCTCCCTAAGCAGAGCTACAGCAGATAGTGATTCTTCTGCCTTTGCTCACAAGCCTCTCCTCCACAGTACAATTTCTAATATCTCAAGTTTTTTAATGCTTACTGAGAAAACAACCTCTTCTCCTGCTCCCTAATTAATTTTTCTTCTTTCTTTCCTTATTTATATCTTACCAATTGCACAGGCCATAAACTAAAATGGTCCAGAGTTCCTTAATGGCAATTTTAAATCCTGGAGCAATGACGAATACAAGGTGTGAATTTTGCAATTCATGATGAAAAGAAATAAAAGAATTCTGTATCGAAGCAATACAATTCCTTTGATTTTCGATGAGGATATGCAGAACGGGGTTAAAGGTGGCTTGTAAGGTCCTGAGAGATCAGCAATGCTATTTATAGCAACACTTTGTACAGAAAAGCCATATATGCAATTATTCAATTATTCTGACATATGTTTACAGCTGTTCCCTATCTCCAAGGCTGGTCAGGAAGGATTAGTAGAGTTGACTGTACAACTGATTCAGAATGGAAAAATGTACCCCCTTTTTATTTCTGGTACAAGTCTTAATTTTTCAAGTGATGTTTTTGTTCAGTTGCATGAGCTGAGCATTCTGGATAGATGGTATATATCCCTTTGGCAGTATACAAAGGATTCTTTTTTTACCATTTGTTATTTATACCATGAGTCTGGTCATCTAAGTCATATGCTTCCTGTTTTGAACTGAATGACAAACTTTTCAAGCAGGAGGACAGATTCCAAATGATGCGTATGTACTCATAACCACAAAAATCTTCACCTGAACATTTTGAAAATGTTCATTAGAAGAGAAATATGGCAGAATAAAATAGAATCTGGACAAGTATGCACAGATGCCATTTTGTGGTGTTTTGCCAGGCCTAAGATTAAAGACTCAAAATATAAATAGGTGAAATACGGAACTCTTAATATTTTTGCAAATGGTTATACTTCACAAAGAATTGCATGTCACAAGTTAGAGAGTGAAATAGGGTGGGATTAAGGCTTTCTGACACTAATATGGGAAGACTTACATTACTAACTGATCAGAGACCTTACTTTCCAGGAAAATTTCCCAAAATTTAAACATGTTATGCCAGATGTCAAACATTCTCTAGCTACATCACAGCAGTGAGAACAGAAGCCCTCCTACTAATCACTCAGTTTTACCTGTGGCTGCATTTTGTTGTTTTCTGGCAATCCCACTTCACATCCTTGAACTTTCTCCATCCAGAAGGAATGGGAGAGAAGTGGAGATTGGTTGAAAGCACTATACAGCTCTCTCTTTCCAGAGAAAAGATGTCTACAGCAGTGTGTGACAGTAGTGTCAGCAGGGAAATACATCTTGGAGTGCAGGGAGTTTAAATGATTATTCCTTGGCCTTGTAAGAAGCAGCCTTTGGGCCCATTTGTGCTATGCTTCCTGAGCATTTCAAAGAGCTGTTTTCCCCCAAAGACCTTAGCAGGATGAAAAAGAGCAGCTCGTGGGGAAAACAGTACTCAGAATGGGTATGGGAGGGGTGGGCAGAGGCAGCTGGCTCTGGTGCTTTGGACAGAGGAATCAGGAGGGTTTCTGCAGGGGGGAAGGAACACCACTACATCCATCGTAAATGAAACCTGTTTCTTTATAGTCATGTAGAGGGATCAGACTATTTCCTTATGTCACTAACGCATTGACGGGCATTCTCAACAGAGGCTGTTTTAGACACTATGGCTTGGAAGGAAAATTAGGGAGAAAAATAAAAAACATGAAGTCCAACCTGTCAACAATGATTTCTTCTGATTACAAGCAGCGCTGAGATCATACACTACTGACATCAATAGAATTTTGCTTGTGCCTCAATATCCATTAGATTCCAACACTCAGTTGCGTGTTTAATGCATTCTAATATGAGTCAAATCTTTTGAAAACTATGCCTGAGATTGGGAGGAGAGCTGGACATCACCATACACCTTATCATCATTCTTTTCTGATGGAAGAGCATTTTGTATAACCAAATCTACATTACACTGCTCTCAGGTTAGGTCTCACTCACGATGTGCATTCCCAATACATGATGTGCATTCCCAATATTTCTTTCTTCTTTAGATACTTATGCAAACCATACAGCTGAAGCATCATCTCATCGCATGACCTTCAAAATATTTTGTCTCATGAAGTCCTTGTAGATTACTGAAGTGCAGACATTCCTAACTTCCAGGCTAGAAATTAAGGCTTGGAAATGATGTTACTTGCCAGGGTCACAGAAGAAAGTAATAAGCAAAAATCTGACAATCGGACTTTACAATTCTAAACCAGAGATTTAACTCTTGGAATAGTTACCCTGCCCACTTTGTAATTTAAAACCCTGAAGACCCTTTCCCTCCTGCCATCCCACATAATTAAATTGGACCTTGAGGCTTTTCCATATCTCATTAGATTTTGTCCTGTGCTTTTACTTAACAAATATTTTGCTTTGAATACTTCTTTTTTCCTCCCAGTCACTCCATTATTTCTGTTCCACCTTTGCTTTTCCTTCTGCATCCACTTGTTGCAACTGAGATCAGTAGAAGCTGCTGTGCTAGAAATCCCAAGAGCCAGAAAAACCACACACAGGATTTTTAAACTTCTGACCCTATCTTTTCCCTTTGCTTCATTGAGTTGCTTAAAATTTCATACACCATGCAAAGCAAGTCTAGTTTCTCTGTAGGCAGCATAGACTATAGTCTGTTATGGCAACATTTTCTGGGGCTCTTAAGGGGGGATGCACACTTCTTCCTATTGCATTGTGTATTTCTGATTTCCTTCTGAATGCTCTAAGGGCACTGGATATTTAGTGAGTCTTTCATAAACCTGAACTCTGTCTGCATCAAGATTCACTTTCACAGACCAGTTTGGAGCATGGCTATTCCCAGTCCTCTGTCTCCTTTTCTCTCTTCTCTGCCATTCAGTCTTCAAGAGGTCACACTATGTTGTGTTTTCCCCTCTGCTCTACTGTCTTGTGCTCGGTGGCAGACTGTCACGTGCAGCTGAGATCACTCTGACCCCATAACTGAGCAATCTTGCATGTCAGCAGCAAGAGCAGACTGGGAACATCTCAGTCAGGTGTTATAAAATGTAAAGTGTGTCTGGCAGCCACAAACTTCAGTACAAAGCAAAGGCCTTATACAAAAGGCCTCCTGATGCAAGAACTTAGACTTCCCATATTTCTTTACAACTTCAAGTACAGTCCTAGAGCCAAATTCATAGCAGTGAAAAGTGAAAAGTAGGCTGAAGACTCTTTTCCTGATGGAGAGAAATTGTGAATGCTAGCTACTTTCAATACCATGCTCACTGTGCTTTGGCATTTGGAGACATCCTTAAGCATGGATTTCTTGGTTTCTATTGCTTGTATGTTCTGCCCCAATGCTATTTCAGTGTATATTTTAATGAGTGAATTTATTATATAGCTCACTGCACAAAAATTTCACTTACATTATTAAAAACTCCCTAGTACTGATTTTCGGAGCAGATATTTCCTGCATGTATTTTGAATCCACTGCTGGTTATTGAATAGCTTTTCTCTTTTTTTTTTTTCCTTTGTTTTGTTCTTTGTCCTGTCTGGGAATAAAGCCTAATATGGGTCTGCCCTCAGTACTGCTACCTTTTTTTCCTCCCCTGTATCCCAGACTACAGCATAGACCTCTCTTAAACCCAGTAAGACAAGATAAGCCTTCTCTGCCTGGCAGCATTTCAGAAACATTAAGTGTAAGAAAGAAGGTAAGTAATTCACCATGCCTCCCCATTTCTGTAATGGGGGAGGACATCTTGATACATTTACAATGCTCCTCTGGGGATATTTCATCAGTTATACCTAACTCTAATGGACAAGAATTGATTTGAACTTTCTACTTCGCACAGAGCTGTAAACAGCTTCACTCCAGGTCACAGCAATGAACTGGTGTTTTGTAAAATTGAGAGAAATTTGGAAAACTTCTGTGTTGATCTATTAAGTAAACTATCAGTTGAACGATCCAGGGTTTACTAACTCGTTTTTTCAATTTTTTTTAAAAACAGAAAGAGCAATTACTAACCTAGATTATATACATTTTTTCATTCTAACATTTCTCCTCCATCTTTGTCAGGGTATTGGCATTTGAGCTATCTCATTACTTCCAGTTGAGATTTGTCAAACTAGGATACAGTTTGGGAAGGTATTTTTATTCTATTTAATGTCAGATGCTTTTTTGTAGTTCTCAGAGCAAAAAGTCCAGAGAACTCTTTGTCCTGCTGTAGTAACATCTGCTAATGTCTAAATATCTGCTAATGTCTAAAGTCTATCAAAAAATAGTATACAAGGCTCTTGGGGTATTCTCCCCACTGTCAAGTTTTCTATTGATTGGTACCTTAGGCAGTTTTAATCCTGGGCATGAAAGCAAAATTCCATCATTTTAAAAAAATTGGCATATACAGTATTATATCTTTGCCAAGGTTTGCAGAGTGAAAACACAGAGTTCTTCATAGCTCTGCTAGGGAGCAAATAAGCAGCTCCTGTTATCATATGCTGTATTTTTTAATGCCTGTTGTATTAGAGATTATCTAGAAAGGTTGAAACTGTGGCAAATGATCACATCAGTAATCCATATTTTAAGATCCCTATTTCCAACATACTGATCATCGTGGTGAGCTATGAAAACATTTTGTAAAGTGTTAACAATTCTTTACAGATAATACAAATAGTCACAGAAAACAGACAAGCAAAGGAGATATGTTTTATATGAATTCTAAAGTTAGAAATCAGGCAAGCATAAGCAAAAAAAGACAAAACAATGACCTTCCCAGCTCAACCTTTTGTTTCTCTTAACTAAAGATGTCATTCTGCAAGACCGTGTTTCTGCGCTGCTCCTTTGTGCTGAAGACAGACAGAACTGCCTTTTTTTTTGTGGATCATCATCTGGAATTGGTGCTGGAACAAGACACTAGCCCTGAAACCTTTGCTATGGGGCCACAGAATTGCCTCTAACACAGGCAGGGCAGAAGATGTCAGGTTTCAAAATCAAGCAACACTAGCTGCCACCACCATCTGACATTTCAATGGGATCCCAACCTATTTCCAGCTGGTATGAACACTGAGAGCCTAATCCTCACAAGAATTTCTTATTTTGGTACTCTCACTGACATCAGTGAAACTTGCTTTTTGTTAACAATTTTTCTAGTTTCTAGCAAGAGATGACTTGGAGATAAATTGAAACAAAATGGCAAAAGGCAAGACTGTCACCAAACTACTGTAAGTTTGATATTGATTGGAATAAATAATGAAAAACGGCCTATGTGCCTTCAGGAAGTTGAGAGCCACAGTACTGGTTGTGCAACTTCTATATCTCTGGCATTTTAAGAGAGAAAAGCTTTTAATTTCCTGTTGGTCCCATGTTTGAGCAGAGTTTTTGGCGTTCATCCAGCACAAATTTAAGGACTTAGCAGAAAAACATAGGTGCAAGTCTAAATTTTATTCCCCGGTTTGTACTGGTGCTACAAACATGGCAGTAGGGAAACTGGACTACTGCTGTTAACAGGTTGTGCTCTTGTCTTCAGTTTTCAAATAACTGATTAATTTGGGTATTTCCATATTATGAGGGTCAGGTGAACTAATGTTGAATGCCAATATGTTTCTGCTTATTACTTTGGTGCTTTTGTTCTCCTATAATTTTTTTAATAGTTCCGTTTAATTTTATTTTATAACAAGAGGCACAGCTGTATTTTAAGTGTTTTGTAATGAGTTGCTCTAAGAGACACATTTCTTGACCCAATACCTCAATTTAGCATCTTTCTTGAGACAAATTTGCAATTTGGGAATGGCAGAAGATGAAGAGAGAGAGGTGCTAGCACAAAGGATTTCATCTGAACACTTCTCATTCCAGCACATTTCAGGGAGAAACTGCTAAAAGGAACTGGCTCTTCTAATACACTCCTTATCATAAAACCACAAAGACAGACTGGAATGAATTTTTAACTTCTGTAGTGATAACATTTGCCCCATCTCTTCTATCCTCATGGATATCCTGGGAAATGGATCCTGGATGCAATACACAATATTGGCTGCCAATTACTGCTTCACAGACCAGCACCGAGCTGGTAGCAGGAAGTGACAAAACCTCCTGGCATTTACTGCTTCAAAAGGTGCCCATCCGCAGAGATGACACCTGGGACCAGAGGGATGGGCTGTTCAGCACAGGAGGCATTAGGCATTGAGGCACTCAGGCATGGACAGATTCTTCCAATCAAGTGGAAAGAGTCACTAAAGACTAACCAGCCTACTAGAAATTGTTTATGGTTTTAACTATAATGGTAAATGATTTATAAACTACCAAAAAGAGGTTTGCCAAATTAGTTTATAAGACAACCATTTGGTCTTTCAAAGAAATTGAGCAATTTTTGAATATCCTTGATTCTCCAGCTAACTTGCAGAACAGATTGCATTATTTGGTTGGTTGGTTTGTATTTTTTTTTTTTTTTTTTTTTTTTTTTGCCCCCCACNTTTTTTTTTTTTTTTGTTAGGCACACCAACACCACCCATCCCAGTTCCCTGCATGCCCTAGGATTCATCCGCAACATGATCCTAGACAATATGCCACTACACCCTCTGTGGAAGGTGTCTATAAAGGATATTAATTGACTGAAAATCATAAAGTTCTTCAATACAAACAATGATGACAAATGAAAAGAAATTCTTTACAATGCCTTGATATTCCCATTCTTATATCCTTCTTCTTTTCTTTGATGATGTCCCCATCTATTCTCCCTCAAACTCAAGCTAAACTACAGAACCTTTTCTTTCGATGGGTTTGCTCTTTGCTTTTTCAACCACTGTTGCACCCTTTTCTCTGTACCTTTTATCTGAGATTTATAAACCTTTCTTATGGATCTGCTTGTCCTGAACTTGAGCTTAGTGAAAAGTGCTTTTTTGACTTGAACAACCTCTTCCACTTTTGCCCATTTAGGCACACTCACCTTCCTGCTTTCCTTCCTGCACTTTGCAATACCATGTCTCTGGTATGCGCAAGAAGTCTTTGTGAACCTTTCAATTTTGTCACCTGATTTTTATGGCCTTTCTTGAATTATCTTTTTTTTTTCTTCCTTTCTTTTCTTTAAGCCAAAGTAAAATAGACTACCATTATGAATCTGTTCTGGTATTCAGCAACATCAGAAGTGTTCTTGAAGCAATTCTTAAACACTACAGTATGGCCTGGGCCAAAGAGCAGTTCTTTAAAGGCATATTATAAATGAAAACACTCTCCATAATAAATGCTATTTGCACAACCGCTTGATTTCTTCCTTCAAGCCATTCACTAATGAAAACAATAATATTTCTAATTTACCAAAATAAATAAATAAATGTAGGTGCAACTTCTAGTTTCTGGCAATATTCTCATTCTTACTAAATCATATTAAAGGAATGTACTGAAATGCAGTGTGATGTTTTCATTTTCATGAAAACATGGATGAAGACAATGAATCTGGTAAGAGAAGATGCCAGCATCTTTATACACAACATCCTTGAAAACCTATGCCTTTCCATTCTATATCAGATACAAATTCTGCATTGAAGTGGCTTAGCCCAAGGTGTTATAAACTTTGGAATTCAAACTAGATGACCACCTTTTCCAATAATACTTAGACACAAAAAATCTTACATATGGTTCCTAATCATGGACTCCAAAATAACACTGATAAAGAAAGGTATAATTTTTATTGCTCACCCCTTCAAACCATTCCCCAAGAGGCAGCCCACATATCCGATCCTGTTATTTTTCACTTGTGATTCTGGATACATGCAACAATTGCCTGGGAAATATTGCAAGGTCCCTTTACACAGGGTGAATCGGGTAAAGACTCAAAATAAGTGGTGCCAATCCCTTATCCATCTGGTTTATGACTGTTCCAGATGGAAGGAAGCTATTAGAACACCACTCTTAACTCCCAGCAAAGGCGGAATATAGTCTCCAAATTAATGATTTACCATATGAGCGACCCAAGCTTCGTCAGAAGGCCAAGAAAGTATTTGGCCCACTCAAAAATGTTCAGAACTGTCTTGAAACAGAAAAGACCAGATTAACAGTTTGTGAAATTTAGTAGCAAAAGGAGCTAGGACACCTTGACAATGGCTGACAAAAGCAGGACAAAAGTCAGCCCTTCCACTCTTACACAAGCTAAAAATGTGGGTCTTCAACCCACAACATATTGTAGGACAACCATCCTCTCCTGTGGCAGAGCTTCCAATTCAGTAATGCAGGTGCAGCCTCTGACATCCAGCTTTGCTGGAAATGAGAAAAGCTACCAAAATGAATTACTTTTATTTTCATTCAACCTAATGTGCAACTCGTGTGGACAAGCAATGCAACCACAAAGCGAGGGAAGCAGTCACTGGGGGGAGACCAGAGGGTCCCCAAGCTGCCGGGGCAGCTGAATGGCAGGGCCAGGCTCAGCACACAAAGGGACAGATGAACAGGAGGAACCCAAAGCTTCGAGTGACACCTAAAGGCAGCTGAAATAATAGAGACCTTTAAAGAGGTCTTTGAAAGTGGAATGTGGAGCCGGGATAGCAGGGGTACAGAAAAGGCATTGCTGAGGATTTTTCTCTTCGTTAAGTGAAGTAAAATACAGCCCTCGCTCATTATGGAGGCAGGCAGCCTCGCCAGGCTGATACATCTCATCAGCCTATTAATAAAGCTCTGCTCGAATCTAGTTTCACAAGGCAACCCATCAGAGTCTGTGCTTCCAACGCGTGCTACAGACACAGGGCTATGGAAAATCTCACCCTCCAGAGAGACCTGAGTGAGGCAGTCTTTTTCATTAATACCAAGTCTGCACAATGAATCAACAACAGATTCAATAAGGCCAGGAAGAGCAAAAATAGTGCTTCTGACCAAATAAAAGACATGTAATGAGATCAGAGTGAATTTAATGGGAACCTCTATTCCACTGAATAGGCAAGGTCCCAGACATCCTCCTTCCTGGGTCTCAGGAGCTAAGCCAATAGACTTCAAGTTGCATCATTAAGTTCAAAATCAGACGAACTGTAATTGAAATAAAAGTCTTATTTTTGGCTTGTTGATCAAAATGGAGCTCAGATGTGCCTGAGGGCATGATTTTCATCAGGACCTCAATGCAATCCTTGATTTCCCAAGCACTGCACCTGCAATGAATCATGGGCTCAACTAGTAGCATATTAATACCCAGTTACCTGGTGTGCAGGTGGAAATAGAAAATGCAATATTTAAATGCTTTAAAAGCACCTGCCATTTATAATGAACACAATTCTTTCCAGGCACAAAATTGCATCTTAACACACATATGCCATTACTGAAAATCATGCCCAGTGATTTTGAAATACTATATTCACATTTGTGCCTACATCCTGATAGCCTCTCATTTCCCCTCCCTCCAATAATTAGTCTAAACGACCCTCTTCCTGACTAAGGAAGTTAGTAGAGTCTCCATATCGTGTTCATAGCAGATCCCTTAACCTTATGGGAGAGTATCACAAAGCACACATCAACCGAGAGCCAAGCAATGATCCTACACTGCAACTCATCGTCAAAGACCACTAGTTAAAAACAGCATGTGGGCCCTCTAATATGTGATACAGCAGGTGATGGAGAACTGAGAGAAATGAAAAATCTCATTCTCATGGGTGAAGGGACAGCCTGTCATCTGTCCAATTTTCCCCACACATGAGTAGGTAATAAATACCAATTAGCATCCATTGTCCTCATGTCTTGAAGCTTGGCCTCTAACTTGGTGTCACACACAGATTCAGTGAATCCTGTAGGATATTGTGGTACCTAGGCAGAAGAGAAGGTAATTTGTGGGTTTGGAGATCTGGGGCAGACAAATGAAAGAAATAAATGGCTTCTATGTTTCGCTTGTTTCCTGCAGAAGAAAGCATCTGCATCAAAATGAGTTTAAACGTAAGGGAATACATTCTCAATGTGTTGCACAGGGATTTAGCCACATGACTCCCATTGATGTTTATGGGAAATGAGTGGCTAAATCCCCATGTAATAGGTTGAAATTTTAGCCCAAGGAGACTGACTGTGGAGGAACTCATCAAGGTCTCTGCTTATAAAAATTGTGAGCATATCAACCATTCTCAAATACCATCTCTTTTTACTGGTATATAATCAAGAGGACCCCTTGAAAGGGACCAGTGAAATTGACTCTGTAAAAGGTTACTGAGAAACCTGTAAAACTGCTCTACTAGCGAGTGCATGAACATGATCTGTGGGTCCAAGGGCATGTCAGAGGATGACTTTTGTGTTGATCATGTCACTTTTTACAAGCTGATATTCTTCTGGAAGACAACAAGGAGTTATTGAATAATTTAATGCTTCAGACTTCAGCAACGAAAGGTATCTAGCAGCACGGACATCCTGCTACAAAATGCATCAAGAAGAGCTTCTAACCATAGTTAATCTCAGTAGGTTGCAAGAAAACAAGGAAGATGCTAAATCCCTTGGCTTTTCTCCTGCCTTAAGGAGGATGGAGATAAGCGTCAGATTAAAGTGGGAGAATCTCTTCTGTCTTCCAATTACACACATACAGGCCTACCGCAAGCCAGAAAAATTTCAGTAGCCAAAATTTACAACCAAATTGGCTATATGAATATCAGATTAGAGGTTTAACCAGGAAATACATGTCTAATTCTTTCCTCAACTGCATGACAGCTACTGCTCAGGGTAAATTAGCAAAGGACTAGCCTATTTCTGACTAAAATACAAAGTCTGGATAAGAGTGCTCTGTGAGACCTGCATCCTTTCCGCAGCAATGCCGATGGGATTCTGCAGACATTTCCCCTCCATGCCCTCCTGTCTGCCCCCACCCCAAAGGGTTTTCTGGAGATAGTATGGACAAAAATGAAATGTTTTAAAGTAGCAGATCAATAGATTTTATTCTATCATCCAAGTGCAGGTTTAAAGGAAAACTAGTTCAAGTACAGTTACTACAGAAAGCAGGTTCTTCACCAATATGCAGACAGCAAAATGATTGTTGCATGTGTTTAATTTTTTTTATATAGCTGCCAAAAACCCCCTTCCTGGAGAGGTTAGTATTCATGATTATTACATAGCCTTGAGAAATCTCTGAAGGTTGTGATTACAGCAAAAGGGGTTTTTTATTGACAATTATAAGCCATCAGTCAGTGTCATTCCATGAAGTTTGAGCAATGCATACTTAGTCTTCTTTGGCCATCACACTACAATTTCAAAAGATAAACTGCATTCCTCTGTGAGTTTCAACTCTGAAATACTCTATATGTGAAAATTAATCTGGCAGACTCTTCTGAAATCACAGGCTTCTGAGATGAGCAAATGGGTACAGTTTTCTTTTAACTGTTTTTTGAACCCCATGTGTTGAGAGAAAACAACAGAATGGAAATTGCTCATCAAAATGTTAACTTGTGGCACGGCAGAGCCCCAAGCAGGTGTGTGGCATGCCATTCCCTCCGCTGACATGCCTACCACATGGCACCCAGTTCTGCCACCTCCGTCCCTTCCCTCTGGAATTCCTCCTCCTGCAAGAGCTGAAATGTGGCTTGGCTCCGAGTTGCACAGAAGTGATGTGACCTTTCAGAAAGCAGGTGGTTTGGGAAAACCTTCATTTAGGATAATCTGTCATGGAATAATCCCTTGGATTATCTGAGGCGACCACGGTTCTTCCAGCCCAAACACAACTGTCTCAGAAAATGTGTTTGCTATTAGGAGCATATCTAGTCAGGGAAAGAATATGATCTTGCTAATTCAAGGGAACAGCGAGGATGCTGACCTATCACAAATAGCTGAATTTTTCAAATTAACAAACAGTTGAACAGACAATACAAAATATAAATAAATAAAGGATAAAGTCTCACAGACCATACTTTGTTCATTTATTTTGACAACTCCTTAGGTTTAAATTGTGAAAATACTTTACAGTGTACAAGTAAATGTGCTGTGATGAACTTTCTAAAAATAATGAAGGCTTCATCATCTTTGAATGAATATCTATCCCTGTAGCTTGTAGCTAGAACTGAAAGCTAATAGAGAAATTACCATACAAAGCTGGCTTTTTCAGAGAAATTATGGGAGCAGAAATGTTCTTTTTGACTTGCTCTTCATTCTTCACAGTGTTGTGTGTGTTTCAGCATCACAGACCTCAAGAAGCCAAAAATTATTCTGTGTCTCCTGGATTCTTTAGCCCTCTGCTAAACTCTGGGGAAGGCTCACTCAGATTTCCCCAAAATGTCTAATGAAGAACACAGTATTGTGTCTGGTACCCACCCCCATTTGCCTTGTGCAGAGTCTTGCCAGACTTTCACAATCTGATATGCTAAATTTCAGATACCTGCTCACAACCAGGTTTTGGATAAAGAGATGGATTTGAAATTAAACTCCCCATGGGCCTAGAATAAAATTTTACTTGCTCCAAAATTCCACATTTCTAAACATATTACCCAGAATTTTAGAAGTCACATTTAAAGTATAATCTTAAAGGTATAAAATGTTTATCTTCACAACTTTTTCACGCCTCTTGAAATGCAAGAAAATGTTCTATTTTTCTAAGACATAAAGACAAATGTAGCTCCATAAACTAAAGAGGAGTACTCTTCTTCCAGTCATGTCTTTGTCTTTTTCTCCCACAAAATACAACGGAAGCATGGGCTACCTTATTAATGTTATTTGAAAAGATGTTATTAAACCTGTGCTATGTGATTAGTTGCCTCAGGGCTTAAACTATCACTCTCTACCTGGCCAAAACAGCAAACCAACAGCTCACTAGTTTAGTTATTGCATTGGTTCAATGTGGCCTGGATGTGCCAGAGATCACTCTGCCACTCTCTCCTGGAAGAGCAGAGGATGTCCTAACACATTTTCAAGGGCCTCTGCATTCCCACACAGGGAATGCATCTGCCATCTGCTTCCCATTTTTTCATATAACAGTGCTCCCCCATGGGTTTACATTTCCCTTTCTCAGATAGAGAGAGTATCACCTGAATGGGGAACTTGAGAGGTTTCAGAACAGAGGAAATCTTGCTGTGAAAAGGTAACAGCACACAGAAGTTTAAGAAAATCCTGATAATGTCAACAGGCTGCAAGAAAGTCTGTGGGCTACAGCAGTCCTTCTCTGGTGGCCCTGGTATATTTGCTGAATTCATGTTTTCTCTTAGAAATGTCAGTATGAACAACTACTGTTTCAGGTTGCAAAGAAGAGTTACCAGGCCAGACCACACGTGTGGCACCCTTTCCAAATCTTTGAGGAGAAAAAAAAAAAAAAAAAAAAAAGATTGGAGCAAAAATCCTCACAGATTCTGTCTCTAAAGAAATACGAACTCTCAACTATTTCAGCCACTAGGTTCCAGCAGCTGCTGTTTATTCCTTTCACCCACAGAGTGAGAGCTGAAGAATAAAAGGCTAAGGACAGAGTATTGTGAGTGAGATGGTTCGAGTCAAAGAATTACACTGAATGTAAATAGACTGGAGATGAAAAGGGGAGTTGATATGGACATCTTATGCCGATAGCAGATTTATTTACCACAGTACAGGGCTGACTGAACAGGCAGCTGTCAGGGGAAGCATTCATCGATGGGACTGGGCTGGAGAATGGTAGAGGGCCTGATCCAAATTTACTATGAAAAGCATTCCTAGTAAAATATAATGCAGCAGTAACCATTGTTATAATATTTATTACAGAGTTAGTGTAGTTTGCTACTCAGATGTGACAGTATTCAGAGGTGAAAAAGGGGCAGCTCTTGCTACATGGACAGCACTGATGGGATTTTCAGGTTTGCCATTTTCCTGTGGCCAGAGAAGTAAATAACTTAGTGACATAGTTTGATTTCAGCCGTGGGACAGCAAAGGGAAAATCAAGTCATAGCTCTGTAGATACTCAGTTGCTCCACTGGCGGCCTCAGCCTTTCCTTTCTTCTCAGGATGGAATTTTTTATGATAGCTATGAGCTTTGACTTCATTCTTAGTGGCTGAATTTGTGTCCAAATGCCTCTTTGCTAGCTGCTAAGACTAGATGGGGGGGTATTGCCCTAGAGGATCATGCTGTTTGAGGACAATAAACAGCTCTAAAAATTCATTACTTTCTTTAACCCCCAACTTCTCATTATCATTTTTCAGTGATAAATACAAAGTGCAGATAAGCAGAAAAAACAGAAGATGTGAAATACCCATTACAATATACAGAAGCATCAAAGTGATACTTCCTCTGCCTTTACTTGGAACAGCAGTTAACTGACACGATAGAAATCATAAAACTGAAGAGCAAAAGTATTTTCAGCAAAAAAAGTGATTTGATCATTTCTAAAGATTATTCATAGCCTATGACTAGCTATTATTCATAGCCATCTCCTTTCACTGGAGAACTGAAGTCCCCAGGATTTGTTGGGATACATGTGTGTGACTTTCAGGATGGGTACCAACACCATACTATCATCTGAGCTGCATTAAGAGCCATATGATGCCCTATAGTCTAACAGCAGGGTAAGCAATGTAGATCAACCCTTCCTAAATTTGGTGGGCATGATCTTCCCAGCACAAAGCTCACACACACCCTCAGCACTATCAAGAAAAAGCTCAAGAGTCTTTTCTTCTCTATGACTTTTTAAAGAGAGATGTGTCCTTAGAGGAAATGTTGGGATGAAAATGTTTAAGTATTATTCAGTACATTCCTGAAATTTTCCAGTGCTGCTCTTTTTCAGGATTAAGTTCTACTTTATTGTGTTGTACCAACAAACAAACAACAAATCCAACCCCAAGGCATTTAGTCTAAATCCACTGGATTTTTACTGCACTACTGCTTAAGTGGGAACAGACCTCAAATGCTGCTACTCCTTTTCTGAAGGCAGAAGACCGTAGCACTTGAGCTCAGAAGCTTGACCATTAATTGTTTGTATTGCAGAGTCTATGACATACTTAAGTAGCTGAGCACAACAATAAACACAATAGCCAGTTCATTAAATCATTCTTTGTTAAGACTTTCCAAAGCTTTGGGCTTAAGCCTCTTAAAATTGAAATCATTATGCTATTTTTTTTAAACAAATGAGCAAACATAACTCACATAAAAAGGGGAAAACACAACAGAGTCTTTGATGTATGCATCATCACTGTGATGTCTTACTGAGATTAAACTATATGTCTAACACCGCTAAGAGGTTTCAACAGCTCTTTCCAAGGAGAAGCTGAAATCAGGAAGGGCTGTAAAGTGCTGCCGTTGCTGTCACCTCTCCTGCAACAGCTTTCCTTGGCCTGTCACATCATGAGAGAGGCTATCAATAAACTTTGTAGAGTGGTGTTTGTGGTCCCTCTTGTGTCTGTAAGTTCCTGTCAAAACCCTGACTTGTTGACGCACCCTGACAGGCTCTGAGGATGACTGGAAATGACAAAAGGTGGAAGCAGGAATGGAGGTTTGCTGCCTTGGGCGAGTTTGTTCTTTTAACACCATGTACTAATATTCTGGCTTAGAAAAACATAGCCAGACTATTCACAGCCGTGAGGTATTATAGGCAGGCATTTTACACAAGGCTATTTAGACATGGATAAAATACCCTAATAAAATGCTACTGTGATGAGTGCACCAAGTTATGCTCCTTTTCAAATAAAATCATAAACCTTACCCTTTCCTTTGCTACACAGCTCTGGCTGCCTACAGCTTGTTTCTTTTCTCTGTGCCAACATTGCAACCACACTGCAAAAGAACTCGGTTTCTCTTTCTCCATGAAACAATCCTGCACCTTTACTCACATCATATGCCATGGGCAGAATGTCTGCCTCTCCAGTCCTGTAAACACAATTAGTATGTGAAATCACACACTGTTTGCATGAGAACATATTCTAAGGAAAGCAGAAGAGATATGCAGAGCTAAGCAAAGACTTAAAAGAAGAAATTACCATCTTTTTCCCCACTGTTGCCACTATCTGCTTTTTTTCTTCCCTCACTTGTTATGGTTATGACCTTTGTTGTTAGGACCATGTCAGACTAAGAGCCAGGTTCTGATGGTGCTGAGTGCTCCCTGGTTTTGATGGGTTACTTAAAGCTGCTAGGGCCCAGTTTCCTTTCCACAGGTATCCCCTAGACTCTAAGCAGTTTAGGGCTGGGGAGTGTTGCTTACAGGCTTGTGAAATGACATGTTCCTCTCTGGGAACAACAAATACAAACAATAATGGGTGTGTCAAACATCCTACTCTATCAGACCATTTAATTGCTTTCTCACAGTTTTTACCATTTCTTACAATTGTTGCTACTATAAATTTCAGAGCTTACCCTGATATGGAAGTTACAGGATCACAGCCAAGGATTCCTTCTCTGTGACATACCAGCCTCCAAGGCAGTTCTTCCTGACAAGAGGAGGGTGAAGAAAAAAGGTGGGAGGGGGAGAAGGAGGCAAAGCTCAGCTTCTTTTTGCCCACGTAAGGTGCTTCAGCCTGAGCACAGGGCTGCAAACTACCTACCTAGGACAGTTGTGGCCACAGATGTAAGACTAGGCTCTCCTTTCTGTGCAGACGCAAAGCACTTACAGCTTTAAAATACATGTATAAATGAATTGAGAGTTAAAAACTACTAGAGAATACTCCACGGGATTATCTGTACTATCAAGACAGGAAAACTTTGCAGATGCTACTGTCTCTCTAGAGGAATAAATGCTTGCATTTTAATATTCTCAGCAGCTGGTTCCTGTTGAATGCCATCAGGATGATTCAGCCACCCACCAGGAACACCAGTAGCAAGTGCACACACAGACAAATCTGCAAAACTTTCTGCTCCTGATGCCACTGTTGTTACTTTGGCAGAGTCTGATCTGTATAAGCTATTCTTCATTAGTACCAGTAGCAGGTTTAACTTCACCCCAGGATGGTGAAAGAAAAACAACTAGTCCCTGGGGCTGCCCTAATCAATCCGACTGTCTGCTTCCTATCAGTAGTGCTTCCCACAATCCACATCGTTAGCAGCTTACTCTGTGGTTACCTCATTCTCTTTCAGCCTCACCACAAGGAACAGATATGTCCTACGAGCTGTCTCCTCAAAGTGATGGCCCAGGCAGTCTGATGTCCTTCCCCCTACCGCGGTCAACATCTGATGAAAGGGACATCACCTTATAACATGCTTGGTTTCTGCATGAGACTCAACTGCAATAGATTACTTCCTCACCCCAGATGATGAACAATTTATGTCTAAGAATACAAGATTTGCAATCTCTCCCCATTTAAAAAAAAAAAAAATCCTCTGTTTCCCACACACCTCAGTGACGTTCTGTCTGTGGTCTGTGGACCACTTCCAGGTGTTTTATGGAGGTGCATCTGTCTAGCAGCAATAATGAGGCATTTACTTTTCCTCAAGCGGCAATGCTTCCTGACAGTTGTTGACTGGGTCAAATCACTCAAGGCTTCCTCTAATCCTACTGGGACAAATTTCTGCCTCACTTTTGTCTGGCACTTCTTGGAAGTAGAGTAAACTGTGATGCCAATACGCAGAACCCTACCTGGAGAGGCGAAACACTAGAGAAGACAGAACTAAACAGCACAGCCACTCCTGCAGACTGGGGGACCCATGACTATAGATCCTGCAGTAGGGAAAAAGTCTTTCAGTGGTAATTAATGTGATGACTGACAGAGAGTGAAAATAAACAGCTCAAATGCAAAATGGTGGGAATGTAACAGAACAGCTGTATCCATCTGGTCAATAACACCTGCTTAAGTTTTCCTCCTTAGTACTAGTGCCAGTTCATTTGGCCTAATAGGAAAGATGCTACAGGTGGACTGCAATGCTGTATCAACACCTATTCTAAAATGATGGGGTTTAATTCCATCGTTACAGAGCATCCTAATTTCAGCATTATTCAATGTTTTGGAAACAAATCATGCCTTCAACATGGAGATAAATGTTAGCACTGACCAAATCAGTGGTGTTGGCCTTCCAACAGGAACAATCTCTAATACTGGTGCCATACATATAGATAACTCCTCAAGTAGTCTGTCAGACAAGTGTAAGAAATTTAGGTTTGTCACCTGTGCCAAGTTGTCCTGATGTGGAAAACAAGCCAAAATAGATAAGTCAGAAATTGTGCATTGAGTAAGTGACAGAAACATTACGAACACAAGTGTTCTTGTGTCAGATCCCTGATGTACCCATACAGCTTGTGACACCTACTGCTGACTGCAGTGATATTCATCCTGATTAAAAGAGATGCTATCACATTCTTAACTTGCTTTGCAACGAATATCTTCAAGAATTTGTATCAATTCCAGACTCCAGAGTTGTCCCTACCATGATCTCACCTTAAATCAACAAAGTTACAGAACCACCACTTGCTCTCTCTAATGAGTGGAACAGTTAAGTGCAGTTCAGAGTCAGCCAGGAGTGTGCATGAATATGGAAAAGAGAGACAGGAGGGCAGCAGCAACTGAGAGAATAATCTTTCACACCAAATTAAAAACAACAAAAAAAATTAACGAAAATTTTAACTGCATGCCCTGTTTCCTGATATTTCATCTCATGTGAAAAACAAGAATTAAAATTCCCAGAAAGCAAAATCACTGAAAAACAGGGATTTAATTTAACTAAATAATAAAAAACTGTGTTTTACTTTTTTTTCCCGTTTTGAAAAAAGAATGAGAGGAAGGAGAAAAAGAACATTTTAACTTATTTTACTTTTTTTTTTTTTTCCCAATCAATATTGAGGTTTTTTTGACCAGTTCTTCCAGTAAGCTATCTCACTGGATGCGATGTGGCAACAAGGATCTGTAACCGATTGTGGTTTCAGGGCTGAGAATGCATTGGATTGTCTTCTCTGTTATTTTAGCCCCAAAGTATATTTTAAATAGCCTTAAAGAGAATGAAAATTCTTCTCATACCAGTGACAGGGAGAAATGGCTTTAAAAAGGACTTTCATGTTTCTAACAGTTTTTGATTTTTTGTCCTTTTGAATATTTTTTTCTTTGCTTGCACAAATGCAACAGGATAGCCTTTTTAAAAAAGATTTTGGAATATTACGCTCAGTAATCCATCCATCAACAAGAATATCCAGATACGTGTTTCTTGCAAGCAGTGAGTGTCATGGCATTTACTTCCATGCACTTCATTCACATTGGAGAAAAGTCAGCCACACAAAACCAGTTTGAAGGGATGCCTTTTTTTTTGTTTTGTTTTTAAATATTTTTAAAAGCATGTTATCATCTTAAAAGTGAGTCTGAATGATCCAGACTGGCCCCATTTCAGTGCTTGACCTACAATGGCAACTTTGAAATTATCATTTCTCTTACTCTATTTTGCCAGATTGGTTAGGACCAGTCATGTATTTTCACAAGCAAACCAATGTCCTTCAGAAAATTTTTTCTATCTTAATAAAAACCACACAGACTTTTACCTTGGCCAGAGGCTTTTATCAAGTTTTAAGAGGAAAACACTAATACCTTCAAAGCATGAAAACCTTATTACACTCACAGTCAATGATGAGCATTAACAGAGATGTTTCACAGGTGAAAGAGGACAGGAGAGAAATTATACAATATTTGAAGATGCAAGAATTCTTCATACTGAACTGTGTGAAATCCAAAGACAAAGGCAACCTTGTCAATTCCACCTAACTATTTTGTAAGCATTTCACAGGTCATGCTGATGCCATCTTCTCAGCTACCCCTGAGACAGGAAACCACCAGCTGGTTTTAGAGTTTTGTGGAGTAATTTGAAGCCGGGGGTTAAGTGACCTGTTCCAGGCTGCACCATGAATGGGCAGCGGGTGAGGAACGAGTCCATTTTGTGATGTCCCAGCCACCAGAGGAAAGAGGTGTTGCTCCAGAGAGGGCTGGAAGAGAAACAACTGGAGAAAACTAACAGTACACTTACCGTAATAAAGTTTTACCCTATTCTTTGTTCCTTTGTTGGTAAGGAAAAGAAAAAAAAGAAGCAAAAGCTATGTGTGTCAGAAGAGCTTTCTCTTGCCTAATTAGGCCCCCCTTTCGTTATGCCCTGAACATTGGAGTTTTAATCCTGAGCACAGAGAGGCCTTGGGCAGAAAATGTGGCCAGTCTTTTTCACAAAGTTTGAATGTGTTCAGACCTTTCAAAACTGTACCAACCCCTCTCTAACCTTGAGATTAAGCAGTGCATTTTCAATGCCATAATGAGCTAAGCTCGCTGGCCTCCTGTGAGATGGGAAAGTACCCGCTGCTCGAGAAGCCCCAGTCCAAGGTGAATTATTGCTACTTTTTGTTACATTCTTAACATACTCTGATATTTCACCATTTGTTTTGACCTTATTGACAAGTGCAGATTAAATTTGTTTCTTTTTCCTCTCTTTAACAGTTTTATGATGCTTCTCTTTTCACATTACTTTCTGTGTCTATTCTCATGACCTTTTCTCTTTTGTTCCCATCTCTTTCCCTCTTTATAACTGGATCTTTGACTTTAGCCACATATTTCTTTCATTTTTGTCTTATATCTTCAACTAGAAAAAGAAACCTACTCTCTCTGCATACCGTTTCTCTTCTCTGTTCACCCCATTCTTCTGCCACCAGTAACTACTCACCTCTCACTTCAAATTCCATTACTCACCTCCCATCCCCTCTAACTCTATTCTGGGTGTCAAAATTTACCATCAGTCAGCCAGACCAGCAAAGTTTATTAATACCAACCATGGGGAGAAGATTTCTGACAGTAGAGGGCTCCTTAATACATCAGACAAAGGCATAGCTGAAGTTAAGTCAAATTCAGACTCAAAACAAGTAGAACAGACTTTAAAATCTTCAGAATAATTGTCTCAAATATGTGGTCATTCCTAATGACCACATATCCTGAAGACTTTAGGATTATCTGTCTTCCTGAAAGATATGTTCTAGCTCAGCAGAACAAAAGTGCTTTCAAAAAGTCGGTAGGCTTTATCTTGTAAAAGAAACTAGTTATGACTACTGGAAGTGCCCTTCCTGCTTGACCATCTTCAGAGATGAAAAGCCATCAGTGTCCAGTCTTTTGTGGACTCTGCCTGGCAGTGTCCCTGTTGTTCCAACTGCTAGCAGATATTGGATAGTTTGGGACAATTCCTCCCCTCTTCAGCTACAAGTCTAGTTCTCCCTGTTTGCAGGGGTTACCCTTTCTCAAGCTGGGCTTCACAGCTCCTTTAAAAATGGTGACTTTGAAGATCTAAATGGACGTATTCCCCTAGCACCCACCTGTATGCTGAGAGAAAAACAGAGCAACTTCTGCTTTTCAAAAGCCTTTTCTCATTTTACAGCTCCAGTCCCTGCCCCACCTCCTGCTCAGGGCTTTTCCAGACTGCCTCCAGTATGCCTGACCTAGTTCTCCTTGGCTCACTGAGGTCCCCAGAAGCATCACTAAGAGCTCAAGATTAATACGTTTTTTCAACTAGATGTTCAAAGGACCGTAGCAGCCACAGAGCTGTTAGGCCCAAGACACATGAAGTTATCAATGACTCAATTTACATTAAATTACCATTTGGATATTTATGTTCTTAATCATATCTATGAGAACATACAGTCATGTCTTAACTGAAGTACAACTGACAGATATGGAACCAATCAGCATTGAATACATGGATTTTTCAAGGTCTGTTTAAATTCAGTCTAAACTGTGGGTTTATGGCATCGCAAAAATTTACTGAAAAAACATGAGTTAATATTTGTCCAGTTCTTTCACATGAGAAGTGCTGTTACTGTTGTCAAAAAGTCTACTGTGGGCTTAAGTAGCTGTGAGAATGCAAAACAGTTTAAAATTTGAATAGCTTTCGTAACTAATAGCAAGTAGGCAATATAACAGATGGCGACTCACATGAAAGATAAACCGCATCTTAATAACAATAACTTACATTCAGAGGGGTAGTGTTTCCTAGTGCTTAGAGCATGACACTGAGAACCAGGATTCCCAAGTTATCCTCCTGGCTCTGCCATTGATTTGCTGTGTGCATTTAGAAAAGTCACTCAAACATTTCTGTGCCTCAGTTTCCTCATCTGCAAAATAGAGATAGTTCTTACAAATATCACCAGACCACTGAGGGGAAGAGGCCCAAGCTGTCAGGTTTTATAATAAGCATTTTAGACAAATGAAGGTGTGGAAGAGAACTGTTGTCTGTTGCCATTGCTGAGTCAGTCATTGATCAAATTGCAAAGTGGTTACTTTGAGCTGAGCTAATACAACCATCCCAAGAGTGGGAGGTGCCAGCTGCTTAACCATGCTCCATACCCTTATGGTGTGGTTCAGGCCAGGAACTGAATATTGCCCTGCACAACTGACACGTCAGAGGAAATTCAAGGAGGCCAAATACAATTACCTTCATTGAAATTTAGCCAGTACATTATGCAATCTTTAACATCAGTCTGAATCTCTATTTTTATATGTCTGATAAAGAAGAGCACCTAGAGCTCTTCTATCACCATTAGCTGGCACAGTACTTCATTTTGATCAGAAACAAGATTGCTTCTCACTTGCTGACTTTGCTTGGTGCAGTTCTACAGAGTTTCACAAAGGTTCTCCAAAGCAAGCACCAGAAGAGTCTTACGGTGTCTGACATGAGCATAATACAAAATGAATAGGCTGAAAATCAATGTTCCCCTTTACTTTCCACTATATATGTTCTTTTGATGTTGTCGTTGTTATTTTTGTTGTTTATGAGGGATGGAAGTTTTAACTGTATGAGTAGTAGAGACTACTGAGAGAGGGTCCATTTTTGCCATGCTTGCTAGACAGAGATGACTTTATCGAGAATTTTATGAAAATAGAAGTTAAAGAATTGGATCAAAATGTTAAAAAAGATTACAGAGAGGAAGATTCCTTGTAGGTTACACTGTGGTGCTTCAGCAATGTGCAGGCAATGGCACGAACTAAAGCTTGAAACTAACTTGATGGCTTCTCTCATTAGCAGGGAAGTCTGCCTCAGATCCGCTCTCCTTAGCGCTCTCCAGCTGTACAAGGTTATTGTGGCACTGATAATTTTCTGTGGCTTCTGAAAATTGTGGAGATATATTTCAACAAGAAAAAAAAATATTATCTATCTATGTATCTATCTAGGTATCTATCTATCAAGAACAGTTGATCTCACTGAAGAAGACTCTGGCATCTTCATTTCAAAGAGCTTTCACTGGTATTTCCTGGTTCTCCAGCCAAAGAAATCATCACTAAACCCTTTTCTCTGGAAGGACGGAACAAAAATTATTTCTCACGCTGGCTTGATGGGATATGTAGTTGAGATTAACAGGTCAAAGAGTTTTAGGAGTCCTATTCAGAGGACTGCCTAAAGAATATTCTATGTAACTAACTTAACTGCTCTCCAGATGGTCAAACTGAAAAGGCCATCTGAGCAAAAATCAAGTTTTGGAAAGTGACATGAGAAATTTTAGCCAGAGGATGTGGATTCTGCTTGTGCTGGCTTCAGTGGAGACAGACTCACTCTAAATATTAATTTTGTTTTTTTTTTTTTTTAAAACCCTTAATTTCTTACAAAGAAATGTCTGGAAATTCCATGTTGTTATTTTCAAAAGTGATGAGCTCAAATCACAAAATCTGGATCTGGATGCCTAGCAGTGCCAGAAGTTCAGGAGAGTTTGGACCGAGAAGGCTGGCTCAGGAAAGTGTTGAGTGTTTTCCCAGGATTTTCTGAAGGCCAACACAAGGGTTTCAAAGAGGAGAGAGGCATGTGCAACATGGCAGAGTTACAAAAAAACATCGCTTGGAATTTCCTGGGTTTTGTGAGATTAAAATTGTAAGTCTAATTAGTTTAAGGAAATTAGCTCTTTATAATTTTCATTTTGTATTGAAGAAGTAAGAAAAATTAAAAATAGAATGAGAATGGGAAAATTAATGGGTTTCAGTAATTAGTTAATCAGAAAATGCTCATGTCTTAGTGTGGCTGCCCAACACATTAAAAAAGAAAAAAAGAGAAAAAAAGTAACCATGACTTTCCTCATACTTTCCAAAACAATATAAGCTTCACCTCTGAGCTTGGAACAGCTACTTGACATTTCAACTCAGCTCATTTTTTAGCGGTAAGCCACTGAAATTGGTGTTTAGGTTGAAATACCATCTCACCATAACATTAGTACAGACATAGAATAAATACATACATCCTGGCAAAAATAAACCAGAATTTGTTGCTCCTACTGGCCACATCACATTTACACGAGTTGCATACACTAATGAAATGTTAAATGGAAGGGAAACCTCTTCTGAGAGCAGACCTTTTCACCAAGTGCTGAACTGGGGATCTCTGACATCTGAAAGCAGCAGGACAACTTAGTACGCTGTAGGAAAACACATTTCTCTTGACAGTGGTTATCCAGTCTGAGGCCTCACAAGCCACACACTGGTGCACTAAAGAGACATGTGTTAGACAAGCTGTTTTGTCCCTTGGCTATCACCCTCCCGAGCGCTGAACAGATCTGGATTGGGCTGGCTTAGAAAAAAAGTCAGATGAAAGCAGTGAAGTTAAGCCAAGTCAAAACAACTTTGGTGCAATACCACCAAGTCCAAGTTATGCTAACAAAACTTCAGCAGCAGTGAGCCTGTCCTTCTCTGCCCAGCCCAGAGCCACGCTTTCAGGCATGCAGCACCTGGCTTTCAGCTTTCTGCACCTCTTTGCTATATTTATTTCATGAGGTAGCTAAATATGTCTTTTATAATTATTTGAGCGTGTAACATCTTTGAAACAAAAGAATCTACTCTGCAGAGATGATGTTGAAGAAGTCTGAAGAGCATGTTTTTTTTCCCTATAAATAAAGATGCTGAGCAACAACCCACTGAAATGGACAAAAACTTGAATGAAGCCTTTTAATTCCCACTTACATTGCTCTCAAACTTCAGCCTTATCGTGGAGCTGTTTACTGATTGTCAAGTCAACCCAATTCAAGGGCAACTACCAGAACGAGCTGACAAATAAATACAATACCCACAGCTAGGACTGCTCAGAGCACTGGAGCACGCGCAGAGTACCAGGGAACATCATGTACCGTGCACGCAGAGCACACAATTCTTAAACATTCGTAACACTTACTCCAAAACCAGATTTCTTCCAACAAAGTCTGTAATTGCTTCCTCAGGAGCATGAATGTGCCTTAGCACGAAATCTTAAAGTAAAGCCGGTTTTAAGTTGGTCAAGGAAGAGAGAAAAGGAAAGAAGCCTGACAATGTCTCTGGTCAAAGAGTCTCTTACTCCTCATTGGGACAACGGGCAAAAATGAAATAAAAAGAATCGGTGTGCTGTTGAGAGCAAAGCAGACACTGGTACTTATCTGGAGGAACTGGAAGTATACACAAATAAAGTTTCAGACTGCGGGAGTCATCTCAACTCAGCTGTAGCATCTCCACTAAAGCAAGTGCACCCTGCAGGCTCCAGAGGGATGATATGCTGTGCAAGCACACACTCTGGGCTGTCTGGTTTCCAACACTGCTTCAAGGGGACCACCCTAAATCCTGATGTTCTAGCTCTGTTTTTCATTACCTTTTCTCAAGAAAACCTGCACTGACTTCAGTGGGAAGGTGTCTTAGATGAGAAGTAAGAAACACCACCAACTAGCAGGGCGACCTCAATTCAGTTCAACACACCTACAGTACGGCTGAAATGCAGCTGTTTCTGGACTCTTAACAAAAAAACCTCTGGTCTGTATTTGTCTCACTTGCAAGATTGCTTTTGTACACTGGCCTAAGTATACACTGGAGAGGAAAGGCTAAAACTTATAGTTCTTCAGCTGTGCTAATAGGAATATCAGCCCAAAAGGTATATAAATCACACACCAAAATCTGTCCATACTTTCCCCCGGAGCATGGTGATCGGCCCGCACACAGTCACTGCTGAACAGCACAACTTGGTAGAAGGACTGGCTGGCCAAAACATCTACCTCTGACAGAAAGTATCAGTAACTCCTTTGTGTCTCTACAGTGCAAACAGGATTTCGGCTTTGCTGATCTTACCAAATTCAGACAAATAAAACACCACGCTCCATAAAAATACAGCAGTAATTACAGAGGGAGCAAAGTTGTGTAAAAAGCTCATTTACTGGTTTGCTTGAAAGTATATTACAATTCTGGTTGCAAAAAACTGAAGCAAATGAACAAAAACCCAAACACTTGAAATTCCTCCAAAAAAACCTAAATCTCCTCCCTTCAAAACCTCTCATTTTGGAAAGTTTTAAGGATTTTCCTCCCCCCCACCTTTAAAAATCAATTCTTAACAATTCTCAACATAAATCCTTAGTTACAAAGAGAAATTAAAACATTGCATAGGAAAGTATCAAAACAAAACATTACCTCTCTTTTGGAAAGACAGACCTTTTTCCTTGCAACGATTTAGTAAATTTGATTTCAATTCGGTGTTTCTGTTGACGTGACTTAGCATTTTCAGGCAAAAAAGTTTTGCAGCGGTGTTTATCTAAATAATGTAATACTAAAGACAGCACAAACAGGGAAATACATAATCTCCTTTAACTAAAATGAGTATCAGAAATGCTGCTGCCATAAGGCTACTTTGCTACACACCTCCAATTGTTAGCTGCTGTCTGGCTCCCCCCATCCTATTATTAGGCACCAGCGTTCTGGTGCAGGAAACTTTTATGGGCGGCGTACACAAAGCGTGTCTAATTTCTATCTCGCACTTTATCCTCTCTTCCTTCAGCACAACGTTTCGTTTTCTTACAGCCTTAACTTCCCCCATTTGCTCACCTAAATGCAGAAAAGCCCAGCACAGGGATTGCTGCCTGACAGCTTTTCAAACTCGGTGTGGAGAAGGTGCCCAAATGAAATAAATAAATAAACAGAGAGAAGTTTATGAAAGTGAAAGGAATGGCACGGAGCGGCAGGAGCAGCAGCAGGCAGCTCTGTACTCCTCCTTAGACTGACACAGGTGTATCCCAACTTTACCCACTCAAGCAGGAGAGACAGGGAGACACACACAAGGATATATGGACACACTGAGAAGTGCCAGAAAGGGCACAGGAAGAAGTAAAAGAGAGAAATAAAGCCGAAAGGTGTTATTTATTTTTACAACTCGACAATGAACTTCAATTTTGGCAGAGGATTAAAAACAGCCCTGGGAAATGATTAAGTTTTTTTTTTTCTTTTCTATAAAGCTTCAGCACAAAAAGAGAGATTATAAAGGGGTTACGCTCACATGGGCACACATAAAATAGGGGGGAACTAAGGAGAAGGAAATGAAAGGAAAAGAAAACAAACAGCCTCCTAACAGGCCCATACTGCTAACGGGAGTCCAAATAAAGAGTCATATGATATCTGATAGTGCAGGACACGTCGCCAGGAGCTGGAGCGGATTGCCTGCAGGAAGAAAGAGCCAGTGTGTTACTGCTCAAAGAGCTTTTCTTTCCCCTTTTTTTATTTTTTTTCCCCTCTCTCTCTTTTCTCCTGTACTGTGAATGTGTTACTCTCAGGTCAGGTCCACGGAGTCCCCAAAAGACAGCTATCGCCTTTCTCCCTACTTCTGGATGCAGTGACAGCCACTGGAAGATGCCTTCTAGTTGAGATTGAGGGGGCTAAATCTAGGTTTCAGCTCTGTTCTGACCTCTCTCTTAAATCACCACCTCCAGGGTTGCAGATACAAAATTCTCACAAAAAACATGTTATATTCAAACAAAAATAAAGGGTGATCAGAGAGGCTGGGTGGAGGGAGAAGAAAAAAGATTCAGGCAGAAAAATATGAGACTGCTTATCCTACAGAAAACTTCAAAGGCCAAGTCCCATTTCTGCTCTCTTTTGCTTACTTTTCCTGTGATTTTTTTCCTTTTTGGAGAGAGCAGGAGAAGAAAGTCACAGAAAATATCCAGATCATCAGGAAAACATCAGGAGTTGGGAAAACTCTCCGAAGGAATGAGGAAAGCGAGGATTTTAGGTAAAAGAAAGGCATTTGTAATATGCAAAAAGTTTTTCTATTTGTTATGGTGGTCCATCCCTCACGGCCAAGCATTTCACATTAAACTGGGGAGCCCACTAAGTAGTTTTGACTTGGCACCACTATTGCTGCTGCCCATGGGAAGGCAGAACACCTGGGTTACCTGCAGCAAAGGAACCTGTACTCGGAGCGGGGGACTTCAGCCCGTGATGACTCCCCAAATTCTGCTGGGAGAGCTGTGCCCACTGCAGCTGTGGAAAGGGAAAAGTTCTGGCTAATGAAGCTGGGGGATTGCAAGCCCCCAGTCTAGATACTGGTATGAAAACAAAACTGTGTTTTAACTGGTGGTTTCACTTGTCATGGACAGTTTCCCTACACTTCTGCAAGGGACAGTCTGTATCCTGCAGGATGTTTTGCCACTGTAGAGTACTGAGATTTCTAAAGCGGTGCAAGCAGAGCCCAAGGATAGATTTTTTCTCCCCCTCATCATATGAGGAGACGTAAATGGACTAATTCTCCGTGTACACTTTTACAGTACATAGGTGCTGCTTAAAAACAGTGTTACAATACGTATGCGATACCTACGTAGCTGTGACAGACAACCTCTTCTGAGGAAAGCCTGCAGCATGAAAATAAAAATCAAGGTATTGTAGCAGTAGTGCAGCCAGAAACAATCATCGTAACTCTGTAATAATTTGATCTAGTTTTGTGTATTGTGAGCTGATGATTTTTAGGGGGGATACAATATACAGTTTCCTCTCTTCTTTTCTGTACCTCTGCTATATGATGCTGTTCTTAGATGGGCAATTTGTCAAAGCCAGGAAAATACAAATCAATATAGGAAGGAAGGCAGAATTTGGCTAAAGAAAGCACTTCCTTAAGCTACTGAATTTGCAATAGTATATATTCTCAAACATCCTAACCACTGCACAGGAGATGCTGTAGAGAAGATATCCTGGGTGCTATACACTATATGCAATGAAATTCAAATCAAACATCTCCTTAAACAAGATGCACTGTTCCCTTCTATATTACATGTGCCTTTTTCACGTACAAATAGACAAAGAGTGTATCTATAAGAAACACATTCAGAAGAACAAAAAATCTACAGTGCAAGGAAGTCTATCCTGAAACCCTCAGTCTGGGGCTTGATTGAAGAACTAAACTCAGAAGGTGAAATGGAGCCATTTGAAAGAGGGTCCCACTGAACAGGAAGAACAAGCAAACAAACAAATAAACAAAAAAAAAAAATCCCTGAGCTCCAACTAATCATTTGAGCTGCCAGTGAGAGGTGACTTTTAGACAGATGGTCAGGGAAAAGCTGGGTCCGTGGACACAGACGTTAGTGCCCCATCTGTATTTTAGGATCCTAGCTTCAACAAGCCATTACCAACTTTTTTTCTAAGTGACAGAAAGTGAAAGATTTCTGTTCCCACTAATTTGCTTCTTTTTTATCGAAACCACCCCATTTCCCTTTTTTTTTTCCCCAGTAAAAATTTGTTGTTTGATTTTTTAAGTAAACAAAAACTGTTCGCAGTATAACTTTTA